>QNUK01000974.1:0-84863 GCA_013621035.1 Clarias magur
TTGTGTTCTTCACAATGGAACAGCATTTATGTCCATACTAGACTCAGACTCTCTCTTTTAGTCATGCTGTTATAGTTAGTCCTGCCGGAGTCCCTGCTTGCACTCTGCACTAAATATACATTCACCTTATACATTATGTGACTGTAACCATCCCTAACTGTTATCTCTCCTCTTTTGCTCTCCCCTCTTCCCTCTCTCCCCCCCTCTCTCTCTTTTCCTCTCTCTGTCGAACTACACATGTCGTTCCTGAGCTGCCATTGATCCAGACTCCCTCTGCCCTCTGGACCTGCCTGACTCATCCTGGTGCCCCGCTTCTGGTTGGAGATCTCGTCACATGGATGTCCCGTGTGTCTCTTTGGTATGCGTCCGATGTCTGGGGACAGTTTCACTCTACGAGGAAGTCAGTTCTGGCTTTGCATGATGTTGATGGCCGTTTCTCTGCGGACTTGGCTCCAGTCGCTCGATAGTTCAGGACTGGAATTTCCTACAAGTCTACCTGAGCCTCCAATAACTGCCTGTACTCCATATTAACATCAGTTAACATCTATTAACAACTATTATACTGGACTGCCTGCCACTCAACACACAGTGTGAATGCAGATCAATTTTTGCTTTCTGATTCAACCAGATGAGGATGGGTTCCCTGGTGAGTCCAGTTCCTGTCAAGGTTTCTTCCTACTGCCATCTCAGGGAGTTTTTCCTTGCCACTATCGCCCTCGGCTTGCTCATCAGACCATTTTTTTTATTCATACATATTCACATTTCATACAAACTTAAAAAATTATTTTGATCGTATAAAGCTGCTTTGCGATGATGAAAATTGTTAAAAGCAACTTTTCCTTGTGGTCCGCATGGTTCTCCTCTTCTCATCGTGTGATAGTATAGGAGTATTCCATGAATGAGGAAATATGATGTGTCCACTTGTCCCCATCAGTTTTTTAGGGGTCGGTCTTCCTTCTGCTGTAGGGCAAAGTTGCTCTCACGCTGAGACAGGTTGAGCTGTAGTGTGGGATGACCACATGTATTGCAGGCGGTGGGAGATGGTGAAGTAGGAAAGCTTTCTTTACTGCTGTGGTCATCGGCTCATAGACTTTGGGATGCAGCCATTGGGGGTGGTTCAGCTCGAGGAACATGCTGTAAGGTCTCTTTCTTTGGAGAATCCTCTTCTTTCTCTAAATCAGAGGAGAGCACAAGATCTAGGGCATCTGCCATGTTCCACAGGGAGGAGGAGGCTTTCATTCCCACAGCCTTTTGTTCTTCTTCAGGGAGGGAGCGCAATGAAGTCAATGGTGATTTTCTCCACAATCTTATGGGCAGAACTTGATCAGGCTGGAGCCAACTACAAACTGTCCTCTGTAGGTAATCCAGCTGGGCCCTGGGTGGTGCATGTGAGTTATAGGTCCAGCTATGGAACTCGGTGGCGGCGGCTTGATAGCAAGAGGGTCCACAGTGGGCTACCACGTCAGCCTTCAGATGGTGATAGCTGGCTGCTTCATCACTTGTAAGGGAGAAGTAGGCTCACAAAAATGCAAAAAAAAGAAGTACAATCATTCAGTGGGAAAAAATCCCACATTAAGGAATATATTTTTTTACCTGAAATCATGTGTGCCACAATTATTGGCACCTCTGATGTTAATACTTCATACAACCCCAAGACAGCATTTAATCTCCTCTTATAACATTTTATCTCCCTGGGGAAATGAACGATCACAGACCAGTTGCTCTGACATCACATATTATGAAGACCATGGAGTAGACACTAATGCATCATCTGAGGCCACAGGTCAGTCATGCTCTAGACCTCCTACAGTTTGCATACCAGGAGAAGGCCATGGAGGCTGCCCTCTACATGATACACAGATCTCTGTCTCATCTGGATCAGGGCAGTGGTGCTGTGAGGATTACATTCCTGGGGTTTTCCATTGAAAACACCATCCAGCCATCCACCATCCAGCCACTGCTCCTCAGAGAGAAACTGACAGAGATGGGAATGAGCTCACAGCTGGTGGCCTGGATCACAGACTACTTGACAGGCAGGTATCAGTATGTGCGGCTGGGGGACTGTAGGTCTGACACAGTGATCAGCAGTATGGTGGTGGATTTCAGGAGACACAGGCCTCAACCAGAACCTGTGACTATTAATCGTGACTGTGTGGAGCTTGTGAGGACATAAAAATACCTGGGGGTGCACCTGGATGACAATCTGGACTGGACGGCTAACACAGATACTCTGTACAAGAAAGGACAGACCTCCTTGTACTTCCTCAGATGGTTGGCATCTTTTAACATGTGCAAAAAACTGATGATAGTGTTTTACCAGACTATGGTGCTGAGTCCACTCTTCTATGCAGCAGTGTGCTGGGGAGCCAGCATCAAGAAAAGGACGCCACACATCTTTAAAAACTGGTGAGGAAGGCAGGCTCAGTGGTGGGTACAGAGCTGAAAAACCTAACATCTGTCGCAGAGTGCCAGGAACTGAACAGGCTCCTGTCAATCATGGACAATCCATCATCACCATCACCAGACAGAGGAACAGCTTCAGCAACAGGCTGCTGACACTGCCCTGCTTCACTGACAGACTGAGGAGGTCATTCCTTCCCCATGCCATGAGACTGTTGGACTTGGCAGCATACTTGTTCAACCAAAGCTAAGGCTAAGGCTAACTATAATATTATTATCTGTAATATCAGGGCTTTGTCCATCACACTCGCGAACATACAGCTCTCATTTCTTGTAGTATAGCACATAGTCTCAGAAGAGGCCTAGTTAAACTGTGAGTACCCAAAGCTCAGGCCAAGGAGCAGACAAACAGGTTAATCAAACCGTCTTCTAGATACACAGAGTCATTAGTGTAGAAGTCAACTAAGGGTTCACCAAAATGAAGCCGTGTCTATCACCAAGCTAAACAAAAATTTTGAAAGACCCAGAAAGTCTGTTTTAGTAATTTAATTATTTCAGGGACCACAAATTCAGAGCACATTGACTACACAGCCAGCACCTCTGATCTGAAACTAGGACTGTTAAATATTGGATGTTCACTATCTTGTCTCATTTAGAATGTGTGTCATAGTAATAATGCACTCACAGTGCCACGCTGCTGCATTAAACATATAACATACACATCAACAGCCTTCCACAATCCTCCCCCTCACAACATCCAATAATCCTGTGTCACCTCTGAAGTCCTTCAAGTTTTTTGTAACTACCATTTCCCATGACCTGAAATGGGAACCAACTCCTTTCTTCAAAAGAGCCAGCAGAGAATGTACTGTACTTCCTTGCTTGTCATGTCTTCCTGGTTCAGTGAGGCCTTGAATGCAGAATCCATTTGTATAATCAATTAATGTTTATTGAATATTCTTTCTCAAACAAAAACACAAGGAAAAAACAAACCAATAAAGTCCCATTAGCTCACGGCGATCCAATGAGGCTTCCCAGGCAGGGTCTGGGTAGGCTGAGAACATGAACCGTTTGACTTCTGGAGAATATGTGGAAAATAAGAGAAACTGTATCACTTGGCAGCATGACTGCATTGAGGGTCTTTCCTTCCTCCCAAGTCCCACACCTGCAGACACTCCAATCCTGGGAGGCTGAGGCGGGCAGAAGAGAGAATCATTAAGTCTTTACATATAACAAGGAGAGGGACAAGTGAGGACAGACATAAGGTGCACAACAGTGAACCGACGAAGCCCTACGGGTTCGACTGGAATAAATAGTAGACACACAAGGGAATCACAGGTGTTCGTGTTTAGTGTTTAAGTGCTTAAGTGCTGGTAGTGAATACATAGACACACTAGGTGGGGACAAAGAGTCAACTCAGTAATCCGGGGAACTTGATCTTATTCCCCTGATCCGTGGAGGTACGGGTGTTACAGTACCCCCCCCCCCCAGAACCGGCTCCCGAGAGGGGATGTGAGGGCTGTCTCCGTGTAACCGGAGGGAGTCGAGGCTCACCAACCTGATGGGATGGCCGGTGAGGGGGACGACCCGGACGTCGCGGCGCCGGGCGTTCCGGTCTTTCCAGATGGAAATCCCTAATGAGCCCTCTATGCAAGATGTCCTTAGCCGGCACCCAGCTCCGTTCCTCCGGGCCGTACCCCTCCCATTCCACCAGATATTGAAGGGAACCCCCTCTCCTCCGGGAGTCTAGTAGTTTTCTGACTCGAAACGCCGGAGCGCCCTCAATCTCCGCGGCTGCTGGGGTTGCTGGTTCCGCCACACCTTCGTCCAGCGGTCCCCGGGTCACTGGTTTAAGAAGAGAGATATGGAAGACAGGGTGGATGCGTAAATGGGTTGGTAGTTGTAGTTTAAAAGAAACAGGGTTTATTTGGGCTAAAATAGGAAAGGGACCTATATAGCGGGGTGTGAGCTTACGGCAGGGAAGATTCAAGTGAAGGTCCCTTGTGGAGAGCCATACTCTATCGCCTACCTGGAGCGGAGGACTTTCCCTTCGTCGTCTATCGGCAAATTTCTTAAAGCGACGAACTGCCTGGGAGATCTTAGTGTGGGCCTCTTCCCATACCTTTTCCGCTCTTTTAAACCAATCGTCCACCCAAGGGACTTCGGTGGGTGTGGCATCCCAGGGACAGAGCGGGGGTTGATGCCCAAGTATACATTGGAAGGGCGTTAGGCCGGTAGCGGAGTGACGTAGCGAATTTTGCGCGTATTCCGCCCAGATTAAGCATTCTGCCCATTCGTGTTGGCGGCTACTACAATATGCTCGAAGATATTTTCCGAGCTCCTGGACAGTCCGCTCGGCCTGACCATTAGACTCGGGGTGATAGCCCGACGTTAGGCTAACAGTGGTGCCCAATTTCTGAAAGAAAGCTTTCCAGACTTGTGCGATAAATTGGGGCCCACGATCGGATACGATATCTTCGGGGATACCATAGCAGCGAAACACGGTTGAAAATAAGGCTTCTGCTACCTGGAAGGCTGACGGGAGGGAGCCGAAAGGGATAAATCTACACCCCTTGGAAAACCGATCGATCACTACTAGAATAGTGGTGTAGCCCTTAGATACAGGCAGATCCGTGACAAAGTCCACTGAGATATGGGACCACGGTCTGTGAGGAGTATCTAACGGCATTAATTTACCAACCGGCAGGTGTCTAGGATTTTTTGAGATAGCACAAACTGCACAAGACGAAACCACTGTTTCTACTGACTTCCGCATATTTGGCCACCAGTACTTTGGCTCTAGCAGTCTACAAGTCCGAATGATCCCGGGGTGTCGGCCGCTGCACTCGTGTGTGCGTGAATGATTACCTGTTCTCGTAGGGACACCGGTACGTAGGTTCTCCCCGGAGGACATTGTCGCGGCGCGGCGTGGGACCGTGCCGCTTCTGCAATCTCCGAGTCGAGGTCCCACATGATCGGTGCCACCACGAGAGACGAGGGCAGGATTGGCTCGGGCTCTATGGGTTCCCCAGGGGCTGTGTAGTACCAGGATAAAGCATCCGCTTTTCTATTTTTTGACCCGGGACGGTAAGTAATAGTGAAGCGGAAGCGAGTAAAGAACAGAGCCCATCGGGCTTGGCGAGGGTTTAATCGTTTTGCTTGTTGGATATATTCTAAGTTGCGATGATCGGTCAGCACTACGAATGGGTGATGGGCTCCCTCTAGCCAGTGCCGCCACTCCTCTAACGCCGCTTTTACTGCTAACAGTTCGCGATTGCCGATATCATAGTTGCGCTCGGCAGGGGTTAGTTTACGCGAAAAGAAAGCGCAAGGGTGGAGTTTTTCTGGGTTGCCATGACGCTGTGATAGCACCGCCCCAATCCCCACTTCAGAGGCATCGACTTCAACCAAAAAAGGCTTGGTTGGGTCGGGGATTTTTAGTATGGGTGCCGTAGTGAATGCGGTCTTAAGATATTGAAACGCTCTGCGTGCCTCCGGCGGAAACTCACGCAGACGCTTAGGCTTCCCCTTTAGTAGGGTTGTTAGCGGTGCTGCCAACATACTGAAACCCCGGATAAAGCGTCTATAAAAGTTAGCGAAACCCAGAAAGCTCTGTAGCGCCTTTACCGATTGGGGTTCCGGCCATTGTTGCACCGCCTTCACCTTGGACGTCTCCATTTCGACCCCCAGTGGCCCTATGCGGTAGCCGAGGAATGCGATCTCTTTTTTATGGAACTTCGCATAGAGCCCGTGTTTGCGCAATCGATGAAGGACGGCAGTTACATGTTGGACGTGCTCGGAGTATGACCGAGAGTAAACCAAGATATCATCCAAGTAAACTATCACATATCGGTTTAACATATCCCTAAACCCGTCGTTCATGAACCCCTGAAACACCGCAGGTGCGTTTACCAATCCATAAGCCATCACGTTGTATTGGTAATGGCCAGATGTAGTGCTAAACGCCGTCTTCCACTCATCGCCCTTACGCACACGAACGAGGTTATAGGCGCTGCGGAGGTCGAGTTTAGAAAAAACAGAGGCGCCTTGGAGTTGGTCGATGGCGGTCGGTACCAACGGTAGTGGGTGCTTGTATTTTACTGTTACTGCATTGAGACCTCTATAATCAATACAGGGACGTAAACCCCCCCCCTTTCTTATCGATAAAAAAGAACCCTGCCGAGGCGGGTGGCGTGGACCTACTGATGAGACCCTGCTGGAGAGCTTCACTCACGTATTCCTCCATAGCCCGTGTCTCCTCCACGGACAATGGGTAAACACGCGAGCTTGGCGGTGTTTTCCCCGGCAAAATCTCGATCGCGCAGTCCCACGGCCGATGAGGGGGAAGTCGTGCGGCTGCCCTAATGCTAAACACGTCTTGAAACTGTGCATACTTGGATGGTACTTCTATCGATACTAGGGCTAGCGGGCTTTCAATGGATGTGGTTTGGACCGTCAATGTAGGCGGTATACATTTCTTAGCACATCTAGGGGCCCATGATAGGATGCGAGATTTTTCCCAATCAAAATTAGGATTATGAGAGCTGAGCCATGGGAGACCCAACACGACGGAATGATCTGACCGAGGGTGTACAAAGAATTTTAGTTCCTCGGAATGACCGGGAAAAGTTAATCGGAGGGGCGCAGAGATTTGTTTAATAGGAGAATGCCGAAGGTTATGACCATCCAAAGCTTTAATTGAGATAGGGGCTGGTAGCTTCGACAAGGGAGCCTGTAGCGAGGAAAGAAGAGAAGATGTTATAAAATTTCCAGCCGACCCAGAATCTACAAGGGGAAAGACACACATAGACTGGATAGCATACGACAATTGTGCTTTAACACAGAAGGAGTGATGTGTGCGTGGAGGTGTGATGTGTATTACTTTTTGGAGTAAGGGGCAGTGATTTATGGTATGTTTTACCCCCCCACAGTACAAGCACAGCCCCTCTTGTATGCGTCGTCTCCTCTCCTGGGCCGTGAGTCGGGATGTGCCGAGGTCCATAGGTTCTCCCGGAGTTCCTTCCCGAGGCTCCGTCGCGGGGGTGCTGAGGCTGGGGCGATGGCGGAACTCCGACCGTTTGGGCGGGGTTTTCGGGGAGATGTGTCGTCTCTGGCTGCGGAGGTGCTGGTCTAGTTTGATGGCCAGCGTGATGCACTCATCCAGGGACATGCCCGTATCCCGACAGGCCAATTCTAGCTGGACCTCGGGTTGTAGCCCATCCCTGAATCTAGCTAGGAGACTGCGGTCACACCAGCCACTCTCCGCGGCCAGTACCCGAAAACGGATCGCATAATCCGCCACTGTGGTAGTCCCTTGTTTCAGCCTCAGCAGCTGTTGTTCCCCCGTTCTGCCCTGATCGGGGTGGTCGAACACCGTGCGGAACTCCGAAAGAAATTGCGGGTAGTTGGATGCGGCGATTCTGCCAGCGCTCCAAACCGCCGCGGCCCAATCCATAGCGGTTCCTGTGAGCTGCTGCGTGACGAAGCTGATCTTCTGTAGATCCGTCATGTTCGGGAAACCCAGGAGCCACAGCTCACAGGCCAGGAGAAACCGCTTGCACCCCTCCGGATTCCCGTCATACCTTTCCGGGGGGTTCGGGCGAGGTGGTAGCGGTGTGGAGCGCGGTCCTGGCGCGCAGAGCGAAGGCAAGCGGTGCATAAGTTGTTCCATCCCGCGCGCCAGGTCATTCACGGCTCTGGCCAACCCGTCAATCTCCTTCTGTTGGCCTCGGATGTAATCGAGGACGGGGGCTTCGTCCTCAGGAAGAGGGGTTCCTGCTGCGTCTGGTATGGTCGGTTCATCTGTCATGTCTTCCTGGTTTGAGTGAGACGCAGATGCAGAATCCATTTGTATAAGCAGTGTCTTTATTGAATATTCTCTTTTCTCAAAACCAAAACACAAAGAGAAACAAAACCAAATAAAGTCCCGTGACGCTCACGGCGATTCCGAGCGAGGCTTCCCAGGCAGGGGCTGCAGGTGGGCGAACATGAACCGTTTCGGCTTCTGGAGAATATGCGGAAAGGAAACTCTTGTAATGTCCTTGTGACTCTTGAGGGTCTTTCCTTCCTCCCAGAGTCCCACACCTGCAGACACTGCTCAATCCTGGGAGCGAGACGGGCAGAAGAGAATCATTAACGTCTTTACATATAACAAGGAGAGGGACAAGTGAGGACAGACATAAGGTGCACAACAGTGAACCGACGAAGCCCTACGGGTTCGACTGGAATAAATAGTAGACACACAAGGGAATCACAGGTGTTCGTGTTTAGTGCTTAAGTGCTTAAGTGCTGGTAGTGAATACATAGACACACTAGGTGGGGACAAAGAGTCAACTCAGTAATCCGGGGAACTTGATCTTATTCCCCTGATCCGTGGAGGTACGGGTGTTACAGTTGCCAAATAAGGAAGTACGGTCTGCCACAGGAAATGCTGAAACAGTTTTATACCGCAGTTTTTGTGTCTGTTCTGTGCTCATTCATCACAGTCTGGTTTGGAGCAGCCACAAAATAGAAAACATTAAAAACAGCTGAACAAATCACTGGAGTTCACCTGCCCCTCTCTATGATTTGTACACTACAAGAACCAGGAAATGGGCAGGAAAAATCTTTACAGACCCCTCACACCCAGGACACAGCGTCTTACGATCCGCCGTGCCTACTTTGATCAAAGGCTGCTTGTCAGTACCACGTATTATGAAAACGACATTCGGGGCAGAGCTTTTTCTTACAAAGCCCCAAAGTTATGGAATAGCCTTCCAATTAATTTTCGAAATTCTAGGTTAAAAACTTATTTAAGTTTGAGCATTTTTGTGAATAGATTTGCCTTATGTAAGCATTTTTGTGAATAGATTTGCCTTAGGTAAAGAAACAGATCTGGGGGACTTAATGTACTTAGACATAAAGTATTATGGTGAATTGGTACATTTAGATGCAGTCTTGCTCACTACTATCGATCACTCATGTTTAACGGTGGAGTGACTGGTTGCGTTACTTCCCAGTTAGTCCCCATGTCTGTGTTTCCTGCTGGGCTATTCTTTTAGTTATGCTGTCATAGTAAGGCTTGGCAGAGTCTTTGCTTGCACTCTGCACTAAATATAAATTCTCTTCTCTTCCCCCTCCCCCTCCCTGTCTCTCTCTCTGCCAGTAATCCATACCCCCTCTGCCCTTTGGATTAGTCTGACTCTTCTCGGTGCACCATTTCTGATTGGAGATCTCAGCGCATAGATGCCCCGTGTGGTCTGCTTGGGATGTGTGTAGTGGGGACTGGGGGAAGTTCCACTTTTCCATAAAGATAGCCTTGGTCTCATCTAATGCAGACAGCCACTTGTAACGAGCAGAATAGTTTAGATACACTGAGTTACATAAAAAGGAGCTTTTTATATTATTATATATATATATTATCCCGCGGAGCAAAAAAGGACAGAGACACAAACACGTAAACCAAACCCAAGTGCATTATACCAAAAAAAAAAAATAAATAAATAAAATGGTGCACCAAAAAATTAAACAATCAATATTTACCAAATATAAACAAGTTTATGTGTATGCGTGTGGTGTGAGTGGGTGTAGAAATGTCCGGGTTATTATGAATGAGTGTGTTTGAGGAGCAATGAATCGGCCTCACCGGGGTTAATGAACAATTTCCTGGAGCATGATGATGGAGTGTGAGAAGTCCAGGAAGTTGGTTCGGTCAGTGATAATCTGTAATGAAGAAAAATCCACGAATGAACGCTCTTCCAGCTTTCTCTTCAATCTCCGTTTTTGAATACACCTGTACACAGTGCGCTGCTCCTCCATACTTTTTCTCCCCCTCGCTTCTTCTCGGCTGAGTTTTAAAGCTGGCACTGGTAACCTCTGACGTCACCACCGTCCTCGTGTGAACGGGAAGCATAGTCTCGCGAGAGTCCATTTGGGCACCAACACAGCACAAGGGACAAATACAACCGGTCGGGTTTATTTTAAGTGTCACAGCTGATGAAGTGATGAACACTTACTGCCATACATGTCTACAAAACCCTTTATGTGGCTGCACTACACACTCTCTGGGAACCTGTGACTGGAGTCACTCAATAGTTCAGGACTGGAGTTTCCCTCAAATAACGAACTAGACTCCATATTAACTTAAAGACATCATCTGTTATATTGAACTTCCAGCTTCCTAACACACAATATGACTGCAAAATAAGCCCTGCTATCCGTTATCACCCAAATGAGAATGGGTTCCCTTGTAAAGTCTGGTTCCTCTTAAGGTTTCTGTTTATTGCGATCCCAGGGATTTTTCTCTTGCTACCATCACCATCAGCTTCTATTCATTATGATTCATACATATTTTCTCACATTCCACACACATGTCCATAATGTCCAGGCATGGAACACATGTCCAGAATGTTTTTTTTTTTTTTTTTTTTCTGTAAAGCTGCTTTGGGACAATGCCAATTGTTAAAAGTGCTATACAAATAAAATGTTATTGAATAGATGAAACTTGGCCAATTTAGATTCCACATAGAAAGACATACCTGAAAAAGTGTATTTTTTTAATTGCAAAATTGGTAGGATATTGCAACATGGATTTGACATCGTTACAGACAATACAGATTTTTTGCTTTTTACGCTTTTTTTAAATAAAAAAAAAAACTACACTGTAAATTTGGCAGTGTTAAAATAACTCTTTAAGAGTTCAATTTAACACTGGACCCGAGTGTATTTGGTCCCACTCAGAACTGGTGATAAATTGACTCTCGTCATAGTGTTAAATGTTCAGAGTAAAATTAACTCTGTTTGGAGTTAAAAATTAACAATGCTCAACACTGGATAGTGTTACTTCAATTTAACACTAAAGGAAATGAACTCTAAATAGTGTTACCACAATTTAACACTGAGTGAAAATTAACACCACATGGTGTTAATATTTCACTTTTATAGAGTTTATTTACATTTTTATTAGTGAAAAAATCCCACTTAGAGAGTATAATTTTAAAACCCATTTGGTGTTGTAATAGGTTAAAATGCTGATCAAATAACTCTAAGTGTCATTATTTCACTCTGTGGTCACTACATTTCTCTGCAACAGTGCAAAGTCAACTCTTAGAGTGTTTTTTTGTTTTTGTTTGTTTGTTTACATTGAATACATGAAATAACAGAACAGAAAACAACCTCAACGTACCATTTAAGACATTTATTAAAACACTGTCAGGCTTAAACACATAAATCATATTTGAAAAACATCATCTGCATAAAATGGCAATAAGGCACTATATGCATTGCAGAATCTGTTGTGCCATACTTCATTTGAAGATCAAATGGTTTGAAATAAAACAGCTCGTTAACATTTACTACCTTTAAAACTCGGTCTGGATGAGATCTGACTGTAAATACATGGTAATGGTCATCAAAACAGATTGTTTCCATCAGTGTTCCACAGAGCAGTACATTTTCATCTTTCACAGCAATAGTCTTGATTTTACAAAACACTGGCATCTCACATGCTACTTCTGTACAGATAATAAAGTCAGGGCGATACTCTGTGCCATGATGTTTGATCCACTTTACAGAATAGACAAGTTCTGATATTTTCACCCCTAGTTTAGAAGCAATGTCCATGCCACCTTTAAGTCCACTGAGTTCCATCATCTTCCCTGGACCAAGAGTCAATCTGTACTGGCTAAAAGACTCCCAGTGCATTGCCATACAATTCTGGTGCTTTTTGGCTAGTGTTTTGGTGATGTTTTTAAAGCTTTTCAATTGTTTTTTAAAGAATTTGTGTTTCGCTTCATAACGCATACACCACATATGCAGAATTGGTCCAATTTTCCTTATACACTGTGGGTAATGTATCATTATGTGATGCTTTGGCAACAGATTTTTTTCGGGAAATAATTTTTTGAATAGCTGGTGGTGTTCAATTATTAAATGTTTAAGATAAATGGTCATGCCTTCTGTTAGGACTGGTGAAAATACAATGTTAACAATCTGTAGAAGTAAAAGCAAAAGATACCAGTGTTTATCATCTCTCTGCACTAAATCACCAAATAACAGAGGCATGTTGCGCAACAAGCACCAAGATTGGATGGCATTTAAACCCAAATCGTTGCTTTCACCAAACAATTTGACCATTGGAGGACGGTTCCTCTGCTGATTGTAACCATAATCAAAAGCATGTATTCTACCAGCAAGATCATCAGCACTCAGAAAATTATGCACAATGTACTGCAGAACAAGTTTTACCTCTAGCTGAGCGACACCTTCTAAAATGTCGTGCATTATATCCACAGCAAAATTGTTTGCCGTGTTGAAATACTTGAGTGAATTTAACAAACACACCCGTTTGACGCCATAAACATGAGGTAGTCTAGAGTCATCTTGTAACTTTTTACAATGCAGAGCATGCATCTCAGTTGTTCTTAGTACAACTTCAGGATTATCTTCGGAAAACACAAATTGAAAGCGATCTTTCTCAAGAACACAGAAACGACAGCAATACTGAGCCCCAAATGACTCCAGAAATCCTAATAAACTGTGTAAGCCAAGGTTATCCCCTGTGACTTGAACAACTGTACCCCTTACACAATGTCTAGATACCGGATTCTTAACCCCCTCAATCTCAAGCACTTTTAGATCATTTACTAGAGGCTCAATTATAGAATTAAAACCATACCGTCTAATATCCTGTGCATGAAAGAGGGCACATAAATGAATGTTATCCAGTGAGGAGTTAAAAATGGGGGGAAAATTCCTTAATGTAAAATAGATAGCACCCAATTTGTGTATACCTTTTTTGGAACCCAAAGGATTGGCGGTCTCGAAATCATCATAAAATAACTGAATTTGTAAAGCATCTTTTTCTGTGCAAAATAAAGGATTACTTTTAAAATGGGCCGCGTCACTTAAGTCAACATAAACACCTTCCTTTGGAACATGCCTGGGTTTAAACAAATCAGTAAGTTGCGGATTTTGTAAAATTGACTTTAGTGTTTCTAAAATGGGAATATAAGAAAACTTATCTGTTACAACAACTTGATCAAATGTTCCAGTGGTTTTATTTCTCCTGCTATCAAATCTTGTGCCAAGCACTATTTCGGTTGGTTCAACAGTTCCCCATTTCTCGAGAAATAGTCTCTTTCGTTTGGCTTCCGAATTTAACAAAGTAAATGGATTTTCCAAATTTTGAAATGAACTTTCTATTTTCCTTTTAGTTGCAATGTCATGTGGCGACAGACAGAGCAAAGCTGCATCCTGAGCCTGACTGTGAATCTCAAAAACTATTTCCTCCATAGATGAAACAAAACCACTTACAGCAGACTGACTTAACCCAGCAAATTTTAGTTGTGCAACAGCAGATGCACACATATCCAAAGTGTTCTTTTTTGACTTTAACAATACAGATGTCGTGGCCACCTCTCCAACAGAGCCAATCTGATCAAATGTTGGAGCACTACTTTGTCCTCCTGTTTCAGCAGTCTCACAGTTGTCAATGGGGTCAAAATGCTGGTCGCTTTGCTCAGGATGTTTTGTATTCAAATGTTTTCTAAACCCTGAAAAAGTCCCAAACACAGAACAACATCCCGCCTCTACACATTTAAGGTGAAGATTCTTTCCAGGAACAAAACCATGAACTAATCTGAAGTGCCTAAGAAGCAATTTTGAACCATTTAACTCAGCCTGACAAACAAAACACTTCATGAGGGCAGAAAAGCTTAGCTATTTAAACTTAGCTACTAGCTAAGCAGCCGTGCTCTAACCTCAGCAACACGAGGACTCTCCTTCACTCTGCCAACATCTATGTTGTACACAGTAGTCTGAATGAAAGTGTACATGTTATTTAGCATAATGTTGTAAGATGTGCCAAAAACAAAGTGTGCCTTAAACAGCTCGTCAACGGCACCAAGAGAAGAGATTGACTTGCATGGAATGGCATGCCGATCAAGAACGATGAAGTACTGGTGAACTGAATTCTTCTGAGGTCCCACGGCCAGGAGGTAGGGCTGAGCAACAGCTGTGATTTCTCGAAGATGCTCCTCAATGTTTGTTCCACTCTGAGAAAGTAAATTGAAAGAGAACCATCACCAATATGTTAAAAACAGAAAAATAAATAAAACAAGAAAAAAACAAACCTTCTTAAAGACAACAAGGTGTTTTTCTGCTTGAGAGGCAGACACCTTTCCTGGTCTTTTCCGGCCTTGGGCCGAAGGTGGGATCAGATGCAACAGAAGTATTATAGAAGAGAGGTCGCTGTCCCAACCTGTTTACACAAATTTACATTATGTTAGCAAAATCTGATCAATAATGCAAACTGGAAGCGAAATAAAAGAATAAAAAGAACATTAAAAATGTACGGATATCAAATCTTAATCTTTCTAATTAATATTTAAAGTACAAACCTAATCTTAAACATCTTACCAATGTTAACACATTCATCGGAGTCACCAGTAGAAGTTTCAGCTGCCAGCAGTAGTTCTTCCAAATCACTGGTGCTTGGAAGCTTTTTGCACTGCTGAATCACTTTTTTCTTGAATGCAGTGGTCCACTTCTCCAGTAGCTTGCCTGACACTCCTTCTCCAAACATCAGAACAAAGTCTTGCTCAATCTAAGAAGAGACAGAAAAGCAGGAGCCAATACCAGACAAATCATTATGGATATAAACTCAAGCAATCAGTGAATAAACTTACATTTAATCATCAGTACAATTTATTGTATTGTTAAATTGGCAAAAAGTATGATTATAAACACTTTACCAAGCCTTTAATGTCTTTGAATCGTGGAAAGACTGTCAATACATCACTTGACTGCATGGGGTCAAGAATCATGTTGCGGCGATAGTCAAATGTCAATTTCATTTTCTTCTTGATGGCATCCTCATCAGAAGAATGGCTCATGAATGCAATTGCTTCCTTGCATTCATCTTCACTCAGGGTGGTCTCTGGATTAAACTCTGACTGCCGTCTTACAGTTGGTCCACCAGACCCCGCTTCAGCAGAAGTTCCTTGTCCTGATGATCAACAACAAAGCATTTGAAAAGTTTCAACACTGCCCAATTAATAATAATAATAATAATAATAATAAATAAATGAGGTTAATTCTTAAACAGGCAACTTAGCAAGAAAACTCCTGTAAAAGATTAAAGAATGAGCTACATAAAAATACAAAAGCTAGATTTCAGAATTTCATTGTGTACCTTCAAATGATGCACGTCGCTCCTTAGCTAAGCCTCTCTGTATGGTTTTGATCCTCCATGCTAAGTACCCAGTACCGCTTTCACCATCATAATAATGTTCCTTAAAAAAATTTAAAGAAAGATAAAAAGTCTTTAAATTCAACAGCAAAATACACCACCTGTAGTATGGGCATGTGAGATCAGCAGCATTTAAAATGCCAACACAGAATTAAAACTCAAAGCAGACACTTACGTAGCCATTTTTAGAAAAGGGGTCACTCAGGTAAGGGAACAAAGCCACAATTCCTCTGGCATATTTTTCTTTCACCTGCCTTGGTGGTGATGTACTGCAGTAAAAAAAAAATGTTTAGTGTCCTTTCCATGAATTTAAACAACAAAAAAATATAAACGGATAACGATAATGAAGATTACCCATTTTTTTCTGTCATGTCAGCTGTTAAGATGTTAACCAATTTTCTCCTTGTTTCGTCCTCCAGAGACTTAGTTCGGTTGTATTCATTTATTATATGCTCCCCACCAGGTTTCTGGACAAGAATGGTTTCCACCAACTCAAACATAAAAAATTTAATTAATTAATAAATATTTGTAAATCTCAAATAAACTTCAGTCATAAAATTTTTTACTTTTTAATTTACATTTTTAAAAATACATTTATGAGTCTTTTTCTCTTTTTTTTTTACCACCAAAATGTAAAAGTACAAAAAATAATAATAGTAACCCACCTTTTTAGCTTCATCGTCCAATCTCATTCGTTTACTGCAGGAGCTTTCTTCAATAATGACTGTATCCTGTGAGTCACTGGAGTCGATGGAAGAAGACAGGGACTGATTTGACTGCCCATGAGAGGCTTGTGGAGAGGGAGAACACAAGTCTGTTTGCAGATAAATATTTATGGAGAATTGTTGTCAATTAGTAGTATTACATTTCTAATGAGTAATGTAATAAATACAAACCTGCACCATGTTTTATGGTAAGAACTCCAACTGAGGATCTGACTACATCCTCAAAAACATCATCATCCACCTCAGTCCCTGACTCATCAAAAACCTTCACATTCTCGGGTACAGATGGAACACCAAACTTTAAAAATGCTTTAAAAAAAAAAAAAAAAAAAAAAGCATGCAATTTTATGAGAAATTATACAGACAAGGTTTTACACAGCAATGATTACCTTTGAACATCAAGGCACAAGCAACATGTGACTGTACTTATTCTCATATAAAATTACTAGACATTCATCAAGTAACAAATAATAATAAAAAAAATTTTTTTTAAAATGAATGTAATAAAAGTATGTTTCTTTTTACCAGCAGTCAAAAATTCCTCCAGACTCAGCTCAATTATCTTGACAAATTTTTGGGCATCCCCAAGTTTCACCTTAACCAGCATGATCTGTAAGAAGTGACAAGTCACACAGATTATAGTGTAAAAAGATTTAATGCCCAACATATGAATAAATATGCCCACAGTAATAGTGTTGCAAATATTTGCGGTCACCTCAGTTAAAGCTAGGAATTGGTCATACAAAATAGCAAAAGAAATGTCAAATAATTCAGTAAATTTGTTTTAGCATTGCATGACGTGACGAAAAGCAACTCTCTAACTTATAAACTTGCCACGACGATACCCGAAGTTCCGAAATTATTCCGACAAAACTACAAAAATTGCATCAAAATACAACATATGCAGTGACATTAGCACATTTATTCAGATAAAATAGTAAAATTGCATTTTAGTAAGTTAATTAAACAAGCTTACCTGTTGATTGGAGCTAAAAGAAAATGGCGACCAGAAAACTCCCGTGCAGTTCAGACCTTCGCAGGGTAGATTGAAGGGCGGAGCTTAACAGAGTAAAGTTAACGACGCAGAAATGAACTCTGCTAATATTCACCAACACTAGGGGGTTTCTTTCACTACTTGTTGTTAAATTAACTCCTTAGGAGTAAAGACAGAGCAACACTGCCATATTAACACTGCTTGTTTTACTGTGTACTTACGCAACAATTTGTACATATGCTTTTAAAAGCTTACAGCAATGTTAGTATCAATATCCATAAAGAAATGAATAACTTGCATTTCTTTCCAAAATGGCTGAAGTTGGCAACTTGATTTTTTTAGGGAAGAAAGATTAGTCAGATTTCATGTTGCATAAACTTTAGAAGTCGCTGGTATAGGGTAGTAATGTAAAGACAAGAAGAAGAAGTGCGTGTGTTAGTAAGAAACGGATGTAAAAGATGGATGAGTGTAAGTACTGTAGAAACCATGTATGAGAAACAAATGTGAGAGATGAATGAGTGTTAGTGGAAAGCATGTGTGAGATGAGTGAGTAGAAGAGGGTATTCCAAAGAATAGAGGCAGAGAATGTAGAGGCAGCCAAAATTAAAAGAGTATTTGAAAAAGAGAAAGCAGTGCCTGAACCACTGACTAAAGCAAAGCGGTATTCGAAATAAAAACCCCTAAAGCAAAGGGGTATTTGAAATGAAACAAGAAAACAGTGGCAAACGAAAAAGAAAATAGTTTGAGAAGAAAGAAATGAAGTCCGGGTACAAATACACAAGCAAGCTTGTGACTGAGGAAGTGCTCGTGGCCGACAGTTCCTCAGAATTTTCCACAGTTTCTCAACCACTCGCGTGCTTTGCCACTCCAAACTTTCACAAGAAATCCCATTTAAGCCCTACATCATCTCCATTCACCGTATGGTAATCCCGGTGGCTTCATTAACATCATTACACACTTTAATTTATCATATCTAGTTTATTGCATTTTTAGTGTGAATGAAAAGCATTCCTAAAACAACACTGCTGTCAGACATGGGCATACAGTATATTTAAAAAATTAATTATAAAATCTATTAGACTAAACTGAACGGATTGTTTGATATTGTTAAATTCAAACGTTCCAGTCTTTATGTTGGCTTTATCACGTGTACCAGCTACACCAGAGATTCATATCTCTTTCTTTAAGGTAAAACCAAAATAATAATGCACTATGCACATTGAGGGTAAAAATGTATATGTCTAGTTACAATATTAGCAACATTGCTAAGTTATTAAAATTCAGTACCTGGTAAAATTATGTATATAGTCCATACTATAGAGAATTGTTTACTTGGTTTAGATCTAAACAAACAATTTAGAAGCTTTTTATTTTGTCTGAGTAAAACAGATAATTTCAGTAACAGATGCCAAAGTGAATGTTGGAGTATTTTCTGGTGCAAAAAAAATAAAATAAAATAAATAAATAAATAATAATAATAATTGCATAAATTTAATATTTAAACTCACCAAATAAAACAGAATGTGGAAAAACATTCTAGCCAAATATATTACTGGACAAAATGGATCAATAATAAAAATATCTATTCATAAAGCTGTTTTATTTCAAAATAAAAATGAATCTATGGTACAGTAATCAACACATTCTCTGAATTTTAAATCACACCTTCTAGAAAAGGTCATACTACTATGAAACTCCTGTTCTACAGCTACTGAGAAAGTGAAACTTTACCACAATCTCATTTCTATAAGTGCACTACAGAAATAATACACTACTGATAGGATGCTGCACTGTATGTGATTTAATTAATTAAAGAATCAAAACAAAATGATTATAGTTTTTCAGAAACAACAAGGGTAGATTAGTTTAGATTTGCGAGTCAGTTCCCAGTGTCCGCCAAAAGAATTAATTCAATGAGTCGACTCTTTCCCGAACGACTCGTTCCCTGAAACGAATCAATCCTCATTCCCGAAGCGAAAGTGTTTCCGCTCAGCTTCCACTCCATTTTGTCGAGCTGTTGGAAGCGTTTGAAACAGAATCTTTAAAACCAGACATAAACGGTAATAATCATATCACCCAACAAGGGCTGCTAACTGAAGGTGAGTGATTTCTGTATTATACACAACTTTATGTAAAAAGATGCCTTTAAATAAAACAGCTGTAGGAAACCTGCGGCGCGTGAAATAACCGTTACACAGTAACCCCATGGGCGTGTACCGTACAGTATATAGGCATTTCACTTTCATACTGTTTGGGGAATATACTGTATGCTCCAGAGTGTGAGACAAACATAAGTGTGTGTGTGTGTGTGTGTGTGTGTGTGTGTGTGTGTGTGTGTGTGTTTTAAATATGTTTAGTTACATTTTACTCAGTTGAAAACCCTGAACTTGAACACATTCGAGATTCTCTCTTCTGTTTATCAAGAAATAAACTCACCAAAAAAGTGACAAACCGCATATTTCTTACTCTGGACTGGACAGGAAACCGATTACAAACTAAATATATATTTTCCATCTTTTCTCATTAACCCCTGCTGTAGCTAAATCTTCCAGAAACGCTGCTTACGGCGCTTTATACCGATGGAGTCACTAAGGGACCGTCTAAAAAATACATGACTTAGACAACCGTTTTTGATTCTATTAAGCTTTCGCACAAAAATAATAATCTCGCAGCATATCAGATAAGTTGCAGTTTGATATGCTTCAATTATATAAAAATAACGAATGAAGGTACCAAACAAATGAATTAAAAAAATATTTACAGTATTAAATATTTGTTTGGTACATTGATTCATGATTATTTTGATATACAACTTTGAATAAATAATTACATTTATTCAATTATTGTGCCAATAAAACAGGTAATTCGTTAAATAAAGAGTCAGAGTGTCTTGTTTTTTAACTAATCTTTTTAATTGTAAAATTATGTATGAGGACAAATGCAATTTGAAACAGTCTATTATCAGTTTCAAAGAATGACATGACTAAAATGTTATTTGTTTAAATTTTGTAAATAAATAAAAAAATAAAAAAACATTTTGGTATGGAAGTTGTAAAACCAATTATACTATAATCCAGTCTGTTGTTGCTAACTACAGCCATTCACTTTTTAATATTCAGTTTAGTACATTTTGCATGAATTTAAATAATAATATTATACAATTAATTTCCACTTGCTTTTTCTGTTACGGTCTGGACGAGCCTTGTGGATCCAAGTGCTGAGCGCGTGTTGTTGAATGCGCTGATTGCCTTGTGAAGATGAGGCGGTGGTGAGCGTGCGTGGGTAAAAGCCAAGAAAACTATTAGAGTCCGTGATCCGAATTCGTGGTCGAGATGCGAAGGCGGGGGTCGTTATCCAGAAATCCAAACAAACAACAATACAAAACGTGAATACAGGGGGGTATTCCAGGGGGGTATTCCAGAAAGCAGGTTATGTGACATACCCGGGTAAGTTTAAGAGTAAGTTAGTGGATAACCTCAACTTTCGGTTCCAAAAACGGAGGTAACTCTCTGGGTATGTTTGTAACCATAGCAACTTGCTCTCTGAAGATAACCTGCTCGGTAGCAGGTTATGTTCCAGGGTAAGTTTGTTTCAGAGGTTTATTGAGCATGACGTGCGCTTTTGATGAAGATCCTGTGGACGTGGAGGCACAAATTATGAGTTCTTTTTCGCCGGGAGAGAGTTAAAAGACCGCGTATTGATGTCTTTTAATTTCCTAACGATTATTTGAAAGAGTTATCGGTTTTCAAGGAAATCGTTAATTTACTTAACACGTCTCTTGAAACCGCATATTGCTAATGCTCAAATTAATTAAACACACTGAGTACTGTTAACTTAAATAATTGCAATTAGGTCAAATTAATAGACCTTTTTGAGTATTCAGAACTGTTTGATATTTTAAGTAATCGTGAGTACGTAAGTAACAGTCACCTTAAAATTCCACCTTCTTAAACTCTATAAAGCGCTCGTGGCTCAGTGGTAAGTGTTTCGCCTGCCATGTGGACGGCCCGGGTTCGATTCCCGCGCTGGCTTGCCTGATGTGGTGAAAGCATCAGCAATTTATTTGATTTGCAACAAGTTCAACAAACTCAAAAATTTACAGTTCTGTTTACTTAAAATTGGAAACATCATCACTTAAAAAATTGATTTAACCTATTACAGTGTACACAGCACTTGGGTTTTTTTTTTTTTGTTTTGCGTCATGGCATTTTTTACCGTGTGGGTGACGCAGAGCATGTAGGAAAGGCAACTGTATGTAGAGCCGTTCACACAGTATGTTTGGCACTTAAACACTTTTTACACACACCGTAAACCCGATTAAGTTGTCAAAACTCAAAAAACTTGAGGTAATCAGTTACATCATTTTTTTTAAAGTAATGATGTTTCCAATTTTAAGTAAACTATATATATATATTTAAATAAATTATTGTTGTTGGAAATCGAACCCGGATCTTTCACATGGCAGGCGAAACACTTACCACTGAGCCACCAGTGCTCTATAGCGCCAAAGAAGGTGGAATTTTAAGGTGCCGGTTACTGTTACTTACGTACTCACGATTACTTAAAATATCAAAAGGTTCTGAATACTCAAAAAAGGTCTATTAATTTGACCTAATTGCAATGATTTAAGTTAACGGTACTCAATGTGTTTAATTACTTTGAGCTTTAGGGTTTACAGTGTATAATAAAAGGGAAGCCGATGTCAAATGTGATATTTAATACTCTCATGCATTTACTCTGTTCGTTATTTTTTTCCAAACCAACTCTCTTTTTTTAGCCGATGCAGCCGTGTTGCTTTTTTCATTATTATTGGCTTAAATTCTTCATATGGTGCATTTAAACCTCCAACTCCGCCTCTGTGAAGTGTGCCGCTCGCTTTTTTTTTCATTTTGTTTTCCATTTTGACTCGTGAAATGGGCGAGCCATTGAAAATGCCTTTATGTATGCACCGTGCACGCGCATTAACTCTGGGTAACCAGTAGGAGGTTGATTAAACTCTTAAACTAAAACTCTTCTCAGGGGATTTGGAACCGACATACTCATGGTATGCGGGTTTGGAGTAAATCAACCCTGTGGTTAAGTTTTACCAAATGGTAAGTTAACCCAGCTTTCTGGAATACCCCCCAGAGGCGTGGTCCGTAAAACAAAGCGTGAGTCGAAATCCGAGTAGTAAGGCAGGTGAAATCGCTGGAAAAGTGGGCATTAAGGCGCACAATAATCTGGAAACAGGTGGTTGTTTGTGAGCAAGTTAAATAGAGCAGAGCAATGATTGAAATGAGCAACAGGTGTGCTCAAGCTGGTCAATGAGGCGGCAAAACTGAAACAGCAAACTGAAGTGTGGAATGGAGTCATGGGAGATCATGGCTTAGTTTGACAGGTGGGCGTGACCTGGCGTGCCGTGACATTTTCTTAATGTGACGTACACATGTAAAACCAATTATACTATAATCCAGTCTATTATTGGTATTATTATAAAATAAAAAAAAATCTGAAATGGGAATAAATCAGACCAAGTGAAGCATACAATGTCCTTCAGAATAGTCACATACATGATTTTAAATAACAACAGTGTAATGGTGGTGTGCACCCTAAAATCAATTGTTTTAATCATGTAATTTATATTACTACTGAAACAATAAACATTTTTGACATCTTGTATGTGTGAAACAGTGAAGGGAAACGAAGAAGATGGCGGAATAACCCAAGCAGTCCAGGACAAAAAGAAAACTCAGCAATCATCAGCACAAACAAACAAAAAAAAAAAGATATTGAGGTGGACAGTGCATATTACTGAGAAAATCTCCAGCACAGAGACTGGTAGGACCAAAGAAATTCTGTCTACACACCCTAAAGAAACACACAGTGAAGGGGTGAGTACCATGAAATTACCACAACACAGTTACAACCCAATCAAAATTCTGCAACAGCAGAGACTGATCACACTGAACAAGCTTCTTTAAAATACCAATAAAAAGGACATGTAGGACAAAAAAACAATAATTAAAAAAAAAAACAGAAAAGTCTAAAAAAAAAACTCTCAGACCTGTAATTCTAAACATCTTTCTAAAGATCATCTTATTAAGTGATTTCAGCTGATATTTTAGTAAAAAAAAAAAAAAAAAAAACAGTATGTAGGGTATAAGTGTTGAGATTATCAGAAATCTAATAAATTAAATGAAGTATGCAAAAGTGAAATTCCATACATGGCCATAGTTGGAGCTCACAAGATCAAGATCAAGATTCACATGCGCATTTACACACTATGGGCGATTTGGAAATGTGCATGTCTTTGGATTGTGGAAGGAAACTGGAGTACCTGAAGGAAACCAACCAAGCACAGGGAGAACATGCAAGATACAGACACACAGACCTTGGGGAAATTATGCCATCCAAATCTTCCTCTTTTTTTTTTACATTTTAAAAATCTTGTCTTTGCTTCAGAAAAACAAAATCTGCCTTTTGGAGTGTCCAAGTCAGAGCCCAGAAATCAGATCATCTTTCTTAACAAATTAATGCAGAAATATGGTATTGTGTTTTTTGCTTGAGGCTCTTTTTTTGAAAATTACTTGCTCCATCCTTTATTTGAATGGAGTTTGGCTTGTTGCTGAATTTTATTCACACATGGCAACACACAAGGATAGCAGTACAGTGAAATTAAATAAACTGACTGGCTGAACATTCTGATAGAGGCATACAACAGCAAGTAGAAGGCATCATGGCAGAAAGGTATCCAAAAGACATCACAACATAAAAAAAACACAGAGCAAGAGTAACAACATCTGACGCAACATCTGAAAGTTCCATAAGAACTTTAAGATCCTGGAGCTAGAGCTAAAGCCGAGGGTGCACAAGTCCTTTACGGAGGGAGAAAATTGCAATGAAGGTGGACAAAGCATAACTATAGACTAACTTTGAAGACCTTCATGTACAAAAAGAGACTGCAGCTCCTAGCGCAAAAGCAACAGCAGTAGTGTTTGAGGATGAGGAGTTGCATAAACACTTGGCTGAGTGTTAATGGTTGCCGACCTCTGGCCTAGGAGATGTGCACAAGCCCAGTATTTCCAGTTTCAATACATATATTTTAGAAAATAGAAAACCTTCAGTGTTTCTTACTTGCACAAGTCATGTACATATCAAAGAAATGGTCAACAGCAAGTTAGCAACTCTGCCTGACTTTGAAACCCACTGGAAGACAAGCAAAGGAAATTTAAGCAAGACTCTATTTAAGAGAACAGAAAATGACAGTAGGCTTTCCCTCTCCATCAAGGGATGAAGTATTGGTAAAGACTATAGACAGTTTCCCAGGATAACTTTTAAATCAGCACACTTTAGTGATGATTCCAATTTTAGTTTTCCTCGGCCTGTTCTTCTAAACAATAGAGGTCAAGCTTTAAACTGCATCTCTTCCTTGTGTCGTACCTTAGAATGGAAGCTAGATATGAAAGAACAGTTTGTAACCTTGCAAAGATGATCAACAATGATCATGAAGAAACGTGCAGTTCCACTACTTAAGGGAAAGTAGTGCTGGTACATATCTCTGTTTGGAGCCTATTATCAAATAAAACTCCAATGCATAGCATGAATATATCTCTCTCAACAATGTACTTCACACTGGATCAGATCTCAATAACAGCCTTGTGCTTCCTATAGCCCTATGATAATGATCTCAACAAGAACATAAATGTAGGATGAACGTCCAGGTGTTTGGGATTAACCCTGCCCTGGCAGGAGCAATTTACTGCCTAGGACGAGCAGCAGAGAAAGATGCACAGCAATACGTTCCAGAGACCAGGCGATTCGCGGAATGTTAATTCAATGTGGATGATGAATTAATTTCCTAGTCAACTGAAGAGAAAACAATAGATATATTAAAGAAAACACAAACATACCTCTGTGAATTTATTATATTCAAGTGCACAGTACAAGTACTCAAAGCATTCTCATGCAAGAGACATTAAATACTTTGATCAAAGTGGAGCAATCATGCCTATACTGTAGCTTTGGTTTAAATTTTGGAAACAACATGACATGACACAACTGACATTCACCTTTAAAGTATTAGTTAATGACGTGATGCCTGTATGAATGTGGCCCAGAAGGGCAAATCATCTTTCCCGTATAAATGTGTGCTTTTTCCCCTGTAAGTGTATGATTTTTCCCTGTTTTCCCGCGAAACTACTTTTTCCCGTGTGAGAACTCTCTTTCTCTTGTATTTTGCAAGCTAAAAGCTAAAGCTAATGCGCAAAGTCAAGTCAAGTCAAGTCAATTTTATTTATATAGCGCTTTTAACAATTGACATTGTCGCAAAGCAGCTTTACACAATAAAATTTTGTATGCAAATTAGATTGTATGCAATCTAATCAAAATGATAAGATTGTCCCTGATGAGCAAGCCGAGGGCGACGGTGGCAAGGAAAAACTCCCTGAGATGGTAATAGGAAGAAACCAGACTCAACAGGGAACCCATCCTCATCTGGGTGATAACGGATAGCAGAGAATGATCAGCATAATAATGTGTACTGGAAGTTCAGTGTAACAGGAGATGTGTTATGTGTTAAGGACTATGGGACTGAGGTCAAAACGCATCTGAGCACAGAACCGTGCCGGTGTTCTATCAATTCATCCAACTCATCATTTCCTACACTGGCTTTCTGCGCATGAGCATTAAAACCCTGTCACGCTTAAATTCATTCATGTGCAAATTTACTGAGATTTCATAGTTTTGTTCTTTTAATTGAAATTGAATTTGATTCACATGCGTATATTTAACAGGTGACCTGTGAATTGAAGGATAGGTGTGATTCTTTTTTTTTATCGTTTGTACCCATGTTAAAACTATAGGAAATGCATTCTGATGAAGTACCGTAATGTGTCAGAATCTGCTGCCTATGTTAAACCTGAGTATTGCATTTTTTGCAGCCTTATGTCCATTTGGATAATGTAGGACAGACAGATATAACCCTGTTTTTTTCTACCAGTAGGAAATTCTGACAAGTATGAAAAACTGATAGAACACCTGATATCAGCTACAGGACGTATCATGATGAAATATACAGTGAATTATAGCGTGATAGCATTATAATTTTCACTAAATTTGCAACTGGACACACTTACCAGGTAATGTGTAATATATAAAATTAATGAGATGTTACTGTTTTAGGCAATAATGCTAGCATTGTAGCAGTGCTAATGCTTTTAGAGTGTTTGCCGAGTGTAAATGGCAGGGATTAAAAGGAATAGCGTCTCATTTAGACGATTAAACAGTGATGTAAACCATCAGCTCCATGGCGTCTCTGTAATATACATCTACATATGGAGTTATAAGCAAGCTGATATCACAATGCTAACCGCTAGCGCTTAGCATAGGGAAACTAGCTTATTCATTAATGTATGTTAATATAATAGTATATTTGGACACATAAACGTGATGTAAAAAATTATCTCCATTGTTTGTGTAAAATGCCTGTCCAAATATGGATATATAAGCAAGTTAATATCATTATGCTAAGCGCTAGCTTACTGAAAGAGGTAAGATAGCAGACTATTAACTGTTGCCTGACAGCTAGTGCTAATTATCCCTGAGCTAATTCTTAGCTGCTCCTGTTATGGGTAATGTTACAGATGGTTAATGAATTGTTTTATGCAATTTATTGGAGCTCATCAGTGTTATTGTAGTGACATATAATGTATACTGCTGTGTAATGTAGTGGTGTTATCATAGCTAGAGATCTTCTGAATAGTTAGCTATGTGCTTACACAATGTATGTTACAGTCAAGAAAAGGGGCTTTTGTTCGGGTTCTATCTATTCTATTATAAAGTCATTAAATATGTGTTTATACTACTTATAATATGTATGCTTGTGTGTTTTCCTTCTCACAGTGAACTGTATGTAAATCAACTCCCTGTGTATCAGCTGATTTCAATACCAGCTTTCCATCCTGAGCAGAAGGTGAGCGCTCAGAAGTATTCACCCCTCTTTTCAGGAACACCACTGACCACATCTTAATCAGGGGACAGGGACACATGCCTTTGTCTCTTCATGGACATGGTGTGTGTGTTAATGAATGGGGTAAACAGGGCCAAATTGTGCAGCAATACTTAATGGCAAAACTCAATAATTGTACACAGCATTATTAAAAGCTTGTATTCTATAAAATGTATGAAATTGTGATCATCCGGCACGGTTCCGTGTTCAGTTGTGTTTTGACCTCAGTCCCGTAGTCCTTTGCGCATTAGCTTTAGCTTTTAGCTTGCAAAATACAGGAGAAAAAGAATTCTAACACAGGAAAAGTAGTTGCGCACAAACAGGAAAAATCATACACTTACACGGGCCAAAGCATACATTTACAAGGGAAAAAGCATACACATATACATGAAAGATGATTTGCCCTTCTGGGCACCCGTACTGGAATGACTTTACTCTACTGTAAGGTGAGTAGCCAGTTGCTGTATAGATTCTCTTTTGATTTTCACAGTAAAATTTAAAAAAAGGGCTCATTAAAAATTATTATGTTTGGTCATATCACATGAGCGTTATTTATTTAAAATATTTAACTTATTATCGCAATCTGTATTATTATGTGAATTAATACAGATGTACATAATGAATAAATGAATTGAAGAAGTACAGTAAAGTAAAGTAAAATACAATAAATGCTACATATAAATATAATGCATTAAAGTAGCAAATAGCATAATAAATATTTAATCATGTATTTTCTATTTTCTCCCTGATTATCTGGATTCAAAAAACATATTGTGTGAGGTTTCATTTCGAACAGAGACAAATTCTGGTTAAAAAGTACAAAATGTTTTATTAAAAATCTTTCAGGTGAAATATCCTTCAAAAAATAGTAGCTTTTTGTTCTTCATCTGTATCAACATCATGTTCTATCTCTTGATGTTCCATCTGTAGTCAGAACTCCTCTCTCTAAATTTAATATTTCATCCAGGCATCAAGAGTCTCCTACTCTTGCTTTTGCACATCACGTTTTGTCTCTTTCTTTGTTTGTTTCCTGATCTTGTGCAACTGTCAGAGATTTCAGCCTATGTCTCCTCCAGCACAAGTATAAAAAGCAAGAACCAAGAAATTAACAACCATACAACCATAAAAGCTTACAGCATTTTTTTTTTAACACTTTAACAAATTGAATTCTTCCCACATCTAAATTTTGTCACAAAATCAATCACAGGTAATCTGAAATTGTATGGAGCTTATGTGGATCATCAGCATCCCACTTTTCACAAGTGTCTCTGAGATGTATTGGTGTATAAAACAGAAATGTTATACAAAAAATGAATCTCATATTGTCTGTGGATCTTGTGGTGAAATTTTAAATGCATATAATAAGTTATAACAGATCATCCTTTCACATTAGCTTACAACAAAGTTAGTTTAAAATTTTCTTCATGTCTTCTTACTTTAAGGCCCCAGATCATTTCCCTGTTCAAAATACAAAATAGTAGAATGAGCTGAACTCAAGTGTTGATGCGCAGGTCATGAACTTTATGAGCTAAAACTAATTAAACAATATACAGAGTGATACTTTCTTTTAACTCAATAAGACCTCATTCATCTCCTGAGATAATTAGTTTTTTTTTTTTAATTGACACATTTAAGCTACTCGTAAACCGTAAACACAATTTTATATGATTTGGTAGGAAACATTTATGAACATACCTGACACTTCTTCTGTTTTTAGTCTGTCCTAGATCTGGTCTTCTAAGTGCAGGTCTAACGGGGTTTATTTAACTCAAACATTCCTGCAATTAGAGAAAAAGTTATTTCTGTACACTAAGTATCCAAAAGACAATACACATTTATACAATTTTGACTTTAGATAAAATATGCTATTTTCTTACCATGTTCCAAAAATAACTAGCATAGAATAAAGTTGTTGCTTCTGTCTCACAGGTGGCTCCAGCTGCGACCCATTTCCAACTTTTCAGTTTCTAACACTGTAAAGAACACTGTGTGCGCTGCTGTTACTGACTCACTGCTCAACACACACCACGAGCTGCTGCTGTATCTCAAGCTGAAGTAAGAGATTCTCTTTGAGGGCTACAGTAGTTAAATGATTTATTTTCAGCCAAGTATATTTTAACATTATATTACCAAAAGATCCAATTCAAAGAGTTGACTCAGTCCGGAATGATTCATCTTCTGTAATGAATCCTCCTTCCCAAAGGGGAAAGAGTTTCTCCCTCAGCCGTGACTCCATATTGTGGAGCTGTTGGAAAAGCTAAAATGTGTATTTAAGGCAGAACAATTATATTAATGTCATTAGAAGTGAGTATTTTATTTATTATAAAAAATATTAAGAAGAATGTAGATACATGTTTCCATAAAACTCATGTGAAATCAGATTTCAGAAATCTGCTGTGTGAGTTGGTACTACTATGTTCTACTGTAGGTTGTAAGAAAAGTTCCTTTTTTCAGTTCCTTAAGAATGAGTCATTCAGCCTGTTTAACAACTCTAGTTTTATTACTCTGCAAATATTAATGGGTTTTACAAATAGCCCTTAAGTCCCGTTAGATTTTTCTCAGTTTTCTCTCAGGTCTTAGTTTTCTCTCAGTTTTCTCTGGCGGCAAAGTCAGGAAGAGGTAGATCGGGCAGACAGTGTGTGATTATTACTGATTATGGTGGGTGGAACATGATCATATGAAATTAAAACTGAAATTGATTAGTTAAATGTGGCTAAAAAAGTCAAATCGACATTATTTAATTATTTGAATGTTTAATTTAAATGTATTGAATTATTTTTAAAAACACTGTATGTAGCTTTTACTTTTAAAAAAACATTGAAGAAAAAAAAATGCACGTGTCTATGTGACGGCTGTACTGTGTACACCCACAAATTACATGGGTTCAGCAATTCTGTGTGACATTGTCCCACCACATGATCAGAAAATTAATAAAACCATGTCAGTTAATTTGGGCGTCATTGTCACATCTGTGCCACTTGCTTGTGGAACCTGCATCTGCGTCCGTCCTCAGTCCCTAAGACATGACAGTCATTTGCAAATGCAAAATTAGCATTTGTGCTCATTCAGTTTTTCTGGGATTAGCTTATTTCTTACATTTTTTTTGTTTTTTGTTTTGTTTTCAAAAACAGCACAGAGGCTGTAGTGTTGGCGTTTATAGTGCCCTTGTTCACCAACAACTGATCAGTCAGGGTGACTATAGGTGTATTGCTGTCGGGGTGCACAGGATTGTCGAAAGCTTCAAGGGTGTCCATACTTGTCTCCTGGACCTCTGTCAAGTCATCAGTTTTCTTCATGTGTGAAGTAAACTAGACTCAGATATTATTTATACTTTATAAATAATAATTTACTCAAACTCAAAATTAAATGTTCTAATATCGTGAGATACTGGGTTTTTTATTTTTTTGAGCTGTAAGTAGTAGTCACCAAAATTAAAACTAAGAAGGCTAAATATTTCACCTTGAGTGCAATAAAGCTAACATACAAGAGTTTAACTTTTTTCATTAAATTCCAATTTTCTTTTAAATATATATATTTTTTTTCGAGATATACACTGTTACGCTTGCACCCGGGCGGAGGGATGCTTCACGGATTTTTAGACAGACAGAGCAATGACCACAATAATCAGGCTACACCTGGCTGGTAGACTACTTATATCTGCACACTTTGTGCAAACATTAGGTAGCATCCAGGAAGGTATTAGGGACAAATATCATGACAAGGACCAAGCCAAATTTTAAGAAGAGTTAAGAAGAGCAAATACAAAGTCAGAGCTGTGCTCACACCAGAACAGTGACACAGTCTCTCCTCGAGAGAGAGAGAGAGAGAGAGAGAGAGAGAGACAGACAGAGAGATAGTAAAGATGGCCACAAAAGGGGTTCAAAGGCATAGATTGAGGTGTCAGTTTTCACAGGCATGCTTGATAAGCACACATTTAAAAAACGAGGAAGATAAGAGTACTCTCTTATAAGCAGTTTTGGTTTATGATAACACAGTGGCAAACGAAATTAGAAGCGCACTCCAGTGTCTTGCGTAAGAAGTAAATGCTCGAGTTCTTATTATAAATAAAAGTAGCATGCTTACTGTGGTGCTGTGAGTTGCCCTTCCCAAGCTGACTAGCTTCCGTCTACATATGCACAACCACTCGCCTGACGCAAATCTCTCCTCTAATTCCTGCATTGGGGCTGCCACACTTAACAAGATCCCCCCCATCATAACAGAATTTTCACACCAGCTCAGGAGACAGTGGCAGGTCATGCATGAGTAATAGATAAACATGAACAGGCCCTGACTGAGTTATTCTCTGACTTAGGGTGCATTTCGCAGCACTTAAAACAGATTCACAGGCACATCGAAGCAAAAGGCACTTCCAGATAGCGACCGACTCCAGAGTTGATTCGCGTCTTCGGCTTTGTAGCTCAAATAGATTGCCTTATGTGGGTGAATCAGACAGATGTAACGCATTCATACTGCAGTACTCCTTGATTTTTGAGATGCAACCCTCCCAGTTTCTCACCAGATAGCTCAGAGGCTTTTTTAAATTCGGGAGCAGCCGATGATTTTATAGACACAGGATTGGTACAGAGACTGGGCATGCTGATCCAGCTGCTCTCTGCCCCCATTCCTGTGGAGGACCTGACTGGCCACCCCTTTAAATTTGGCCCAATAACTCATAAGACCAATCCAATAATACTGTGACATGTGGAGCGAATCACCTTCATCATCATTCGGTGCTGGGTCTGCAGATGGTGCTAGGATAAAACTGTTTTTGTGCAACAAATACAAATTTGGACCGACCACAAGAACCTTAAACCCCAGACAGCGCCTCTTTTTCACCTAGTTCGACTACACACACTCATTCCGGCCAGGGTAAAAAAATCTTGACCCCGACACCCTTTCACACCAGTTGGAGCCACCGTCGGAGGACTTCACCATTGAAAGCATCATCTGGATCCACTCCAGAGCCACTGTAACCCAGACCAGAATAAAACATTTAGTAAAAATAAATAAATGAATGATTATGTGATGAGAATGTAAGGGGTCAGTCCAAATGTGAAGGCTGAGCCCTCAATACTGTAAATATAGGATTCTCATTTATTTTTTACTGAACAATAAAGATTTTCCTTTTGGCTTAAGATGTGATCATTTTACAGTGAAAGGTTAACTGAACATTTGTTTTGTATTTTCTCCAGGAAAAGAGATCAGGTTCTTCCGGAACTAACTGTGTATTTACGCATGTTATACTAATTTTCAAAGATGGACAGAGATAATGCGTCCCCGTCCACAGAAAAATGGTAAGCTGCCATATCTGCAATGCCTGTGTGTGTTTCGCACTGAGTTACTGATCGAAAGGTTGGCGGTTCAGGCTCCAGGTTGCCACTTTTGGGCCCTTATGGAAGGCTCAATAATGTATATGCACATTATTATATGCAGTAATCTACACACGTGGACAAAATTGTTGGTACCCTTCGGTCAATGAAAGAAAAACCCACAATGGTCACAGAAATTATCTTTAATCTGACAAAAGTAATAATAAATAAGAATTCTATGAATGTTAACCAATTAAAGTCAGACATTGCTTTTCAACCATGCTTCAACGGAATTATAAAAAAAAAATGAACTCATGGAACAGGCCTGGACAAAAATGATGGTACCTCTAACTTAATAGTTTGTTGCACAACCTTTTGAGGCAAATCACTGCAATCAAACGATTCCTGTAACTGTCAATGAGACTTCTGCACCTCTCTGCAGGTATTTTGGCCCACTCCTCATGAGCAAGCTGCTCCAGTTGTTTCCGGTTTGAAGGGTGCCTTTTCCAGACAGCATGTTTCAGCTCCTTCCAAAGATGCTCAATAGGATTGAGGTCAGGGCTCATAGAAGGCCACTTTAGACTAGTCCAATGTTTTCCTCTTAGCCATTCTTGGGTGTTTTTAGCTGTGTGTTTTGGGTCATTGTCCTGTTGCAAGACCCATGATCTGCGACTGAGACCCAGCTTTCTGACACTGGCCAGCACATTTCTCTCTAGAATCCCTTGATAGTCTTGAGATTTCATTGTACCCTGCACAGATTCAAGACACCCTGTGCCAGATGCAGCAAAGCAGCCCCAGAACATAACAGAGCCTCCTCCATGTTTCACAGTAGGGACAGTGTTCTTTTCTTCATATGCTTCATTTTTCCATCTGTGAACATAGAGCTGATGTGCCTTGGCAAAAAGTTCAATTTTTGTCTCATCTGTCCATAGGACATTCTCCCAGAAGTCAACATGTAGTTTAGCATATTCCAGTCTGGCTTTTTTTCTGATTTGTTTTCAACAATGGTGTCCTCCTTGGTCGTCTCACATGTAGTCCACTTTGGCTCAAACAACGACGGATGGTGCGATCTGACACTGATGTTCCTTGAGCATGAAGTTGACCTTCAACTATCCGTTTCTTTGATTTGTCATGAATTTTCCTCGTGCGGCCATGTCCAGGGAGGTTGTCTACAGTCCCATGGATCTTAAATTTCTGAATAATATGTGCAACTGTAGTCACAGGAACATCTAGCTGCTTGGAAATGGTCTTATAGCCTTTACCTTTAACATGCTTGTCTATAATTTTCTTTCGAATGTCCTGAGACAACTCTTTCCTTCGCTTCCTCTGGTCCATGTTGAGTGTGGTACATACCATGTCACCAAACAACACAGTGACGACCTGGAGCCCTATATATAGGCCCACTGACTGATTACAAGATTGTAGACACCTGTGATGCTAATTAGTGGACACACCTTGAATTAACATGTCCCTTTGGTCACATTATTTTCAGTATTTTCTAGTGGTACCATCATTTTTGTCCAGGCCTGTTCCATGAGTTTATGTTTATAAATAATTCTGTTGAAGCATGGTTGAAAAGCAATGTCTGACTTTCATTGGTTAACGTTCATAGAATGTTTAAAAATGATTACTTTTGTCAGATTAAAGTTATTTCTGTGACCATTGTGAGTTTTTCTTTCATTGACCGAAGGGTACCAACAATTTTGTCCACGTGTGTATATGTGACACATACAGTAAAGGCTTAACTTAACATATATAATGAATAATTTGACCAAACAATTTACTAATAATGAAAATCTAACCGTCAAAAATGCAGATAAAAATCTAACATACAGTAAAAGTACTGTATCTTCTCATTGTAAAGTAAAATTAAGTTAGATAAAACAGAAACAGTGTATATAAAGCGCTGTCTATAATGTATTACAGTACACTCAAGGAAAAGAGAACAGAGTCAGCAGCACCCGGCTGTAATGTATTGCCATGAGAAGTGATCAGTCAATAAAGATTCTTAATAATTTTAAAAATAGTGACTTCTCACCTGTAGACAGGTGGTGACATTATCTCTTTGTTAAAGTCTTTGCTTTGTCACGTTGTATTCACTGCCCTATAAAATAAAAAAGTAAAGATAAAACTGGTGATGAAAGTTATCACCTTTAACAGCCACAGTTTTTGTTTACAGTATTCTACAGAAGGCAGGAGACAGAATAGAAAAGAGCATCATCACAAATAGAGGGTAAGATCAAAACCAACATTACTGTGACACTGACACACTGGTGTTATAAACCTATATGTTGTTATAAACTACAGTATAAAAAAAAACACATATAGAGAGAACATTATAAGGATCTCTCTGTTTAAGTTTAATAATTGGTCCCATGTCTCACCACATCTTCCTCCTTCGCCATCTCACAGGTACGACCCAGAATCTGCTGCTGTAAATGAATTCCAGACAAAGTTCAAATTAAATCTGAAGAAGATGTTTCAGTGGTTAAATGGAGTGGTGATAAACTTTGGAAACCGAACACTCCTGAATGAGATCTACACAGAGCTCTACATCACAGAGGGAGACAGTGGAGACATCATTAAAGAACATGAAGTGAGACAGATCGAGGCAGCATCCAGGAGAAGAACAACAGATGAAACACTAATCAAATGCAATGACATCTTTAAGCTCTTATCTGAACAAGACAAACCCATCAGAACTGTGCTGACAAAGGGAGTCGCTGGCATCGGAAAAACTGTCTCTGTGCAGAAGTTCATTCTGGACTGGGTTGAAGGGAAAGCAAATCAGGACGTCCACCTCATATTTCCACTTCCTTTCAGAGAGCTGAATTTGATGAAGGACCAGAAACTGAGTCTGATGGAGCTCCTTCATGTCTGTTTTAAGGAAACAAAAGAAGCAGAAATGTTCAGTTTGGAAAAGGTTCTGTTCATTTTTGACGGACTGGACGAGTGTCGTTTTCCTCTAGATTTCCAGACTACAGTGAGAGTGTGTGATGTAACTGAATCAGTATCAGTGCCTGTGCTGCTGATAAACCTGATCAAAGGGAATCTGCTTCCCTCTGCTCTCATCTGGATCACCTCCCGACCAGCAGCAGCTGATCAAATCCCCTCTGAGTGTGTCCATCGAGTCACAGAGGTACGAGGGTTCAATGACCCACAGAAGGAGGAGTACTTCAGGAAGAGGATCAGTGATCAGAGCCTGGCCAATAACATCATCACACACCTGAAGTCATTAAGAAGCCTCTACATCATGTGTCACATCCCAGTCTTCTGCTGGATTTCAGCCGCTGTTCTAGAGAGAATGTTGTGTGAAGCAGAGAGTGGAGAGATCCCCAAGACTCTGACTCAAATGTACACACACTTCCTCATCATTCAGATAAACATCATAAGAGAAAAGTACTCAAAGAAGCAGGAGAGTGATGAGGAAATGCTTCTTAAACTGGGACAACTGGCTTTTGAGCAGCTGGAGAAAGGGAACCTGATCTTCTATGAGGAAGACCTGAGAGAGTGTGGCATTGATGTGGGAGAAGCAGCAGTGTACTCAGGTGTGTGTACGCAGATCTTCAGAGAGGAGTTTGGGCTTCACCAGAGTAAAGTGTACTGCTTTGTTCATCTGAGTGTTCAGGAACACCTCGCAGCTCTGTATGTGCACCTGATGTTTGTGATGGAAAACAGAAATGTTCTTAATGAGACTCAAGGTTCAAAACAGGAGAAAAAAGCAAATGAAATAAAGAAAGATATTGCAGTTTTAGAGGTACATATGTGGGCTGTAGATAAGGCCTTAGAAAGTCAGACTGGACATCTGGATCTGTTCCTCCGCTTTCTTCTGGGTCTCTCACTGGAGTCTAATCAGCATCTCTTACAGGTCTTAATAACACAGACAGGAAGTAGCTCCCAGAGCACAGAGGAAACAGTTGAGTTCATCCAGGACAAGATCAATGGAGATTTACTTCCTATAGAGAAATACATCACTCTGTTCTACTGTCTGAATGAACTGGGTGATGATTTTATAGTGGAGGAAATCCAACACTACCTGAAATCTGAAAAACTAAGTGAACTTTCTTCTTCACAGTGGACTGCTCTAGTGTTTGTGTTACTGACATCAGCACAGGAGCTGGAAGAGTTTGACCAGCAGAAATATACCAGTGCAGATACAATAACAAATATAATTCTTTTGGAGCTGATGCCTGTGATTGCAGCATCCAGAAAATCAATGTAAGTAAAGCTAAATATAACAGTTATACTGTTACAGTGTTAGCAAGAGAAAAACTGAAATCATTTTCAAAATTTTCAAAGTTTTAACCTTATTTAATTAATAAATGGGCACTGGTGGCTCAGTGGTAGTTATTTCGCCTCCCATGTGGAAGGACCGAGTTTGATTCCCAACCAGTGCCCAAACCCTAGCCACTGGCCGGTCCCAAACCTAGATAAAAAATGGGAGGGTTGCGTTAGAGAGGACATAAACCGGGCCTTAAACCTGTGCCAATCTTGTATGTGTGGACCGAGTGATCTGCTGTGGCGACCCTTTGCTGGGGGCAGCCGATAGTCCAACAACAATTATTTAATTAATAAACAAACAATTCAGACTGAAGGGCATGTAGTAAATGTGTGGGAGCCAGTTGATTTCATTTAAGGAAAAAATAAGTTTATTTTATTTTATGAATTTATTTATTAATACCACAGTAATGCTGATTTTATTTAGGATATTTGGTGCATATTCTTTTATGAAAACGTTTTTGTGATTATTTGTGATATTTTGTTAAAAGATTTAACTAGAAAACTGACTTTAAAAACCAAACAAACTTTTATGTATTATTATTATTATTATTATTATCATTATTATTAACAATAAAATTTGGCACTTACTAAGTTGCAGTGGCACCAACAAGAGGCACTCTTCCAATTTGCACTTACAAATGTATTTTGCAACTCACCATAGTGACCTGGCAGAATTTTACAAAATGTCTTGTGTGCCATCTTGTGTGAGCATGTTCCATGCCACGTTTGGTGTGGAAATGCCAAAAGGTTTAGGGAATACTGTAGCACTACTCCAGGATGGGAGAGTAGCAAAATGGGTGCAAAAGGAAAAAATGTGAGAAAGGATAAACATACATTTTGGTTTATGTCTCATGATTTTTGCTTAAACCATCATACACACATTTGGAAATCTGAAATTCATCACCTCCCCCAGTGGACTACTGTTCTGAAAGTTGATTTGCAGTGTTGGGTGTAACCCGTTATAGTACGCGTTAGAATACTTGGATTACTTTTTTGATATATCAATTAATCTAATGCCTTAGGTCCACCATTTAAGTATTTGGGTATTTAGTTATTTTTTCAAAAAAATGTAATCCGTTATTCAGACAATTTATGTAATCCGTGAGCCAGACAGCAGTCATTTCCAATTCGTGAGTGTGTGTGTGAAAGCTGTCCTACAAGCCCCGTCCCCAATAACCTGTCCCCCTCTGGATCTATCTTGCCTATGCGGTTTGACTATGTGAGGACCGACGTGCGGAAAGATGAAAACATAATCAAAGTGCCAAAACTTGCGGTGAATCATGATGAACTGTACTTACAGCCATCCCATGAAACCGCGTAGGTGAGATAGAGGTATTAGTAGCTAACAGATTATGGGCCAAACTTCGCTGAGTGATGATGGTAGAATAATTATAAAGGTCTTGACTAAAACAACATGCATGAGGAATCACAAAGGAATTTTCATTTTCTGCAATGGAAAAGTACTCGAACTAGTTACTTTTATCAGAAAGTAACGCTGTAATGTAACGTTTTACTTGTAACTGATTACTTTTGTAATTAGTTACTTTAAAAAGTAACGTCCCCCAGTTGGTTGCCAGTTGACTGGCGGAACCGGCAAGCAGTTCTGTGACTGGCGGAAAACAGGATGCGCCTGAGCTCAATTAGTGAATACTTATGTGCTTTTTCAATTTCTTTATTTTTAATAAATTTGCAAAAATCTCAAGTAAATCTTTTTCATGGTGTCATTATGGGGTGTTGGATGTAGAATTGTTCAATTCAATTCAATTCAATTCAATTTTATTTCTATAGCGCTTTTAACAATGGTCATTGTCTCAAAGCAGCTTCACAGAAATGAAAAGAAGACTTATGGAAATGTATATATGTGTAAGAAAAATGTGACTAGATAATGAGATTGTCCCTGATGAGCAAGCCAAGGGTGACGGCGACAGTGGCAAGGAAAAACTCCCTGAGATGGCAACAGGAAGAAACCTTGAGAGGAACCAGACTCAACAGGGAACCCATCCTCATCTGGGTGGTAACAGATAACATAAATTGTATAACATCATGTGTGTTACGCATATGAAAGTTCCATAAACAGAAGTTCATTTAAATTAACACAAAGTCCAGTTCAGCACAGGGATGAGTCAGCAGGTGCAGAGGGCAGATGGGGTCTGGATCACTGGGAGCTCAGGAGCAGCATGTGTAGATCCAAACCAAAATGAAGAAGAATCCAGCTGGAGTTGGTCCTTCTCTGGATGCCTCTGGGTCAAAGCAGGGTCGGCCTCTGTCTACTGAAGCTGGCACGATCTCCAGATGCCTCGGGATGGGTGGAAAAATAAAGAGCAGGTGAAAAGAATTAGCGTGGTTGCCATTCAGGATAGATGTACTGGAGTATCAGGTAAAGAAATTAATTATGTGTATGCCAGATTAAAGAGATGCGTCTTGAGTCTACTTTGAAATTGGGAAACTGTGTCTGAGCCCCGAACACTGTCAGGAAGGCTATTCCAAAGTTTTGGAGCTAAATATGAAAAAGCCCTACCTCCTTTTGTAGATTTTGATATTCTGGGAACTACCAGTAGTCCGGAGTTTTCTGATCTTAAGGAGCGTCCTGGATTGTAACGTATCAGAAGACTGGTTAGGTATGTGGGAGCTAGACCGTTTAGAGCCTTGTACGTAAGTAATGCTATTTTGTAATTAATTCTAAACTGAACAGGTAGCCAGTGCAAGGATGATAATATTGGGGTTATATGATCATATTTTCTGGATCTAGTGAGAACCCTGGTGGCTGCATTTTGGACTAACTGTAGCTTGTTAATTGAGGATGCAGGACAGCCACCCAGTAATGCATTACAGTAGTCCAGTCTGGAGGTCATGAATGCATGAACCAGCTTTTCTGCATCAGATACAGATAAAATGTTCCTAAGCTTGGCAATATTTCTAAGGTGGAAAAAGGCTGTTTTTGTGATGTTGGAGATATGATTTTCAAAGGATAAATTACTGTCTAATATCACACCCAGGTCTTTCACTGTCGAGCTGGTGGTAAAAGAACATCCTTCTAAACGCAGGCTGAATTGTGAGAGCTGGTGTGTACTGGTTTTTGGGCCAATAAGTAATATCTCTGTCTTATCTGAATTTAGTAAAAGAAAATTATCGGTCATCCAGTCTTTTATATCTTGAATACACTCAGTTAGTCTAGACAATTTGGGTATTTCATCTGGTTTTGTGGAAATGTATAACTGAGTATCATCAGCATAACAATGGAAACTAATCCCATGTCTTCTGATGATGTTACCCAAGGGAAGCATGTATATTGAGAACAACAGAGGTCCTAAAACTGACCCTTGTGGCACCCCATATTTCACTGGCATTACACCAGACTGTTCTCCATTCAGATCTACAAAATGGAATCGATCAGACAGGTAGGATCTAAACCATTTTAACGCCTGTCCCTGAATACCAATGTGATTTTGTAAGCGATCTATTAGAATATCATGATCTATAGTGTCGAATGCAGCACTAAGATCAAGTAAGACAAGAATTGAGATGCAGCCTTGGTCTGAAGCTAAAAACAAGTCATTTGCAATTTTAACTAGTGCAGTTTCTGTACTATGATGGGGCCTGAAACCTGACTGAAATTCCTCGAGGATATCGTTTTCCTGCAAGAATGTGCATATTTGGGCTGATACTATCTTTTCTAATATCTTTGATATAAACGGAAGGTTTGAAATCGGTCTGTAATTTATTATATCATTTGGGTCTAAATTAGATTTTTTAAGAAGAGGCTTAATAACTGCCAACTTGAAAGGTTTAGGGACATGACCTAGACATAATGAAGAGTTGATAATATTTAGAAGTGGCGCTCCGGCTATACTTATCACTTCTTTTAAAAGTCTAGTTGGGATTGGATCCAACAAGCATGTTGTTGATTTAGCCGAGGTGATGAGTTTCTACAGCTCTTCCTGTTCTACACCTGTAAAGCTCTGAAAATCAAATTGTGAAGCTTTAGACTGGACTGGATCATGAGATGTTAGAGGTTGAATTTCCATTATTTTCTTCCTGATACTATCAATCTTTTCATTGAAGAAGTTCATGAAGTCTTCACTTCTAAGCTGTGATGGGATACTCCCTGCAGGCATCTTAGGATTTGTTAGGCTAGCCACTGTACTAAATAGGAACCTGGGATTGTTTTGGTTTCTCGCTATGAGTTGGCTCAGATGCTCGGCCCTAGCCGCTTTTAGAGCCCGTCTATAGCTGCACATACTACCTTTATACGCGATTCTAAAAACTTCTAATTTAGTTTTTCTCCATTTTCGCTCGTGGTTACGGGTTGCTCTCTTTAGGGCGCGAGTATGACTGTTGTACCATGGTGCAAGTGTTTTATCTCTGACTTTTTTTAATCTGATGGGAGCAACAGTGTCTAATGTACTGGTAAAAATAGTGCCCATGCTGCTAGTCACTTCATCTAGATCGTCTGCACAATTGTGAGGAAAAAATTAATTTAATCCATTTTATAATAAGACTATGACATAACAAAATGTGGAAAAAGTGATGCGCTGTGAATACTTTCCGGATGCACTGTATAGTCATGAATAGAACTGTAATATAGCTGTGACTTAAAAATATAAGATAAGTGTATTTAACATTCTCTAACAACTAACATTAGCTAGCCTTTAGTGAATACATCTAGAAATGAGCATTTTCCATAACATTACAGATAGCGCACTTATTACAGTAACGTTTTATATTCACGCTGAGACACAAACTGAACAGCTTTAAAATCATTACTGCAATAATTACAAGTAATATCATTAGACATTTGAAAGGCAAAGGAGAAAAAAAAATCAGCATGACCTCATTCCACAGTACTCAAGAGACCTGGCTAAATCCTTTGATATAAGTTTTGCGGGGGTGCAGATATGGAACCTAGTCCTGAATCAGAAAAAAACAGGAATTTAGGGAAAGCCTATAGGTCTGATTCTTTAGAAAAGTAATAGTGAATTCCTGGGGGAGCAGCAATCCCTCTACTGCTACTGTACAACCTGCATTAAATGTCAAAGATTTGGGGCCAAAAAGTGCAATAACAATAGTAGTCTTTTTAGTCTTTTTAGTAGTACCTTGACAACAACTACTACTACTACCACAATAAATAAATAAATAGATAAATAAATAAATATTAATAACATGATCCCCTATGTTGACTTGAATATAATGCTGTCCTTTAAATATAATGCAGTTCTCTGCATTCTGAGCCAGATATCTCGAGAACCATTGATGCTAGAGCAGTCCTTGGATTGTTTTAGAGAGGAGACCAGGCTGTATGTTTTTATATAAGTTTTGTAGGGGTTTGTGTAAAATTACGTTTCAGCCTTTGATTTAGCTGTAGTTTTTTTTTATTTTTTTTTTTTATAAAATATACCTTAGTTTTAGTCTCTTCATAGTCAACAGTACTAAAAACGGTAATCAATGCAAATTTTACTAAAAACACTTGTGATTTGTCTAATAAACAGTTACAATGCAGTGAGTATGCTAAAAACTTTCTGGTTTCACTGTGACAATAGGGTTTTTGTTCATACATAATGCAGTTGTAAAAATCATTGCAAAATCAACAAGAGGGTGTAGTGCTGTTGGAGGATTATACAATAGGAAAGTTACAGACTTCAGATAACACACTCACACAATTCCATCTCTATTTAAATGCAGCTGTGAACCGCAGATGAACACTAGATGTACAATGCTAATACTTCTGTTCCTGCTTGAGCTAATGTGGCAAAATTTACATTGCACATTAAGCGTTCTCTTAATTTATTAATTTAATAGTTACCACTGCAAAGCAGTAATGTTTCTGATACTTTGAAATTTCACTTGGAGTTAATTCATATTGTGAACACTCTCATTGTAACATTTAACTAATGATAATAATCTAACGTTATGTCAAGTTAGGTCAAGTCAATTTTATTTATGTAGCGCTTTTAACAATTGACATTGTCGCAAAGCAGCTTTACACAATAAAAAGAAGTAAGTTTGTATGCAATGTGTATGAATCAAAATGATAAGATTGTTATGTGCCTGCAGTCTAACACTAGTACGCAAAGTCATTGTTAAATAATGCTACAAATTTAAAAGTAAAGGTAACTGGATTATGAAACACGGTGTTCGTAATCTGCATAACTGTTATATGAGTCCTAACTAAACCTTACTTTTCATACATTTCTGAGCAGCTCTTATTCACGTCACATGTAATGAATCTAGAACATATGAGCGTTTCCCTTTTGAAATTAAATGACTATATTACACACGTGGACAAAATTGTTGGTACCCTTCGGTCAATGAAAGAAAAACTCACAATGGTCACAGAAATAACTTTAATCTGACAAAGTCATAATAAATAAGAATTGTATGAATGTTAACCAAGATGTTTCCAAGATGGCGGCGCGGCAGTAGCACGCAGCGGCCGCTCCAGAGCCAAAATGGTGCTACTTTGTTTACTTAGTGTTGTAGCGCGTTTATTTTACCCAGTATATGGACATCGGCGCAAACGGTGTTCGTACTTACCACCGCCAGACACTTTTGCAACTCAATAAACCGGTAAATTTAATTCAAGATGAGCTGCGTGAGAAGCTACGCTACCTCGGCTTGCTTCGGGAACCAGGCCTCCAGTCCTCGGCGTCAGTGCTTCCTAAATTCCATCAGTATGTGGACTTTGCAACGAAAGGGGAAAACACGCTGGATCTTGTTTACACAAACATCCCCGGCGCATATCGGGCAGAGCCCCGCCCCCACCTCGGCTACTCAGACCACATCTCTGTTATGCTATTTCCAGCATACAGACCACTCGTCAGGCGTTCAAAACCGGTTCTGAAGCAGGTGAAAACCTGGCCAGCAGGAGCCATCTCTGCTCTTCAGGACTGTTTCGAGAAAACTGACTGGAACATGTTTAGGGACGCTGTGACTTACGGCGACTACACTGACTTGGAGGAGTACACGTCATCAGTGACCAGCTACATCAACAAGTGCACCGATGACATCACTGTCTCCAAGAATATCATCTCACGACCCAACCAGAAACCGTGGATCACTGCGGAGGTACGTGCACTTCTGAAGACCAGAGACTCTGCCTTCAGAACTGGAGACAAGGCGGCCCTAAGAACAGCAAGGGCCAAACTGTCCCGGGCCATCAGAGAGGCAAAGCGTGCACACGCCCAGCGAATCCACAATCACTTCAGAGACAGCGGTGACACACGGCGCATGTGGCAGAGCATACAAGCCATCACCAACTACAGGACTTCATTACCTGCCTGTGACAGTGACAGCTCCCTTCCGAATGCGCTGAACATCACCTGGTCCCTCAACACCAGCTCTCTGCATAAGAAAGCCCAACAACGTCTTTTCTTCCTGAGAAGGCTGAGAAAGGCACAGCTTCCACCACCAATCCTCACCACCTTCTATAGAGGAACCATCGAGAGCATCCTGAGCAGCTGCATCACTGTCTGGTTTGGGAATTGTACCATGTCAGACCGCAAGACTCTACAGCGGATAGTGAGGACAGCTGAGAAAATCATCGGGGTCTTTCTCCCCTCTATCGAAGACATCTACACCACACGCTCCATCCGCAAAGCCATGCTGTCTTTGTTGTCTCTTTTTTGTCTTTGCATGTATGTAGCACCTTGCTCCTGGAGGAACGTTGTTTCGTTTCACTGTGTACTGAACTGTATATAGTTGAAATGACAATAAAAGCCTACTTGACTTACTTGACTGATTTGAAAGTCAGACCGGCGCACTGACTGATTACAAGATTGTAGACACCTGTTATGCTAATTAGTGGACACACCTTGAATTAACATGTCCCTTTGGTCACATTATTTTCAGTATTTTCTAGGGGTACTATCATTTTTGTCCAGGCCTGTTACATGAGTTTATTTTTTTAAATAATTCTTTTTAAGCATGGTTGAAAAGCAATGTCTGACTTTCATTGGTTAACATTCATAGATTTTTTTTTAATTATTACTTTTGTCAGATTAAAGTTTAAACCATTGGGAGTTTTTCTTTCATTGACCGAAGGGTACCAACAATTTTGTCCACGTGTGTATATATATTATTTTCACAATATTCATATTTTTCTACATTGAATTTGCTCCAAAGCGCACTTATGATACAGCATCACACTAATGATTACAACATCTCACAATCCTCTGACATTAGTTATGCTAGCTACCTAATTTGGTTACTGTTAGGTTTAAAAGAAGAGTGTCCGAATTAGGTTTTAAGATGAATTAAGAGAGATATTTCTTGCTGTGTCCACTGCACCCCGATACACTTACTGCCCGGGGCCTGAGAAACCAGGATAGATGGACAAATACATATGCAGACATAATGTCTAAAGATCTCAGTTTTTTCTCAGGAAAGAGAGCACATTTAAAGCTTTAGGCCAGCTGCTGTCACATACAAGCCCAACATCAAAAGAACCGGTCATTAACCTGTCAGTCATAGAGAGATCCGTTTGGATGTATATTTGCCTGAGTACAGGTTATAGGAAGTGTTAACACACAAGGAGTCAGGGAGCGCAATGAAGGTGTTGTTTCATGAGCACAAGAACCTTCTCATCATATTATAATACCTTACAGTTATATAATTTGCAATTTCTGTTACTGTACTGGAGCCACTATGACTGTCAAATAAATTTCACTAACTTTATTTAATTATGTATTATTTTATTTCTTTCAGTATAAAATGTTATCAAGTTGAAGAGGACAGTTGCTTAGCTCTGGTCTCAGCGCTCAACTCAAAAACCTCCAATCTGAGAGAACTGCATCTGACTGTGGAAGAAATGGATCTGTCCTTCAATGAACTAAGTGACTCTGGAGTAAAGATTGTCCCTGCTGTACTGGAGAATCCTCACTGTAAAGTGAAGAATCTGAGGTAAAATCATCTCTTTAAGAGTTACAGTAACTTTGGGTGTCGCCTTAGAAGGGTTTGAGGGTGCAGTAGTCACCACGGGAATAACCATAGTACCTCACAGTACCTGCCAAGATTTTCGTTTATTTATAAAATTTAAGTTTTTAATGAGTGAAAATGATTATGAAATTCATAATAAAACTAGTTATTTTTAGTCTAAATAAATAATTAACTAAAATAATCTAAAAACATGTAGCCAAGATTTGTGATCTGATTCAGTGAATGAACTTTTGACCTTACTTTTATGTCCTGTTACCCAGAGTGCAATTTCTTTTGTAACTCAGCATAAACAATGTATTGGTATACATCATGGAAGCTATGATGTCTAATGGTAAATGCATGTTTTTTTTTTCAACTCCGCTGCCTGTTTTTTTGTTTTAATTGAATACATTGGTGGTTGATACATTTAATACATTGGTGTAAATCCTTATAGCTGTCTCTATGTGATGCACATTTATATACAGTACCATTAAGCCTATGGGACAGAACACAGTTGAATTGTTAGTCTGAGTTTTTGTGCCCTAGAATCAGTAGTTTCTGTGGATTGTTGTTTGCGGGGAAGTCCTGACCAAAAAAAAAATATCTATATTATATTCATACAGTAGGCACACTACTAGGTAGGTAGTAGGTAAAAAAAGTCACTTTTACATATCATTGGACTTTTTGCTTTTGTTTTGGTTTGATTACGGCGCACATTCACTGTGGCATTGTTTTAAGAAGCTTATGGAATGTCACAACATTTATTTCTGCCCAAAGTCACATTATTTTGACAATACAAGATCTTGTGTTGATGATGGGAGAGGTAAACTGCTGTGTAAGCCCTTCTCCAGCACATCCCAAGGATTCTCAATAGGGTTAAAGTATAAATTCTATGATGGCCAATCTATGTGTGGAAATTCTCCTGATCTCTGATCCACTCTTTCACAATTTGAATCTTATGCATCCCGGCATTTTCATCTTGGAATATGCTTGTGCCACTAGAAAAAAAAAAGTGTCAGGGATACGCCAGGCTCCGTGCCCAATCAACGCTCATATCAGCTAAGCTCGATCATATCAGCGAAGCCTTTCCGGTTCACTCTCTTACCCACATCTCATCCTAAACAGTTCTCATTCTTTGTTAAAAAATAAAAAAAAGCGCCCGTTTGGGTTTTCTATATTCCTGTTTCTGGTGTCTGTCATTCCGTAACAGAAGACCAGACCAAAAAGAATTAATCTGGGGGTGCTGACCCATTTCAAGAGCTGGTCGACCACTTCCGGCAACAATTTCATTCTTCTCTGACACCTTCCAACCCAGCCAGTCCCATAGCATGTGTGCTGTCTTTAGAGATGCAGCGCCACATGCTTGCCACCGACCATTCAAAAATTGCATTTATCATATCGACGTTTCATCAACAGCATTCTCCGGGACATGTTGGGCCGATGGGTATTCGTCTACCTGGACGATATCCTTAGCTACTCTCGCTCTGTTGAAGAACATGTTCAACACGTCAGAGCGGTTCTTAAGAGCCTGCTCGCTCACCAGCTGTACTGTAAGTTGGAGAAGTGCGCTTTTCACGAGTGCTCCACCACGTTCCTGGGTTTTGTCATCTTGTCTCAGGGTGTGGCGATGGACCCGCAGAAGCTAGAAGTTGTACGTCATTGGCCCCTACCCAAGACTCTCGGACAACGTCAATGGTTTCTCGGGTTTGCGAACTTCTATTGTCGCTTTATTCGGGACTACAGTACGGTTGTAACACCATTAACCGCTCTGACTCGGCCATCGTCTCATCACTTCCAACTCAACTCTACCGCCATCTCCACCTTCCACGAGCTCGATTCACCACTGCCCCGATTCTTCTCCATCCAGATGCAAATAAACTATTCATTGTGGAGGTGGACGCTTCGGATGTGGGCGCCGGGGCTGTTCTCTCCCAACGAGGTCCAGACCAGAAGCTACCCTTGTAGTTTCTTCTCGAAAAATTTGACCCCACTCAGCAGCGATATGGGGTAGGGGTAGCTGCTGGCCATAAAGTGGGCATTGGAGGAATGGTGACACTGGCTACAGGGCGCCAGGGAGCCGTTTATCGTCTGGACCGACCACCAGAATCTCATCACCATCAGGAATCTCAAACAGCTAAACCCAAGGCAGGCGCGGTGGGCTCTGTTCTTTGAACATTATGATTTCCACCTATCATACCGCCCAGGGTCGAAGAACACCAAGGCTGATGCCCTCTCTCGACAGCATGAGGAAGACGCCCGCTCCGGGCGGAACCCGCGCCTGTTCTTCCCCCCTCCAAGATCATCGCCCCACTACGCTGGGAACTGGAGACGAGGGTTCGCCAAGCACAAGCCACAGAGAACGAACCGGCAGGTGTGCCGCCTGGACGACTCTATGTCCCCAAGAACAACTGGACTGAAGTCATCCAATGGGGACATTCCACCCCTCTATCGGGGCACCCAGCCACACAGCGCACCCTATAATACATGCAGCGTGCCTTCTGGTGGCCAAGGACATCAACAAGTTTGTTCAGGCATGCCCACTATGTGCCAGGGCCAAGGACACCAATCAACCAACACCCGGGGAACTCCAACCACTTTCTGTTCCCCGCCGGCCCTGGACACACATTGCCATCGACTTCATCATGGGCCTGCTGGTCTCCGAGGGAAAAAATGCCATCTTGACCATTGTGGATCAGTTCTCTAAGGCTGCGCACCTGGTGGCCCTCACCAGACTTCCGTCAGCTAAAAGGACAGCCGAGCTGATTTTAGAGCACGTAGTCCGTCTGCATGGGTTCCCCAAGGACATCGTCTCGGACAGGGGGCCCCAGTTCACTGCACGGTTGTGGAAGGCCTTCTGCCGTCTGATCAATTCCACCTGCAGTCTCTCATCAGGTTACCATCCTCAGACTAATGGTCAGACGGAACAGACCAACCAACAACTGGAGCGCTACCTGAGATGCTTTGATGCCAACCATCCGTGCTCCTGGGCCTGCTACCTCATCTGGGCTGAACTTTCCCATAACCTCCATGTTTCCTTCCTTGCCAGCAAGTTAAGTCCCTTTGAGGTATGCCAGGATTTCCAACCTCTGATGTTCGAACATCAAGAACCGGAGGTTAAGATACCCGCGGCCCAACAGTTGGTCCGCAGGTGTCGACGGTCGTGGGCCCAAGCAATCCAACATGCTAACACTCGTTACAACACGCAACATCGCCGTCGACACCCTCCGGGACGATTGTACCACGTAGGTGACAAAGCGTGGATGTCCACAAAGAACCTGCACCTCCATACTTCAAAATCAAAGAAATTATCACCAAGGTTCATCGGCCCCTACCGCGTCACCCTCTGCATCAACCCTGTCACTTAACGGCTCCAGCTGCCTGCAGCGCTCCTGATCCATTCGGTATTCCATATCTCGAGAGCCGGTCCTGGACTTGGGGGTACTGTCATGCACACGCGTAACACGACCGGCACTAGGACCAGGAAGTAGTATGATCGCGATCCAGGAAGTATAAAAGGAGACAAAATAGCGCTTCACATTGCTCAGTCATTGAGTTTGCCCATCCCTTTACTGACGCTACGCCAACTATTCTGTGAGTACTCACCGATTTGGGTTGCTTCTTTGATTGTGGTTTGCTAGAACGCGGGTTTATTTGTGTAGATCCTTGCTCTCCGCGTAAGAGAGTTCTTAGACTAATCGCGTGGTTATCCTGCCTATTCGTGCTGCTTCTGCGTTTGGGTTTACCATCCATCCTACACGGGCTAACTGCTAAGGCTTTTCTGTTCATCCTTTGGTTGCTCATGACAACTTAATTTTAAATTTGGCACAAACAAGTAAAAACCACTTTTGTCTTCTTCATTTTATCTGTAGCAGGCAAAGTAGGTGGTGTGCTACCGCCATCTAAAGGTCTGGATGAATGGTACTTCATAAAGTGTTTTTTGCTGACTTGACACCAAGGCCTGGTGATGCCCTACACATTTTTCTAACACACTGACCACTTAAACATTTGCAGGCTTAGAGCATGTGTGGGAGAAATTGTGGGAACTTATGTCTTTATTAGAATCTACATGTACTGTAGGCTTCATTGGGTTGGAGATGAGAAAATAAATGTCATAAATGTATAATAAAAAAATAGGTTTGGACTTAAATGACAATTGTAGAAAGAAAATACTGAACACAAACATTATCTCATTGCTTCACTTCTTAATATAAAAAAATATTCAGTATATTGCATTTTAGTTCTTTATTGGTAATGGCATTTATACAGAATGTAAAGTATGTTTTTCATTTGTCAGTTTAATTTGAATAAATTCATTAAGATGTAATACACATTTCTTAAAGGTTAACCATGTTGATCAACCAGGGAAACCCAAATGCACAGTTTACAAGCACTGTATACTTTATGTGTGGGAAGCAAAAAATATGTGAGTTGCACAAAAGACAAATATGAACTATCTCTGAGCTTTAGAGGTAATAAGCCATATGTGAGACACTTTTGAGAAGATGCAGACAATGCCTAAATCTCATTAAAGTCTCAAAGACGGCTCATTTGTGTCTAGGAGAAAAAGAAGAAATTAACATGAGATCTCATCTGGGAGTTTCCTTTGCTATGGGTGTTAATTTAGTTTGAATAAAATTGACTTCATAGGCATTAATCAGAGCAAACTGACAAAGTAAATGTGTGTGTATAATTCTTACACATTCATAAAGTTTTAATAATGTTTCAATAAAACAATTATACGTATAAATTTAATGTTTTCTTCTCTTCATTGCAGTATATATATATTCATACATGGTTGTGTTGACGCGGGTCTCATGACGGGAGAACCGCGCATAAATACTCTGCACTGTTCAGAACGGGCTGTTACCCAGCAGAGTTCTGAACAGGCAGTGGCCCAGCCAGGTAGACATGCAGTTGTCAGGCAACATATTATATGTATAATATTTAAGCTGCAACCAATGCTCATATTTTTTTTGCCCTAGTTTTGTTTGGTTTTATGCAATTTCATGTGCTATTTGTGTGCGTGTGTATGAGTGTGTGCGAGAGAGAGAGCTTATATTGTGATTTGTCCACGGTTACTAAAAGCCTGGCTTACTAATAACAATAAAAATTATTTCAATGTAACCCGTGGGTCTCAAGCACAAAATCAGCCAACACTGTAAACAGATGATACAACAAATTATATACTCTTTATTTGAACATTTAAAATATATATACAAAAAAAACAAATACAATATAACTAATTTTTAATCATATAACGCTACTATGGTCTTACACCGCACGTTACAGAAACTACTCAGTTATATTAATCACATAACGCACAAGTCGTTTATTGCAGGCTATTTGTGTCGTAGAGATCTCTCTCTTTCTCTCTCTCTCTCTCTCTCTCTCTCTCTCTCTCTCACACACACATACACACAAACACACATTCGCATTCACACACAGATTTATTTATATATCGCTTTTAACAAGGATTACTATCGCAAAGCAGCTTTACAGAATGAAAAGACAATTAGGGAAATGAGAATGAAATGTATGAGGAAGTATGCATGAATCAAAATGATCAGAGTGACCCTAAGGAGGGGTAAGAACTCTGAGCTTTGCTTCCAAGCTTAACTTGTGTCCTTTTCTCAAAAACTTGTCGTTCTTACAGATTCAGACAGATTGAATTTAGGAATGCACCCTAAAGAACCCAAATCACAAACAAACACACCGCAGAGGAAAGCAGAGAAGTGCATTCACACCTCTGACGGTCTTTTGTCTTGTAAATGAGGTATTCTTCACGTAAGCTGGGGGGTTACACACCCACATACCATTTTAATCACCGGACTTCATAACGCACTAAGAACGATAGTGAAAAACAATGAGAGGCTCAGTGGAAAATCTTTCAAGTCAAGTCAAATTTATTTATAGCACATTTAAAAACAACCGAAGTTGACCAAAGTGCTGTACAATAATAAAGAGGGGGGAAAAAAACAGAATTAAACAGCATAAAATGAAAGCAATATAAAATTTTATCTAACTATGTAAAAAGTAAATAAATATCAGTTAGTGACAGTTACTAAAAACAATAATCAAATAAAATCATACATAGATAATATAATTAAAAAACATAATCAATTAAACTTAACTAAAAGGTAAAACAAATAATTAAAAAGAATAAAAGGAATAAAAAGAATAAAAAGGGGATCAAATGTCTCAGCCAGGTGTAAAAGCCATGGAAAAGAAGTGAGCTTTCAGTCTGGATTTAAAAGTTTCTAATGTAGGTGCTGCTCTAATATTAAACGGTAAACCATTCCATAATTTAGGCACACCGGCAGCAAATGCTCGGTCACCTCTGACCTTTAATCTAGACCTTGGGACAGAGAGGAGTAACTGGTCTAAAGACCTGAGATTTCTTGATATTGTATGCGGTTGTAAAAGCTCAGAGATGTACAGAGGTGTAAAACCATTCAGTGATTTAAAAACAAGTAATAAAATTTTTTAATCAATCCTGTAGCGAACCGGGAGCCAGTGAAGTGACTTTAATACCGGAGTGATGTGATCACTTCTGCGTGTACCGGTTAAAAGTCGAGCAGCAGAATTTTGGACAAGCTGTAGACGAGAGAGAGATGACTGACTGATCCCTGTGTATAACACATTACAGTAATCAAGTCGAGATCAAATAAAGGCATGAATTACTTACTCAAAATTTTTGAACGATAAAAAAGGCTTAATCTTAGCTAAAATTCTCAGTTGAAAGAAACTAGATTTAACCACTCAGTTTATTTGTTTATCAAATTTAAAATCATTATCAAATATTACGCCTAAATTCCTTACAAATGGTTTACAGTAATTCGCTAATGGAGCAAAGTCGCTGCAAGGAGCACACTAGGAATCAATTTTTCCAAAGGCTACAATCTCAGTTTTATTCTCATTTAATTTGAGAAAATTTCGAGACATCCATGCTTTAATGTCATCAAAACAAGCTATAAGGGACTTGATGGCATGTTTTGTGTTTTTTTTCTTTAAAGGCAAATAGATCTGAGTGTCATCAGCATAACAGTGAAAAGAGATACCATGCTTGTTTATGATGGAACCCAGAGGCAGCATATATAAAGAAAAGAGGATGTCTCATTGATGAGGATGAAAAGAGGCCTCTGAAGTAGAAAAGCCACCTAGGCTCACTGAAAAGGTTCTGTTAGTCAGATAGTATTTAATCCAGTTCAGAGCCAATCCTCGGATGCCACAGCAGTTTTCGAGGTGTGAGATAAGAATGTTGTGATGTATAGTATCAAACGCCGCACTAAGATCTAAAAGCACTAAAATAGCAGGATCTCCTGAATCAGCTGTCAATAAAAGATTGTTAGAAACTTTTAAAAGTGCAGTTTCTGTGCTGTGATATGCTTTAAAACCAGACTGAAATAATCCAAAAATTTAATTTTAATTTAGAAAATCTGCAGCTGTAAGCACACAACCTCCTCTAATACTTTCGAGAGAAATGGCAATTTTGATATCGGTCTGAAATTTGTTAGGTCTGTTAGGTCAAGATTGGGCTTTTTCAGCAGAGGCTGGACAACAGCATGCTTACACACGTGGACAAAATTGTTGGTACCCTTCGGTCAATGAAAGAAAAACTCACAATGGTCACAGAAATAACTTTAATCTGACAAAAGTAATAATAAATAAGAATTCTATGAATGTTAACCAATGAAAGTCAGACATTGCTTTTCAACCATGCTTCAACGGAATTAAAAAAAAAATGAACTCATGGAACAGGCCTGGACAAAAATGATGGTACCCCTAACTTAATAGTTTGTTGCACAACTTTTTGAGGCAATCACTGCAATCAAACGATTCCTGTAACTGTCAATGAGACTTCTGCACCTCTCTGCAGGTATTTTGGCCCACTCCTCATGAGCAAGCTGCTCCAGTTGTTTCCGGTTTGAAGGGTGCCTTTTCCAGACAGCATGTTTCAGCTCCTTCCAAAGATGCTCAATAGGATTGAGGTCAGGACTCATAGAAGGCCACTTTAGAATAGTCCAATGTTTTCCTCTTAGCCATTCTTGGGTGTTTTTAGCTGTGTGTTTTGGGTCATTGTCCTGTTGCAAGATCCATGACCTGCGACTGAGACCCAGCTTTCTGACACTGGCCAGCACATCTCTCTCTAGAATCCCTTGATAGTCTTGAGATTTCATTGTACCCTGCACAGATTCAAGACACCCTGTGCCAGATGCAGCAAAGCAGCCCCAGAACATAACAGAGCCTCCTCCATGTTTCACAGTAGGGACAGTGTTCTTTTCTTGACATGTTGACCTCAGCATACCGCTCACCTTTCCTTCTCCAGCAATGGTGACCCAACATTCATCAGTGAACAGGACGGTAGACAACTTCTGCATTTTCCAAGTCACATGGTCTTGTGCCCACTGCAAACGTTCACGGCGGTGTCTTGGTGTCAATGGAGTCACCTGCAACAGTCGTCTGAAATTCAAGCCAAAGCAGTGGAGTCGAATGGCAAAAAAGCAGTGGTTTGTCTGGAAACCCGAGAAACCCTCACATCTCATAAACGGGCCTGCAGCTGTGTGGCAGTTGCATAACGATGTCTGAGTGCATAGGTCCTTAGGTACTTGTCATCGTTGCGGTCTGTCACTCGTGGGGCTCCACTCCTGGGTCTGTCATGAACTCTGGCAGTAGTTCTGTGTCTTGATGCAAGTCTGCTTATGACACACCAATTTGATACACACCAATTTCACGAGCAACATCTGACTGCCTGCCACCGACCCGAAGGCGCACCATGGCCAGGTGGCGCTGCTCGTCCGTTAAGTGACATTGCGTGTTCATGGCTGTTTGAATGATGAACTTGGAATGACTTACTGACAATACCACCTTTTTCTACCCACAGAAGGCGAATTTGATTGCCACATTGAAAAGGGTGGTCTTTTGGTACTGGCCTCAATAGAAGGCACACCTGTACATAATGAGACCATTACATGGAAAAGACAAAATGAGGTGTGTCTATCACCCCAATATAATTGCCTCCCTATCCCAAAAATGTCTGAAGTGAAACAAACACCGTATGTATGACATCCCCTGAGTTTCAAAATATCCCTTACATATAACTTATGAGTAGTCTATAAAATCTTAAAATAAAATAAAAATTAAACACTATTAATAGGGAATAAATATAAAAAAGGAAAATAGAAAGTAAATCTTTATTAGTTAAATTTACTTTTTATTTTTATATTTTTTCTCTATTATTCATCTATGCATTTCACTGTGTATGTGACAAATAAAATTTGAATTTAAATTTGAATTTGAACATACCCAATTGAAAAAATAAGATTTTTAGGCAGTATAGGAACCATTTGTGGTATAATATCAAAATTATTTGGTAAATACGTACCACATTGGCAAAAAAAAAAATAGGAGAAAAGAAACATTCACATACAAGTTTCTTGTTTAATTACTTACCTTATTATTCTTTAAAAACGTAACTAAGCTTCAGATGTTAAAAACTTCACAGCTGCTTTTTTCAATATTTGAAAATGGGCGCCAATTCAACTGTTCACGAGCCGAGTACACGCAAATCCAATTACGCTCTGACATGTCTTTCTCCTGTCTCTCACTGGTGCAGTAAAGATACACTACGTTTACATCTGTCTCATAATTACTGATGTAATGTGTTTCGAAAACATGTTATAGTGTAGAAAATGTTGAAACATTTCAGCTTGTTGGTTCCTTGTTACAGTAATGTAAGTTCTTTTTGACCAACTGACCACCCTCTTGTGACCACCCTGTATGACCCAGGCACACCCACTGTTCAACTTTTGCCCTTACCACTAAACAGTGTTAATGTTTTGCCCAGTGTTAATTGTAGCTTGTGATTAGAGAGGACAGATAGTCCAACATGAAAAACACATCATATTTATAAAAAGTAAAACAAGATCAAAATTTGGTGATTAAGAGTGTGTCATTGTGTCCCTTTATAGATTGCGTAAGTGTGGTGTCTCAGATGAAGGCTGTGCTGCTCTGACGTCAGCCCTGATATCAAATCCCTCACACCTGAGAGTACTGGATCTGTCTATGAATAAAGTAGGAGACTCAGGAGTGAAGTGGCTCGGTGCTGTACTGGAGAATCCTCACTGTAAACTGGAGACACTGAGGTAAGATCATCTCTCTGAAAGTCACATGACCTGCTCCTTAGTAAGACACATTCGCTAATAGCGTGATTCATCATCTCTTCATCATCAGTGTCCTGAAGATTAAGACTGCTTGTTTTACTGCATATTGAAGTGTTGTCTTTGGGTCAGTGAGAAGCGTATGTGAGGAGCTGCAGCACAAAACATGATGTGAAAAGAGAAAAAGTCTTGATGTGACTGCAGCGTGTTTGAAATTAATTGTACAAACTCGAGGTGGAACATAATCAAAATGCCATGTGTGAGCTGTAGAGTTTAAAAGCAACAGGGAAATGCAAACGGGAAACAATTTTACTGGTCTTAAAGCTGAAATAGTTATTTTGTCAGTTAGCATTTGTTTCCATCTGCTACCATAAATTGGGTTGCCAGATTTACACAACAGAATCAGTAATAAACCATGCATTCTTTCTTAATAGTACTTTCACTGAGCTCTTAAATAGTCTTTTGTTATTCCACATTTTGTCATAAATAAAGAATGTCTATGGGTAAAGCTAATTAATAGGTGTGTATACAATAAGTAGTTCATGCTCACTACTGTATGTTTTAATACAAGGATATTATTAAAATAATGTATGTCAAAAAATGTCTTAACTCTAATCTACAGCCCGAGAAATCAATGTACTTTCTGACAGGGAAGAGAAAATCAAGACAATGCTCTTCACATCTATCTAGCACTCTGATTGGCTCTGTCAGATGGAAGACATGCCAAACAGTAACCAGCTATTTTCTCTGTTGCAGCAACAATATTTGCAGTGTAAATTTTAAAACTGGCATGAGAGAAAATTAGAGTAGACTGGTTTTGGTACACTGGTTTTCTCTCCTTGTTTGGCAGTGCAGCAAAGTCTGTGCATTACAGCAGTTTGAGAGTATGTGTGGTAGTGTGCTTTATTTGTCTAACCTTACCTAGCTCATTATATGTTTGTTTTTCAGATTACATTAACAGTTAATTATGCATAATTTTTAGTTTGAAAAAGATAATGAGCTCCCAGTCTGATGATTTTCAGAATCTCTACCCCACCAGTACAAGCTCTATCTCTCCCCCTTCCATCAACAGCAATACGCCACAGAAGAGCATAGGGAAAAGTATCAGAGTTTGTTTTAAAAACATATTTGACCAGGTTCCTCATGCATTTAACCAAGCTGGTACCACTATCGGCCCTGATTAAAACACTTTTTTAAAGAAAGATGCATGCTTTTGCTTCCTGTGTCGAAAATCCACAGCCTTGAATGCCAAAAAATGCTGTTTAGTAAACAAGGATTTGCCACCAAAACAGAAAGTGATTGCTCTGATGTGGTAATAAATCTGAATGGGAAAATATGAAATCCATTTGGAGGATGAGGGGAGGAGAAAAAAATACAAAAATAATAAAGTTAAATGCTGATAACCTGAATGTGCTGAATGATTGTTAGGCCACATAATTTTGCTGAGCAAAAAGTGTGTTTTTAATGAGTGCCATTGTGTCTCTCTACAGGTTATATGAGTGTGGTGTGTCAGATGAAGGCTGTGCTGCTCTGACTTCAGCTCTAATATCAAACCCCTCACACCTGAGAGAATTGGATCTGTCCAACAATAATATAAGAGACTCAGGAGTGAAGTGTCTCTGTGCTGTACTGGAGAATTCTCACTGTAAACTGGAGACACTGAGGTAAGGTCATCTCGCCAAGAGAGTCACATGACCTGCTCCTCAGTAAGACACATTCTCTAATAGTTATACTGAAGCAGAAGTTTTAGGTTCATCATCAGCGTCCTGAGGAAGATTGGAGGAATATTGTTTCTTGAGTCTTTGGGTCAGATGTACGTATGTGAGAAGCTGCTGTAAGGTTTCAGCTCTGATTCAGAGGTGAATTGAATCTTTAAGGATTCCGGCTAATGTTATTGAATTGAATTCAAATTTATAGAGTACACTTTATCGACTACCCGTCCAGCTTTTAGCACAATTGAGTGTATCTTACCAGTTCTGCTTATCACGTGGCCACACAAAATCTAGTATTTAGCAATTATGAGCAAGGTGACTTAAGATCTGGGCAAATGTTTAAACTTTAAAACACATGACCAAGACAAGAGTTCTTTATAAAGAAGCCAGAATTTATTGAACTAATCTGCGTTACATGAAACTATGCTATTTAATCATTCACACACAAACACACACACGCATACACTTAAACAGTTTAGAGGGTGAACATTAATGGCGTTCTTCTAGTATGATTTCACTGGAACTGAGAAGGTCACAAGAGCAAAGCCTTGGGTTTAATCTTACGGTGTAGTTATGAATCACGCACCACTATCAGCAAGGGATGAAGCTTTGTTTTCCTTGCGTTACGTGACGGTTGTTCTCGGTGATTCGCCTTCAGTGAAGGGAATCACAACGGAGTCTTTGCTCGCTGGGTGGCGCAGGTCAGAAGTCAAAGTTCAGGCATCGGTTGAAAGCGGAGAAAGAGAGGTGTCCGCTGGCTTCCTTCAGATTGTGTGACGTTCAAAATGTGCTGAAGCTACTCGGATCTTTAATCTCACAGCGCAGGTCTGTCCCACAGCCGTTTGTTCCAATCAGAGAACCACCATGGTGGTGGGCATAGCCATGCCCTGCATGGTTCCTCTTTTTCGTGCATACTGTACATTTACCTGTGGTTTGGTCTGTCACGTGAGAGGCCAACTCAGAGGGATTTTAATAATTTAGGTAAAGTGTATTAACATGAGTCTGGTTCCTATAACCATTAAATAAACCATAAAATTTCATGCATATCAACGTTAATTGAATACACAGAGCTTTTGATACCAAACGTCCCAAGTCCTGCATACCCATTCATCTATTGTAAGAGGTTGATTACACTCCGTACGTTTATGATAAACATGTTGAACACAACACAAAGACATCATACATTCTACACCGCATTCCAAATTATTATGCAGATTGGATGTACGTAAGTGTCATAAACATTAAATGTTTAGTTTTTAAATGAAACTCATGGGTGGTATTGGGTCTCAGGGCTCTTTGGATCACTGAAATTAATCTCAAACACGTGTGATAATTAGTTTGCCAGATAAGCCCAATTAAAGGAAAAATGATCTCTCTGCTGCCGAAAAGCATCAAATAGTGTAATGCTTTGGACAAGGTATGAAAACATTTAACATTAGATATTTCACAAAAACTTAAGTGTGATCATTGTACTGTGAAGACATTTGTGGCTGATTCAGAGCACAGACAGGTTTGTGCAGATAAAGGCAGAATGAGGAAGGTTTCTGCCAGACAAATTCATCGGATTAAGAGAGCAGCTGCTAAAATGCCATTACAAAGCAGCAAACGGGTATTTCAAGCTGCTGGTGCCTCTGGAGTCCGGTGAACCTCAAGGTGTAGGATCCTTTAGAGGCTTGCAGTTGTGCATAAACCTACGATTTGGCCACCCCTAACAAATGCTCACAAGCAGAAACGGTTGCAGTGGGCCCAGACATACAGTCATGGCTAAAAGTTTTGAGAATTATATAAATATTGGAAATTGGAAAAGTTTTTATAATACAAGGCTGAAGATCATTATGTCAGGCTGATTGGGTTAGAATGGCAGACTTGACATGTTAAAAGGAGGGTGATGCTTGAAATCATTGTTCTTTCATTGTTAACCATGGTGACCAGCAAGGAAACGCGTGCAGCCATCATTGCGTTGCATAAAAATGGCTTCACAGGCAAGGATATTGTGGTTACTAAGATTGCACCTAAATCAACAATTTATAGGATCATCAAGAACTTCAAGGAAAGAGGTTCAATTCTTGTTAAGAAGGCTTCAGGGCGTCCAAGAAAGTCCAGCAAGCGCCAGGATCGTCTCCTAAAGAGGATTCAGCTGCGGGATTGGAGTGCCACCAGTGCAGAGCTTGCTCAGGAATGGCAGCAGGCAGGTGCGAACGCATCTGCACGCACAGTGAGGCGAAGACTTTTGGAAGATGTCCTGGTGTCAAGAAGGGCAGCAAAGAAGCCACTTCTCTCCCAAAAAAAACATCGGGGACAGATTGATCTTCTGCAAAAAGTATGGCGAATGGACTGCTGAGGACTGGGGCAAAGTCATATTCTTGGATGAAGCCTTTTTCCGATTGTTTGGGGCATCTGGACAAAGGCTTGTCCGGAGAAGAAAAGGTGAGCGCTACCATCAGTCCTGTGTCATGCCAACAGTAAAGCATCCTGAGGCCATTCATGTGTTGGGTTGCTTCTCATCCAAGGGAGTGGGCTCAGTCACAATTTTGCCCCAAAACACAGCCATGAATAAAGAATGGTACCAAAACACCCTCCAACAGCAACTTCTTCCAACAATCCAAAAACAGTTTGGTGAAGAACAATGCAATTCCATCACGATAGAGCACCGTGCCATAAGGCAAAAGTGATAACTAAGTGGCTCGGGGACCAAAACGTTGAAATTTTGGGTCCAAGGCCTGAAAACTCCCCAGATCTTAATCCCATTGAGAACTTGTGGTCAATCCTCAAGAGGCGGGTGGACAAACAAAACCCCACTAATTCTGACAAACTCCAAGAAGTGATTATGAAAGAACCGGTTGCTATCAGTCAGGAATTGTGTCATGCACACTCGCTCCGTGACCGGCACTCACCTATTCAGGTTGCTTCCTTGATTGAGTGTGTGGTGCCAGAACGCGGGTTTATTTGTGTAGATCCTTGCTTTTTGTGTAAGAGAGTTCTAAGAGTAACCGCGTGGTTATCCTGCCTGCTCGAGCTGCTTCCACGTTTGGGTTTACCGTCCACACAACACGGGCTAACTGCTAAGGCTACTGTGTTCATCCCTCGGTTGCTCGTAACAATCTGGCCCAGAAGTTGATTGAGAGCATGCCCAGTCGAATTGCAGAGGTCCTGAAAAAGAAGGGCCAACACTGCAAATACTGACTCTTTGCATAAATGTCATGTAATTGTCGATAAAAGCCTTTGAAACGTGTAACAAAAACAAAGTGCTTGTAATTATATTTCGGTACATCACAGAAACAACTGAAACAAAGATCTAAAAGCAGTTTAGCAGCAAACTTTGTGAAAACTAATATTTGTGTCATTCTCAAAACTTTTGGCCACGACTGTACAGTACATGAAGACTAATCTTGAAACAGTCTTCTTTACTAATGAGTGTCGTGCAACCCTGGATGGACCAGATGGATGGAGTAGTGGATGGTTGGTGGATGGCCACCATGTCCCAACAAGGCTGCGACATCAACAAGGAGGTGGCGGACTCATGTTTTGGGCCGGAATCATGGGGAGAGAGCTGGTAGGCCCCTTTAGGGTCCCTGGAGGTGTGAAAATGACCTCTGCAAAGTATATTGACTGACCACTTTCTTCCACGGTACAAAAAGAAGAACCATGCCTTCCGTGGCAAACTCATTTTCATGCATGACAAGGCACCATCTCATGCTGCAAAGAACCCCTCTGTGTTATTGGCTGCTATGGGCATAAAAGATGAGAAACTCATGGTGTGGCCACCATCCTCTCCTGACCTCAAACCCAAAACCTTTGGAGCATCCTCAAGCAAAAGATCTATGGGGGTGGGAGGCGGTTTGCATCAAAACAGCATCTCTGGGAGGCTATTCTGACATCCTGCAAAGAAATTCAAGCAGAAACTGTCCATAAACTCACAAGTTCAACAGATGCAAGAACTGTGAAGGTGATATCAAAGAAGGGGTCCAATGTTAAGATGTAACATGCCCTGTTAGGATGTTTTTGATTGAAATAGCTTTTGATTTCAGTAAATATGACCTCCTAAAGCTGCAAATTCAACAAAAGCCCATTTTCAGTTCTTTACAACCTATAAAATGTTTTAACTCTGTTGTGCATGATAATTTGGAACAGTGCGTTTTCAGTTTGTTATTTTTTAAATAAATATTGTTGTTGGGTTTGTTCAATAAAATTCGAATTATATCCAAATGACTGATGACTTGAAAATTATACTGACTGTCATTTGCATTGACTAATTATGGAAATCAGAGAAAGATATCGTTTGCATAATAATTTGAAACACGGTGTATATGCATACACATACATAATTTTATATCTGCCCTACTGGCATACTTTAATTGATTAACACAGTACATGCCCCTAAAGCTTTGTATGTTCTCTGTTCTGGATGAAGCAGAACCATGGGTGACGTAGTGAAGGGTTTAAGTTGAGATGTGTGGAATACCGGGTGGATCCGGAACGCCGCAGGCAGCTGGAGCCGGTAGGTGACAGGGTTAATCCGGAGGTTGATGCGGTATGGTCCGATGAATCTGGGTGATAGTTTCCGTGATTCTGTCTGCAGGTGTAGATTTCTTGTTGATAACCATACCTTGTCTCCTATTTGGTACATTCGTCTCGGTGGGTGTCGACGGCGATGTTGAATGGTGTAGCAGGTGTTAGCAAGTCGGATGGTGGTGTTTGCTCGTCTCCAGAGCTGTCGACACCGGCGGATCAACTGTTGGGCCGACGGTACTTCAACCTCCAGTTCTTGCTGGTCGAACATCGCAGGTTGGAAACCGTAGCACACCTCGAACGGGCTGAGGTTGGTGGCTCAGCCCATATGAGGTAGCGGGCCCAGGAGCACTGACGATCAGCAATAAAGCATCTCAGGTGGCGCTCCAGTTGTTGGTTGGTTCGCTCCGTCTGACCGTGAGTCTGTGGGTGGTAGCCAGAGGACAGACTGCAGGTGGAGTCGATCAGACGGCAGAAGGCCTTCCAGAACTGGGAGGTGAACTGGGGCCCCCTGTCCGAGACGATGTCCTTTGGGACCCCATGCAGGCGGACTACGTGCTCTAATATCAGCTCAGCTGTCCTTTTGGCTGACGGGAAACCGGGGCGGGCCACTAGGTGTACAGCTTTGGAGAACCGGTCGACGATGGTGAGGATGGTGTCCTTTCTTTCGGGAAACCGGGAGGCCCGTGATGAAATCAACGGCAATGTGTGTCCAGGGCCGGCGGGGAACTGAGAGTGGCTGAAGTTCCCCTGGTGATGGCTGGTTGCTGTCCTTGGACCTGGCACACACTGGGCATGCCTGGACGAACTTGTCCACGTCCCTCCTCATATTTGGCCACCAGAAGGCGCGTTGAATGAAGAGTAGCGTGCTTCGCCTTCCAGGGTGTCCAGAAATTGGGGAGGAGTGACCCCATTGGAGGACATCGGTCTTGATAGAGTCGGGGACATAGAGACGACCAGGCGGCTCACCTGCTGGTTCGGTCTCTGCAGTCTGTGCCTGGCGAACCCAGTTGATTGGTGCAAGGATCTTGGTGGGTGGTAGGACAGGCGCGGGGTCCGCCCGGAGGACGTCTTCTTCGTGCTGTCGTGATAGAGCGTCGGCCTTGGTGTTCTTGGACCCCGGGCGGTATGGTGGAAGGTGGAAGTTATAATTTTCGAAAAACAATGCCCACCGCGCCTGTCTGGGGTTGAGTTGTTTCAAGGTACGGATAGTAATAAGGTTCTGATGGTCGTCCAGACGATGAACGGCTCTCTGGCGCCCTGGAGCCAGTGTCGCCATTCCTCCAAGGCACACTTTATGGCCAGCAGCTTGCGGTCCCCTACTCCGTATCGCTGCTGAGTGGAGTCAAATTTCTTGGAGAAAAAACTGCAAGGGTGCAGTTTTTGGTCTGGACCTCGCTGGAAGAGAACGGCTCCGGCGCCCACATCCGAAGCGTCCACCTCCACAACGAATGATTTGTCAACATCCGGGTGAAGAAGGATGGGGGCAGTGGTGAAGCGGCGACAGAGTTCATGGAAGGCGGAGATGGCGGTGGAGGTGAGATGGAAGGGGTGAGATGAGGGGCAAGTCAGAGCGGTTAATGGGGCTGCAACTGTACTGTAGTCCCGGATAAAGCGACGGGAGAAGTTAGCAAACCCGAGAAATCGCTGGAGTTGTTTGAGAGTCTTGGGTAGGGGCCAATGACTCACAACTTCCAGTTTCTGCGGGTCCATGGCCACACCCTGGGACGAGATGACAAAACCCAGGAACGTGGTGGAGCGCTCGTGAAAAGCGCACTTTTCCAACTTACAGTACAGTTGGTGGGCCAGGAGTCTTTTTAGGACCGCCCTGACGATCTGGACGTGCTTGTTGATGGTTCGGGAGTAAATGAGGATATCGTCCTGGTAGACAAACACCCAGCGGCCTAACATGTCTCTGAGAACGTCGTTGATAAATTGTTGGAATACCGGGGGTGCATTGCAGAGACCAAAGGGGATGACCAGGCTTTCATAGTGTCCGGTAGGGGTGATGAAGGCCGTCTTCCACTCATTGCCCTCTCTGATGCACACCAAGCTGTAGGCGCTCCGGAGGTCCAACTTAGTGAAAATGTGGGCACCAGAGAGGGCGTCCAGGGCAGAGTTGGTAAGAGGCAACGGGTGTCGGTTCTTGATGGTGATGTTGTTGAGTCCCCGGTAATCGACACAGAGATGAAGACTACCATCGCATTTCTTCACAAAAAAGAACCCCGCTTTGGCAGCTGAGGAGGAGGGCTGGATGGTACCATGGCGAAGTCCGCAGGAGACATACTCTTCCATTTCCTGCATCTCGTTCTTGGATAGGGAATAGAGGTGGCCGCGGGGTGGGATGGAGCCTGGCTGAAGGTCGATCGCCAGGTCGTAGGGGCGATGTGGAGGTAGATGGGTGGCACGTTTCTTGCAGAAGACTTCAGCCAGGTCCCGGTAGTTTCGTGGGATGTTAACTGTGTCGACATCGGGGACCTCGGTCTCCCTAGAACACGTCCCAGCCTCGTGCATAGTTCGTTGCAGGTCGGTCCCCATTGTAGGATCCGATTTTGGGTCCAGGAGATGAGTGGGTCGTGACGCAGTAGCCATGGGTGTCCCAGGATGATAGGTGGTGACAGAATGGAGGTGATGGAAAGCTGGATCTGTTCCTGATGCTGGTTAATGACAAGGGTGATAGGCTGGGTTCGAACTGCCACTTCCCAGCATTTTTTTCATTAGTGCCAGATCCACTAATAATATAATGGATGAAAAAAAGCTCATCAAGGACTTTTCCTCTTTTTGTTAACAGACATGGCTATGGTCAGTCATCCCTGGCATCCCAGACAATTGAGCTAGAAGCCACATTACATTTCCTTGGGATAGAAACGAAGGGGAAGGGAAGGTTGAGGGCTTTATGTACATATCAACTGGCCTAATGATTACAAAATTATAGACACACATTGTTCTTCTGATTCGGAGTACATGACTGTTAGTAACATGAATATCATGACTGTTAAAATCAGGCCATTTTACCTTACCATTTTACATTTTACCTCACATTAGTTCACATTGTTATAGTTACAGCTGTAAACATTGCGCCAAATGCTAATATTAGCATAGCATTAGTGTCACTTTTTCTAAAGTTTGAACAGCACATCAAGTATCCCGCTCAAGAGAAAAACTCTGGACAAAGCATACTTAAACACCAAGTACGGTTTTAGAACAATACAACTACCAAATCTAGGCTTGTCAGACTGGTTCTTCCAGATGAACCAGTGCCCAGAACCTGATTGATACGGTTGTCCCAGCCCATGCACTTGAGACCGGCCGCAGCCAGAACGATGGCGGCATAGTCGTCCTTTTCATCCAGCTTCTTTAGACGAGTATTCAGGTTGCCTCTAATAAATAAAGCCAATTTTATTTTGCCATAGTTTCGCTCCACCGCGAATGCAAGAATTAAGCGCAGGGGTGTAAATGCTGATCCAAACCTGATGGTTGGGGAAAGAACCTCCCCTATGCCTATGTTGGATGCGTCCACCTCCACTATGAATGACGCCTCCGTGTTGGGCAATTGCAGGACCAACACAGTGATTAGCTTGGGCTTGATGGTTTTGAAGGCACATTGGGCCTCGGTCATCCATTTAAATCTCCCCTGGTCTTTTTCGGTGAGGACGCTGAGTGGAGCTGCCAGAGTACTGAAATCAAATTGTCCTGCAGGAGAAGCTCCAAAACCCGCCACACATGAACAGTATGCTCCTCGAAAAATGTTGCTAAAAATGAGAATATCATCTAGGATATCATGGGAGCTGACTCATGAGTTGATTTGCGAGAGAGCCAAGACCTGGAAATACTATTTGTACTGAGTTGTATTTGGATCTGCACAATGCGCACTGATATCCCACGTATCTCCGAAAATAACGAAGTTAGTGCTTTCTCATGTTTCCCAATCACTCCTGCTTGCCCCGCTACTATTTGTTACATTCTCTCCAAGTTTGCAGGCTCTTGGTGAGGTGCAGACATTCTGTTATGATGTGGAGCATGGTGTTGGCGGGCTTGGGTGTTTTTATACATAGCAGGGCATTGGAGGGGAGGCTGTGTGTGAGCTGTGGAAGTGATTGTGCACACATTGGGAGGCTTTCCTGTTCGGAGATGACAAGGGTGTATTGATTGAACACAAGATCATTAACGAAACAAAAGACAAATATCCAACAGAAACAATCAAGAAGTCCCCTGTCCCCTTGAGACAGGGTTAGTCCTTCCCCATTATCTTTTCAGTTTTATCTTTTCTTTCCTCTTTTCTTTTCTCTTTTCACTTTTCTTTTCAGTTTCCTCTCATCACTTTTCCCTTCTCTCTTCTTTTCACTTTTCTATTCATTTTATCTTATCTCTTTTTTTTTCTTTTTCATCTTTTCTCTTTTCTACTCTATACTCTATCACTCCTAGACCTGGTGCTACCTAAATGTCTGCATTTTTGTTGCGTTGTGTTGGGGGCCTATATAGACATGAGTCCAGGTGTTGTGCATCCCCCTGATTGCCATCATGGCAGCGTTGTCTAACAACTGAGAGTTGCCGCAGACCTGCGTGACTAAAAACCTAGTCTTAAAAGACTAGTCTTAAAAGAAGAAAAAAATATCTGGTGACGAGTGTTTAATTGTGTCTCTCTATAGGTTAAGGTCTTGTGGTGTCTCAGATGAAGGCTGTGCTGCTCTGACTTCGGCTCTAAGATCAAACCCGTCACACCTGAGAGACCTGAATCTGTCTAATAATAAACTAGGAGACTCAGGAATGAGGTGTCTCTGTGCTGTCCTGGAGAATCTTCACCTCAAGCTGGATACACTGTGGTAAGATCTCTCTGAGTCTGATCATCTCACATGACCTGCTCCTTGGTAAGACACATTCATTAATAGTGAGACTGAAGCAGAAGTTTTACGTTCATCATAAAGTCCTGTAAAGGAAGATTGTTTCGTTTCACTGCACACTGATGATTTGTCAAAGAGTCTTTGGGTCAGATGTACGTATTTGAGAAGCTGCAGAGCAAAACATAACATGATGTGTCTGAAATTACTGTAAAAAACACTGTAACTTACCGCACAAACTGCAACTGGAACATTAACTAAATGTACTGTGTGAGAGCTGTAGGATTTAAAGCAACAGGGAAATGCAAATGCAAATTATATATATATAAAAAAAAAGATTTGTCTTAAAGAGTTTAGAGAGGCTTTTTTATGTTTGAAGCACAGTGTTTACTTTTGAGGTGAAGAAGAGTAAACCTAAAGAAAAGGGACCTTACTGAGAGAAGTCACAGTAAATGCAAGTGACATGCAGTGGTAGTTTGGGAAACCTGTAGAGATCAAAAATATTGATTTGTATGCCCTGGTAACTGAAGAGTGGATAAATAACCTTTTTTCACTACCCCTTGTCCCATACCCTAAACATACTTCTACCCACAGCTCCTCTTAAACCCTTCATGGGAATTTGACAAAACTTTCACAGAACCTTGCTTAGAAAGCAGATATTTGCCCTAGTTGATTCATTTTAGATTGCTTTTAGAGTTACTGTGTAGGTGGTGTGTTGGGTGATGGGAGCTTCTAGGTGTCTGTGGGCCAGGTACTGTAGTTAAAGGTGAGAGTGCACTACCAACACATTGGCTAGTGTGATGATAACAATAACCATGCCTTTCAACGTTGCGGGGGGAGTGTCTTGGAGGTGTCTTTTGTTTCTTATATGATCATGTGACCTGTAAATGACACATGGCATGACATTAATTCCAAAAGCAGAGATCCATATACAGATATGATTAAAATAGTGTATGTAAAAAAATATCAAAACTGCAATCCACAGACAAATATATTACTCCAAAAGTAGAGCAATTCCTAATTGAAACTGATGCCTGTTAATCTCTTGGCTGTTAATTCAAATTTATTGAATTAAGCAGAATATGTAATTAGATTCACTTTCACACTTTTTGGATGATCCTTCCTAAAATTCACCAAAACCTCAGCACTGCTGATTCTTTGTCTTCTTACTCCAGTCTTTTTATAGAATTTTCTATAATTCTAATTATCCTTTAAACAATAAATTATTGTTTACCATAATTAAATCTGGTTTACAGTATGCTCGTTTTTACTTAGTCACTTATTCATCTTCTATACCGCTTTATCGTCTAAACAGTGTCACAGGAGGCCTGGAACCAATCCCAGGAGATTTAGGGCACGAGGCGGGATACACCCTGGACAGAGTGCCAGTACATCGCAGGGCAAACACACACACACACACACACACACACACACACACACACACACACACACACTACGGCCAATTTGGAAACGCCAATTAGCCTAATTTTGCACGTCTTGCATGGACTGTGGGAGGAAACCGGATCACCCGGAGGAAACCCACCAAGCGTGGCCAGAACATGCAAACTCCACCCTTGCCGCTCTGATCAATTTCAATAACACTGTTACCTAGAATAAACTTGTGATGTCAGTAATGAAATAATTTTACAGACAGATCATCTTTTAAGGTGGCATGGTGGCTTAGTGGTTAGACAATCGCCTTGCACCTTCAGGGTCCGGGTTTGATTCCCGACCAGGTTCGATTCTTGCTTCGGCATGCATGGAGTTTCAAGAGATAGGATCCAGCATACCCTCTCCCTCAGGCAACCTTTATACAGGATTAAGCAGTATAAACTATAAGTGAGTAAGATGACCTTTTAAGAAAGACTTAAATTAATATAAAAATCTGGTGATGAAGAGTGTGTCATTGTCTCTCTACAGGTTGTATAACTGTGGTGTCTCAGATGAAGGCTGTGCTGCTCTGACTTCAGCTCTGAGAACAAACCCCTCACACCCGAGACTGCTGGCTCTGTCTAATAATAATATAGGAGACTCAGGAGTGAAGTGTTTCTCTGCTGTCTTGGAGAATCCTCACTGTAAACTAGAGACATTGAGGTAGGATTTTATTTTTAAATATTAATAATACAACATGGTCTAATAATTAACCAGGTCAAAAATAATGAACAAATACTTTCTGTGTAAATAAAACACAATGACTTTTGTTCCTGTCTATACTAAATAAACAATTTACACATGTACAGTCTGGTTTTAATAAGGAAAGGTACAGTGAACATTATTGTCAATACGACCCTGCAAACAGAATTTACACATCGGATTGAAATATCGTTCTTCAGACTCCAGATGTGCACAAAAGGATTAAATAAAAATAAATAAATAAATAAAGTGTTAAAACATACAACAAGTACACACGTGGACAAAATTGTTGGTCAATTAAAGAAGAACTCACAATGGTCACATAAATAACTTTAATCTGACAAAGTAATAATAAAAACAAATTCTATGAATGTTAACCAATGAAAGTCAGACATTGCTTTTCAACCATGCTTCAACTGAATTATAAAAAAAATAAACTCATGCTGCTCTGACTTCAGCTCTGAGAACAAACCCCTCACATCCGAGACTGCTGGCTCTGTCTAATAATAATATAGGAGACACAGGAGTGAGTGTTTCTCTGCTGTCTTGGAGAGGCCTGGACAAAAATGATGGTACCCCTAGAAAATACTGAAAATAATGTGACCAAAGGGACATGTTAATTCAACGTGTGTCCATTAATTAGCATCACTGGTGTCTACAATCTTGTAATCAGTCAGTGGGCCTATATATAGTGCTCCAGGTAGTCAATGTGTTGTTTGGTGACATGGTATGTACCACACTCAACATGGACCAGAGGAAGCGAAGGAAAGAGTTGTCTCAGGAGATTCGAAAGAAAATTATAGACAAGCATGTCAAAGGTAAAGGCTATAAGACCATTTCCAAGCAGCTAGATGTTCCTGTGACTACAGTTGCACATATTATTCAGAAATTTAAGATCCATGGGACTGTAGACAACCTCCCTGGACGTGGCTGCACGAGGAAAATTCATGACAAATCAAAGAGACGGATAATCCCAATGGTAACAAAAGAGCCCAGAAAGACTTCTAAAGAGATCCAAGGTCAACTTCATGCTCAAGGAACATCAGTGTCAGATCGCACCATCCGTCGTTGTTTCAGCCAAAGTGGACTACATGGGAGACGACCAAGGAGGACACCATTGTTGAAAACAAATCATAAAAAAGCCAGACTGGAATATGCCAAACTACATGTTGACAAGCCACAAAGCTTCTGGGAGAATGTCCTATGGACAGATGAGACAAAAATCGAACTTTTGCCAAGGCACATCTGCTCTATGTTCACAGATGGAAAAATGAAGCATATCAAGAAAAGAACACTGTCCCTACTGTGAAACATGGAGGAGGCTCTGTTATGTTCTGGGGCTGCTTTGTTGCATCTGGCACAGGGTGTCTTGAATCTGTGCAGGGTACAATGAAATCTCAAGACTATCAAGGGATTCTAGAGAGAAATGTGCTGGCCAGTGTCAGAAAGCTGGGTCTCAGTCGCAGGTCATGGGTCTTGCAACAGGACAATGACCCGAAACAACAGGACAATGACCCAAAACAAATTACCCTGACCTCAATCCTATTGAGCATCTTTGGAAGGAGCTGAAACATGCTGTCTGGAAAAGGCACCCTTCAAACCGGAAACAACTGGAGCAGCTTGCTCATGAGGAGTGGGCCAAAATACCTGCAGAGAGGTGCAGAAGTCTCATTGACAGTTACAGGAATCGTTTGATTGCAGTGATTGCCTCAAAAGGTTGTGCAACAAACTATTAAGTTAGGGGTACCATCATTTTTGTCCAGGCCTGTTCCATGAGTTCATTTTTTTTATAAATCCGTTGAAGCATGGTTGAAAAGCAATGTCTGACTTTCATTGGTTAACATTCATAGAATTCTTATTTATTATTACTTTTGTCAGATTAAAGTTATTTCTGTGAATATTGTGAGTTTTTCTTTCATTGACTGAAGGGTACCAACATTTTTGTCCACATGTGTAACATACTATAGTAGTGCAAATAACTCGTATACAACAAACAGACACAACAAATAACAGGAGTGCAAGCAGGTTATAACAGTAAAACAGTAAACATGTTACTTAGTCTTGCGGTCTTGCTGTGCATGCTGCGGGAGCGCTTCACAGATGGTAAAAGAGTAAACAAGTCATGAGCTGGGTCAGTGGGTTCTTTGATGTTGATGGCCCTCCTGCTACAGCAAGACGAATACAAGTCTTTAATGGCTGGTTGGGCTGATCTGGTGATCTTCTCAGCTGTCCTCACCACCCTCTGCAGGGCATTCTGGTCAGCAGCAGTGCAGTTCCCATACCAGACTGAGAGGCTGCTGGTGAGGATGCTCTCAATAGCGCATCTGTAGAAGGTGGTGAGTACAAGAGGCGGAAAGTCAGCTCTTCTCATCCTTTGGAGGAAGTGGAGGCGTTGCTGTGCCTTCTTGACTACGGAGGTGATGTTGGTGGTTCATGTCAGATCATCTGTGATGTGCACCCCCAGTAACTTGGTGCTTTTCACAGACTCCACAGCACTGCCATTTACAGTGAGAGGGGTATGCGGCTTGTGGTTCATCCTGAAATCCACAGTGAAAAGGTCAAGTATCCAGTTACATAGTGGGGTGCTGATGCCTATTTCACTGAGTTTGTGTACTAATTGTTGTGGGATGACTGTATTGAAAGCAGTGCTAAAGTCAATGAACAGCATCCGCACATAGATATTTTTATTGGTACCGTTAGCTCCCTGGTACAAAAAGATAAAACTGACTTTCCTGAGATTCAGTGCTGTTCTTCCTCTGCTTAAGATTGAAAGTGTGAAGAGAGTATGTGTGTGTGTGTGTGTGTGTGTGTGTGTGTGTGTGTGTGTGTGTGTGTGTGTGTCTACAGGTTGGAGGATTGTGACGTCTCAGATGAAGGCTGTGCTGCTCTGGCTTCAGCTCTGAGTTTAAACCTCTCAAACCTGAAAGACCTTTACCTATCAGGAGAAAAAATAGAAGACTCGGGAAAGAAGCTGCTCTTTGCTGTTAAGGATGATGAACATTGCAAACTTCAAACACTGTGGTAAATAATAACCTTTTAGATAAATGAGGGAACAAATCATGTAATTTATTGCTAGTTTGTACCTTATCAGATTATCTTGAAATTAATTTAATCAAATTTCTTAAAACTTTAAATACCTAATTATTTTTAAATATTATAATATCATATTTAAAAATCAAACCCTGTTTTGGAACATTCCTCCTGCAACATTTTTGGGTAAATGAAAACCTCAGAGTATTACAGGATTTTTGTCAACACTGTCGAACATTAAACAAATAAGATAATAAATCATAATAATTTTCTTGAAAACATAGGCATTGTGTAATAGTTCAATTCAATTTTATTTATATAGCGCTTTTAACAATTGACATTGTCGCAAAGCAGCTTTACACAATCAAATAAATAATAATTAAGTGTTTTTGTTTTTTAACTGTTATATAATTATTTTCTAAATTCAATGCAGTACCTTTTAATAGTATTTAGTAAGGATAAAAACTCTCACTGACACGGTCACAAAGCAACCGGAGGATGATCAGAAGACTAGCAGTTAGCCCGTGTAGCGTGGATGGTAAACCCAAATGCGGAAGTAGCGCAAGCTGGCAGGATAACCACGCGATTTATTATTAGAACTCTCTCGCATAGAGAGCAAGAGTTTACATAATTAAACCCGCGTTCTAACAACACACACTCAATCAGGAATATAACACGAAATGGAGGAGATAGCAATGACTGAGCAATGTGAAGCGCCATCTTGTTTCCTTTTATGCTTCCTGAAATGCGACCGTATTACTTCCAGGTCCTAGTGCCGGTCGTGTTACGAGTGTTCATGACAGTACCCCCCTGTCCAGGACCGACTCTCGACGGTGGAGGATCCTCCGTCCTGGGGTGGAGGATACCCGACGATGGTAGTCCCGGATGATTTTGGGGTCTAGGACGAACCGAGCCGGAATCCAAGATCGCTCCTCGGGACCGTAACCTTCCCAATTGACCAGGTACTGGAGCCCTCTGCCCCGAGGACGTGAGTCAAGGATCCGGCGAACGGTGTAGGCAGGACCACCCTCAATGATACGGGGAGGAGGAGCAGGGTGCGTGGGGGGAACCATAGGTGAAGTGATGAAGGGTTTGAGTTGTGATGTGTGGAATACCGGATGGGTTTGGAGCACTGCAGGCAGCTGGAGCTGGTAGGTGACAGGGTTGATCCGGAGGGTTATGCCGTAAGGGCCGATGAACCTGGGTGTGAGTTTGCGAGATTCTGTATGGGGGTGCAGATTTTTCGTTGATAACCAGACCTTGTCACCTACATTGTACAATCGTCCAGGAGGGTTCCGTCAGCGATGTTGAGCGGCGTAGCGGGTATTGGCACGGCGAATGGCTTCTCTAGCTTGTTCCCACAGCCGCTGGCACCTACGGACTAACTGTTGAACCGACAGTACATCAACCTCCGGTGCTTGGTGATCAAACATCGGAGACTGAAAACCGTGGCATACCTCAAATGGGCTTAGCTCGGTGGTGGATGACATGTGAAGATTGTGGGAGAGTTCAGCCCAAATGAGAGAGCGCGCCCAGGAGCGCTGTCGATTGGCGATGAAGCATCTCAGATAGCGCTCCAGTTGTTGGTTGATCCGTTCCGTCTGACCATTAGTCTGAGGGTGGTATCCAGAGGAGAGACTGCAGGTGGTATTGATCAGACGGCAGAAGGCTTTCCAGAACCGGGCAGTGAACTGGGGCCCTCTGTCCGAGACGATGTCCTTCGGGAACCCATGCAGGCGGACTACATGCTCTAGTATCAGCTTGGCTGTGTCTTTAGCTGACGGGAGTCCAGCGAGGGCCACCAAGTGCACGGCCTTGGAGAATCGGTCGACAATGGTCATGATGGTGTTCTTTCCCTCGGAATCCGGCAGGCCGTGATGAAGTCAACGGCAATGTGTGTCCAGGGCTGGCGGGAAACCGGGAGTGGTTGAAGTTCCCCCGGTGTTGGTTGGTTGGTGTCTTTGGCCCTGGCACACACTGGGCACGCCTGGACGAATTCCTCAACATCCTTTGTCATGGATGGCCACCAGAAGTCCTGCTGAATAAATTGGAGGGTGTGGCGAGTACCCTTGTGTCAGGAAAGGAGGGAGGAATGGCCCCATTGAAAGACTTCTGTTCTGATGTTGCGGGGTACGTAGAGTCGTCCAGGCGGCGCACCTGCCGGTTCGACCTCCGCGTCCTGTGCCTGGCGAACCCTCGTTTCCAAGTCCCACCAGAGAGGGGCAATGATTTTTGACGGCGGGAGTTCACACGCGGGGTCCGCCCGGGGAGCATCCTCCTCATGTTGCCGGGAGAGGGCATCGGCATTGGTGTTTTTGGATCCCGTGCGGTACGACAGATGGAAATTGTAATGCTCGAAGAAGAGAGCCCACCGTGCCTGCCTCGGGTTGAGCTGTTTTAGGTTCCAGATAGTGATCAGATTTTGATGGTCGGTCCAAATGATGAATGGCTCTCTGGCGCCCTGGAGCCAGTGACGCCATTCCTCCAGAGCCTACTTTATGGCCAACAGCTCACGGTCCCCTACCCCCGTAGAGCTGCAGAGTGGGGTCAATTTTCTGGAGAAGAAGCTACAAGGGTGCAGCTTCTGATCTGGACCTCGTTGGGAGAGAACGACCCCGACGCCCACATCTGAAGCGTCCACCTCCACAACGATTGGGTTGCTCGCGTCTGGATGGAGGAGAATTGGTGCGATGGTGAAGCCGTGACACAATTCCTGGAAGGCGGAGATGGCGGCAGAGTTGAGGGTGAAGGGGTGAGAAGATGGTCGTGTCAGGGCGGTTAAAGGAGCTGCAGTAGTAGTGTAGTCCCGGATAAAGCGACGATAGAAATTCGCAAACCCAAGAAACCGTTGAAGTTGCTTGAGGGTCTTGGGTAGGGGCCAATGACACACAATTTCCAGTTTCTGCGGGTCCATGGCCACACCCTGGAGCGAGATAACAAAACCCAGGAACGTGGTGGAGCGCTCGTGAAAAGCGCACTTCTCCAACTTACAATACAGTTGATGGGCGAGCAATCTCTTGAGGACCGCCCTGACGTGTTGGACATGTTCTTCAGCAGTACGGGAGTATATGAGGATGTCATCCAGGTACACAAATGTGTACCTAGCATATCTCTGAGGATGTTGTTAATGAATTGTTGGAAGGCGGCGGGGGCGTTGTAGAGTCCAAATGGAATGACCAAGCTCTCATAGTGTACTGTTGGGGTGATGAAGGCCGTCTTCCACTTATCGCCCTCTCTGATGCGCACCAAGTTGTAGGCGCTCCATAGATCCAACTTTGTGAAAATGGTGGCACCAGAGAGGGTGTCCAGGGCAGAGTTGGTAAGAGGCAATGGATGGCGATTCTTTATTGTGATGTTGTTGAGCCCCCGATAGACACATGGACGTAAGTCGCCGCCTTTTTTCTTCACAAAAAAGAAGACCGTCGACAGATGTAATCCGAACAGGTTGGGATAATGCCTCGAGCTCCACCCCCAGTTCTTTGGCATAGGCAGAGTCAATGAAGTTGCCAGCGATGAACGCAGTACTTCTGACCCGTTTGTGGCCAAACTGGAGGCATACTTGCACCATGAGACGAGAAGCATTGGTGGTGGTGGCAGAGAGGTGGAGGGGACCTGGCGAGTCGCTCTCCTTACTCATCGGGCCTGAGCGTTTCCCGGGCACAGAGGGTAGATAGCTCTGTGGTGTGACGCCGGCCCACAGTAGGCACAGAGCCCTTCCCTGAATCGCCGTTCTCGCTCTGCAACGGTCAAGGAGGTGCGTCCTAGTTGCATGGGTTCCCTGGCTCCGGTGTCAACCACGGCGGGAGGTGGAGAACCGACAGGTCCAGTGGTGGTGGTGGAAAAGCGGCGTACTTCGGGAACTAGGGCATAGGGCAGAAACGTGGAAGATCGTGGTGTGGTCGGTGATGGTGACAGAGTGGCAGGTGGCAGGGTCCGGGGGGCTGGCCTTGGACGAGAGAGCAGTCATTGGTCTATTCGGAGGGTGAGTTGGATCAGCCCCTCCAAGGTGGCGGGAGCTCTCATCCGGCAAGCTCGTCTTTTATGCGTGAAGCCAGTCCCTCGTAGTAGGCTTTCCGGAGCGCGGGATCGCCCCAGGTGTTCTGCACGGCTAGGGTCCGGAAGTCGGCGGTGTAACGGCTCACGGACGACCCTCCCTGCCACAGATGATAGAGTTTGGAGTTGGTCTCCACCTCAGCAGCAGGATGTTCGAAGGTGAGCTTTAGCTGACGGATGAACTCGTTCTAGGAATGGGCTGTGTCTGAATCGGAACGCAGGACCGCCGTGGCCCACTCAGCTGCCTGTCCCGACAGCAACGAGACAAGAAGGGCAATGCGCAACCGGTCTGTGAAGTATCTGGTGGATTTAAACTCAAACACAAGATCCAGTGCGGTTAGGAAAACACTACACTTCCCATCTGTGCCGTCCAATTATCCGGTAAAGCTAAGTACACATCGGAGGGGGGAGGGGGTGGAGGCGCAGCAGCCACTACGACTGTCGGCGGCCTAGCCGGCTGAGAGGCCGCCTCGCGGAGTGCCGCATTCTCCTGCCGCAGCTTCGCGCAAAGCCGCAATGTCTTGGACGCTAGCGCGAAGAGCCGCGACCTCACCACTCAGCTGCTCAATCAGGCAGGAACGTCCACCATATCGCAGAGGTGAGCGTAATCCGCTGGGTTTACTGCTGGTTCAGTCATTCTGTCACAAAGCAACCGGAGGATGATCAGAAGACTAGCAGTTAGCCCATGTAGCGTGGACTGCATTTACATTAAAGTCTGCACTTAAATGTAAATGTAGAACAAGAGCTAAATGACTCAGTAGTGTAGATTATTTAAAAAGCTCCAAAGCCTGTGATTGGATTAGAGCAGTGATGTGATGAGTAAATATCTGCTCATGTTCGTGTTATAACACAGATGTTACTAAGAATGAAGAAATGTTAAATGATTAATTATAAACAGGAGATGATGATGTTTCCCTTGAAGGAGAGATGATTACATGCTGTTGATCATGAAGTACCACAGTCCAGTTTATGGTTATTAATACACATTTTCCTTTTATATTCAGGATGGGAAGAGAATCTTGGATTGATGAAGACTCCAGTGTTCCTTCATCTCCGTGTTGTTGATAGAGAACATACTCATAAACACATCATTCATTTAGTTATAACACCTTAAACAGACTCAGAGACATGAGAAGTGTGTGTGTTCATTGTGCACAGTAAATCACAAACTGTGTGAACACAGAGAAATCAAATCATGATGTCATCAAATTTGCCAGTTCTGTCCTGAAATATATGAAACATCAGCATTCTTGGGGTCACTGCCTGTCCAACAAAACTATTGTATGATGCAGGTTTGATGGGTTATGTGATTATTCTGTGTCTGTAATATGGATAATATTTTACATGCATACTATAGTGCAGTTATTTTGTTGGATACACAACTAAAATTGCATTGTATTTAGGTACTTACAGTGTTTTTAATGATTTAATCAAATTTATTTGAGAAAAATAAATGTCATTATTTCTGTTTTAAATTACTCAAATATTTAGCAGGATTTTTGTAGCAAAATGATGTTTGTAACAGTTCGTCAAAATGTTTTTCCATGTCTAAAATAGTGGTTGTCAAGGATAGAGACACAAGGTGTGCTTGTTCTTGAACTTGCATTGGGTTGGCTCACTTGTGCTTTATTTCTTCAATAAACTCCAGCTTACTTCATTCAGATCCACTGACTGCTGAGTCTTTTTTGATAATATTATATTTTGAGTTACAGTTCATGCTGTTAAGTATAATTGGCAATAACTGTAGAAGACAGCAATCCATCACAGTATTCCCACAGTATTGAGATTTTTACAGAGTAATTTTTTCATAAAATGTAATTGCTTGAAATTTGTAACGCTCAGATAACATGCCCTTATCTGATGCTATGCAAAAACAAGAGTTCTTTATCTTTGTGTCGGAGTGCTTTAAAACCTGCGAGCAAAAACAAGACACTGACCAATTCAAACAAACCAAACGTGTCTTATACAAAAAAAACTAAAGGAAAAAGGTGCACCAAAACCAATCAAGAAAATAATATATACAAAATATTTACAATAATAAGCGGAATGGTTGAGTGTGTGTAAAATGTCCAAAGTCCAGGTTATTGCAATCGTGTGTGGAATCGGTCTCACCAGAAATGATGGTATAATCCCGGGAGGCCGATGTCATAGTGAAAGTGCTCTGGCAAGCCAGTCTAGACGGTGTTATTCCTGATGGAAACGAAAACCCTCAAGGCACAGTCCTCACGGTCTCTTTGTGTACTCGCGAGGATTAGAGCGGGCACCAATACACAAACACAACCTTTCAGGGCACAAATGATAAGGCGTTGCCGCTTATTTTGACTTACTCTCACCCTCTTAAAGTGTCCATTCTGTGGCCATGCTACATGTTATTTATTTAATTTACCCAGTGTAGTAGGATTAACATGACTGTTACATCAATGGTACATTATATTTTCTCATTATTTCATTATTTTTGCCAAAAGAATTATCTTATAGCTATTTGCATCTCTTTGCATTAACATGTATTCAGAAATTAGCAGTGGCGGTGTCACAAACTAGGGGGTAATTCGAAACATTCGGGCTGTTGTTCTTGCCGTGGGCTCAAGAGGGCAGGCACAGACGCAGAGATGTTTTAAACATAAAATGTTCTTTATTTAACAAAACAAGCTAGACTTCAAAACTTAAACCAAACTCAGGCTCTTTAAACAAAAAACACACAAGCTCTTTACACCGAGCTGACACCGAATACCCGACACATAACACAAGCATACAGGCTCTATATCCCTTACTGACACACAGCCAACCCGCTAGATGCTCCATGCCAATCTCTTAACTTCTCGCTCCTTTGAGCGAAACGCCCCCACATTCCTGCTCCGAAGAGCGAAACACACTCACACCGGCTCCTAAGAGCGAAACACACTCACTTGGGGCAGACACAAGTTAAGCATCAACTGGCTTAGAGCATAGAACAGGTCAGAGCCTACGCAAGTTAGCACATACACTAGGCATACTCTAGGTTTAAAACCTACAACGAGTTAAGGGATACACTAGCTAGGTTAGAGCATACAAGTTAGAGCATACACTAGCTAGGATCAAGCATACACTAGGTTAGAGTATACAAGTTAGAGCATACACTAGGTTAGAGCATACACTAGCTAGGATCAAGCATACACTAGGTTAGAGCATACACTAGGTTAGAGCATACACTAGCTAGGATCAAGCATACACTAGGTTAGAGCATACACTGGGTTTAGAACATACAAGTTAGAGCATACACTAGATTAGAACATATACAGGTACTTGATTAGAACATACCCTATCTTAGAGCAGACACAGATTTTAAAGCACACTCACTAGCCTAGAGCAAACACAGGTTGTAGAGCGCACACACATTCGCTTAGAGCATACACAGATTTTAAAGCACACACACTAGCTTAGAGCATATACAGGTTTTAGAGCGTGCATACTACTCAAAGGACTAACTAACAGAAACACTCCCCAAGTTACACACACTACCACAGAGAGCCTTCATAACACAAAACCAAACTAAAACATAACCCAAACAAAACAAAATCAAGAAGATACCAAACAAAAACATATGCCCACTTGACATCTTTAATGACCAACTCAGTTTCCCAGAACAGCCAGCTATTTATAACTACTCTAATGAGCCACCTCGGTTCAGGTGAGCTCCGGTATCACCTGACCGAGGTGCCTTCTGGGAAACTGGGTCAACTAACAAAAACTACACAAACAGAAAAACATACAGTGCCCTCTCCTGGTAGTTCCTTACAGGCGGCTGGTCAAACGAGTGTCTATGTAGGCACGTACGTTTTTGAAAAGCATGTGACTTCAGGCTGAGCTCTGATTGGATTTTGTCAAATCATCCTTGGGGCGCAGCACTGTGCGCCCTGAACCCTCCCACTTTTGTCCTTAGTTGAATCAATATTGTTTTTAAATGTTTGGGCTCATGTGATTGGACCGTTTTCAACGAGTCTTTTCCAGCACTTCTTACGGCAAGCGGAGCTGCTGAGGTGAGTCATGTGAGTCATGCCGTTATTTTATGCTAGTAGTAATGATGCTTAATCACCTGATAAATGGCTATAAAGTTTAATTGTAATTTTGTTTTATTTTAATGTACAATACAGTTATTACTTTTACATTTATCATACCCACTTACTTACAAATATGTAATGGTCACAGAACATGTTTTAAGTTTTAACAAATCAGAATGAAAACAAGTGCACTAATAAATAAATAAATAAATAAATAAATAAATATCGCAAATGCACTTACAAAAAACAGATAATTCTATAGTGTTACTACATTAAATATAAGGATATATATTTATTTCAGTAATTTAATTCGATCAGTGCCACAGACTGATCACCTCCATGCCCCGCAACAGTGCTGTTTCACTCATCGAATTAAATTACTGAAATAAATCACCTTTTTATTTTGTTGCTGATATTCTAATTTATTGAGATGCACCTGTATATACATAAGCTGAACAGTTGGACATGTGTACCTCACATAAATAAACAAATAAAAAAAAAAAAATTAAAAAAAATAATAATAATAATAATAAACAAACTGAATTTTATAAATGTAGTGGTTGTACTTAGTAGCAATTGTAGCCAGGATTATAGTACATATTGTTTTACCTGTGTAATAAATAAAAGGCTTTTGAAGTTTAACTGTACATAATTAAAAAAAGGTAAACAAAACATGAATTGAACTGGAATTTAAAAAGCAGTTAGTAGCAATAATAGAGTGCATTATAATATCAATTGGTTTTACATGTGTAACTCCTATATTCAGCAAGTTATTGTAATTAAACGACATATTCTTTGTAAAAAAAAATCTTAATAATAATAATAATAATAATGAAAAAATAAACAGAATTAAAAAATCTAATAGTTGTCATTAATATACTGGATTATAGTACAATTGGTTGTAATTTGTTACAAACATATTCATAAAAAATGTATCAAACAGAATTTTATAGTTACTAAATTCTAGTATATAATGATTATGGTTTTACATGTACTGTAAAACTTCTACAGAAAAAACTAAAAAGTTATTGAATTTTGATCCTTTATATCATCACTTTATATCATCACTTTATATCATCACTTTATATCATCACTTTATATCACTTTGGAACTCATCATCGACTGTGTCAAAGTTCATTTGTCTTCCTACATATCTTTACAACTAAAATTAGTTAAATAATAACACCCTAAGTGGGGCACCGTGGTGTAGTGGTTAACACTGTCGCCTTGCACCTCCAGGGTCCGGGCTCGATTCCCAGCCAGGCTCAGTTGGAGTTTGCATGTTCTCCCAGTGATTGGTGGATTTCCTTCAGGTACTCCCCCCTAAGCCCCTAAATATTGTTTAACACATTATCTGTTTTATTGGCCCGTATGTGTAATCACGTATGTCAAAATTTATATTAAAATAATCATGAGTAAATTAAACAAACAAACAAGTCATACTATTGTTAGGGATTGACAGACTCCACAGACAGGAAAATAGAAAACCCGAACGGGTGCTTTTATTTATTAACAATGAATAATGGGAGATGGGTAAGAGAGTGAACTGGAAAGTATTATCTGATATGGTGCTGGAGCTGGTGAACAGAGGATCAGGAACAGTGGAACTGGGAAACAGGACATGGAGCCTCGAGAGACAAGGAGACGAGAGAGGGCAGAGACACAGAGTGGAACAATGCTGGAGCTGGGGGACGGAGCATCAGGAACAGTGGAACTGGGAAACAGTTCACTGGCAGGACGATCGCTTGAAAAAGGTCACGCGTGGATTCGTTGTCTGTAGGAGAGACCAGGCGCTGAGTGAAGGGAAGTGAGGTGTATTTGTATGTGTTGGTGAGGAGGTTCAGGTGTGTGTGATTTGAATTCGGGAGATTGGGAGCGTTGATTGGAGGCGGAGCCTGGCATGTCCGTGACAACTACAGCCTAACACTGCAATATGTTTGATATTTTGTGAGGAATTCTTCTCTAATCTTGGTAGAATCGTAAACGTTTGTTTTGGTCATGCACTTTTTACACTGAAAAAAAATGACTTTTTGGTGCGGTAAAATATATTAAATTAACCATCATCATTTTTACATGGTAAAAATGAATTTCAAGGAGAACTAGAATTTCCTGAATAAAAGTTAACATACAGTACCTACACATTTAATTCATGTAATAAATTAACCGAGTGGAAAGAGTTAAATATTATTACGTATTTACTTGTAATATTTAAATGTTTTATAGTCACTGCACATAAACCTAGGAATATTAAGTAAGTTTTACTTTGAAAGTTTAGTTAAAATTTCTAATTACACCGCGCATGCGTGTTTGGAGACGCTGTACTCGCGCTGTGGATCAGTCAGAGGTGCTGCGCGGCGTCGCCGGAGCTGGAGTTTGTGGTGTTCGAGGTACAATAAGTTTACCTTTCTGTTTTGGATCTGATTCTCGTTTAACTGACTTCCAATTAATGTTCATCTTAATCTCAGGACGTACAATTAGCAATATTTCAGTTTTTAATAGTGTAGAGATTCACGTGATATAAAAACCTGAACCTACGGAACACCCCAGGGGTCATGTCGTAAAATAATAATAATAATAATAACCAACCGAGCACGCGGATTAAAACTGAGATGTGTGTTTCTTACCCCCACCCTCGTGAAAACGGCGTGTTCAGAGAATGGTTCGCCCGTGAGAGGTTGTGCGTGGATCACTGAGATTCTACAGATTCTAAAATTGCCATTGTTACCGTTTTTAATCACTGGAATGGAAGAGATTTTCCATATCATAATATGCATTGCGCTGTTTTTAATCAATACACAACCCATGATTTATTATGCTGCATTTAAATGTGTATTCTGTAATTTGTTTATTAAATGTAAAATCTTGTTAACAGATGTTTCTATCAACAGGACTACTGTACTGTATATTTCAAAATTTGGATACAGTGCAGAAAGTTGATTTAGGGCTACTGTTCTATACTGTTCTATTTATCACATTGAGGCAAGTATAAATCTATACACATATTTGCTTGCTATAAATGTTGCTGTTATTTTTATTTGTACTTCATTGCAAAATATAAAATAGTGGTTAAGTGTTTTATACCATTGTTGTAGTACAAATTGTGTATGTTCATTTACAGGTAGATCTCACTCTGCATTGGACACAAGCATATACCAAATGCAAATGAATACATATGAACATAAAGGTTTGTAGCATCATAAAACTGATAATTATTGAAAGAATTCATGTTTGGGTGAACTAAATACAAACTCAGCCCTCATCATACGATTTCCTGACACTGTAAATGTGCAAAGTAATCAGACTATGAAGTGTAGACATCTCCTGCAATGTTCTACAAATGTTTTACTGATGCAAGATTATTGCTAAAGCAATTTAACCCAAGTTTAACAATCTGAAGTGTATGAAATGATGGTCATTTTTTATTATGTTCTTTTCTGTGTGAGTAAGTGTAAGTTTGTGTAAGTCAGCACAGGTGATTGAAGCAATTACATTTTTGTTTATCAAAATAATTATCTTTATCTTTTTCTTGTAAATGTTATACAGGAGGACAGACGAAGTGATGCCTGTTTGCACCATCTTAAAATCCTCGTAGTCCATACTGTTGAAGGGGAAGAACCAGATGATGTATCCATTATACTTGAAGGAAAGGAAATTTCACAAGAATGTGGCAATACTGCAAAGTCATGTGCACTGCTTACTGTTCCTATGGATGCAAAATTTAACTGAATGCACTTTTATTAAAAAGACAACCTGTATCGAGACTGATAATGCCAAAAACATTCTGTAATGTTGGTGAATAAACTGTTTAATAATATTTTTGTTGTGTGATTTGTGAAAGAGGCACGGTGGTGTAGTGGTTAGCACTGTCGCCTTGCACCCCCGTGACCCTGAATACAGGATTAAGCGGTATAGAAGATGAGTGAGTGAGTGAGTGAGTGATTTGTGAAAGATATTGATGAAATAATTACAGTTTCTTTACAAAATATAAATTAGCAATGTTCACATTATTATAGGGAGTAATATAAATAGATAAAACCAAGTAAGGGAAAATCTCACAAAACAAAATTATAGTAAGATTTACTTAATAATTCATAAAAACAAGGTTCCTGCTGATATAACAATAAATTAACTTTAGTTGATTATTTTACATAAAACCAACTTGTGAATTAAATATAATTATGTAACTTTTACGATTTCTTCATGAGCGTTACTTTAATTATTAAGTAGATTTTACTTGACCATGATGGCCAACTTGTACTTAATATTGGAAAATTTACGCTTGCAAATTGTTACGAGGATTTTATCAAGTAAATCTTACAAGTCCTTTTTTTTAGTGTACCTGTTCTCTTCACCTGCTCTTGACTTATTTGCTTTCTCTCTGTACTCTTCATCTTCATGGCTGAGTAAATGGACCAGATATTTCACACTATTTATACTTTAATCCTGTAGTACTCCAATCTGCTATATTTCTTGGCCCATCCCTACCTGTTCTCTTCACCTGCTTTGTCATTCTCTTTGACCTGCTCTTCATTGTCCTCTTCATCTTCATGGCTAAGTAAATA
>QNUK01000974.1:85795-160207 GCA_013621035.1 Clarias magur
GACCTCAGGGCCAGGATAAAGTTCCAGAGAGACATTCGGGACTGCAATCTTCTCTGCTTCACCGAGACATGGCTGAACCCAGCGGTGCCGGACCACGCCATCCAGCCGGCCGAGTTCTTCTCGGTTCACCGCATGGACAGGACAAGGGACTCGGGGAAGACAAGGGGAGGCGGCGTGTGTTTAATGGTGAACAGCAGCTGGTGCAACAGCGCGAGCGTTGTTCCTCTCGCACGCTCCTGCACACCCAACCTGGAACTATTGACCATCAAGTGTCGTCCTTTTTATCTTCCTCGGGAGTTTACATCGGTCATAATCAGCGCCGTTTATATTCCGCCACAAGCGGACACGGACACTGCCTTATGCGAGCTGCATGAGGCACTCTCACAGCACCAGACACAACACCGGGACGCTGCGCTCATTGTGGCGGGAGACTTTAACAGTGCCAATCTCAAACGCGCAGCGCCGAACTTTTATCAGCACATAACCTGCCCAACCAGGGGCGAAAGGACACTGGACCATTGTTATACAACAGTCAAGGACGGCTACAAGGCACAATCTCGTCCACCGTTTGGGAAATCCGACCATGCCGCCATCTTCCTCATGCCAAAATATAAACAAAGGCTTAAACAGGAACTTCCGGTTCAGAGGGAGGTCGCGCGCTGGACGGACCAATCGGTGGCCACGCTTCAGGACGCACTCGATGACGCAGACTGGGACATGTTCCGGAACAGCTCCGATGACGTCAGCATGTTTACGGAAGCGGTCGTGGGATTCGTCGGGAAACTAGCGGATGATACCGTGCAGAAAACGACCATCAGAACGTTTCCCAATCAGAAGCCGTGGGTGGATAAAACCATCCGCGACGCTCTGAGATCTCGCGCCGCTGCCTACAACGCGGGACTTGCATCGGGGGACATGAACCAGTACAAGGCTGCGTCCTATAACGTCCGGAAGGCTGTTAAAGTGGCGAAGCAGCGCTACGGAAGGAAACTAGAGCCACAACTTCAACAGAGTGACTCTAGGAGCCTGTGGCAGGGACTAAGGACAATAACGGACTATAAAACACCAACATCCGGTATGACGAATGCGGACATGACTCTGGCAGACGAGCTGAACACCTTTTATGCTCGCTTCGAGGCTGCAGCTAAAGACGCTAGCGTTGCTAATGCTAGCGGTGCTAACGGCTGCAGAGAGGAAGTCACTGCCAGCACCGGAAACGCGTTCATCACCTCCGAGCATGACGTGAGGAGAGCCTTCAGGAGAGTGAACACCAGGAAAGCAGCAGGACCAGACGGCATCTCAGGTCGAGTCCTCAGAGCCTGCGCAGACCAGCTTGCACCTGTGTTCACAGAGATATTCAACCTCTCCTTATCTCAGTCGGTGATCCCCACATGCTTCAAAGAGTCCATCATTGTTCCTGTTCCGAAGAAACCACATCCTGCTTCCCTCAATGACTATCAACCTGTAGCCCTCACCTCAGTGGTGATGAAGTGCTTTGAACGGCTGGTCAGAGACTTCATCATCTCTTCACTACCCGACACTCTGGACCCACTACAGTTTGCATACCGCCCGAACCGCTCCACAGATGATGCCATCTCTCATCTCCTCCACACAACACTCACTCACCTAGACACTAGAAGGGGGAATTATGTTAAAATTCTTTTCATCGACTACAGCTCAGCATTTAACACCATAATTCCCTCCACACTCACCACCAAGCTGGAGCATCTGGGACTCAGCTCATCTCTGTGCCAGTGGATCTCTAATTTCCTAACTGGGAGACCACAGGCTGTAAGGATGGGTGGACACGTCTCAGCCTCTCTCACTCTCAGCACTGGAGCCCCACAGGGCTGTGTTCTGAGCCCCCTGCTGTACTCTCTGTACACACATGACTGTGTGGCCACTACCAGCTCCACCACCATCATTAAGTTTGCTGACGACACCGTCATGGTGGGCCTGATCTCTGACAACGACGAGACGGCCTACTTGAAGGAGATTGGAAATCTGGAGAAATGGTGCCAGAGGAACAACCTTCTTCTAAATGTCAGTAAGACAAAGGAGCTGATAGTGGACTTCAGCACTAAGCAGGAGAGGAACTACCAGACCCCCGTCATCAACGAGAGCCCAGTGGAGAGAGTGGACTGCTTCAAGTACCTCAGTGTTCACATCACGCAGGACCTATCATGGTCCTGTCACATCAACACCATGGTGAAAAAGGCCCGACAGCGTCTCTACCACCTCAGACGCCTGAGAGACTTTAGACTGCCCTCTAAGGTGCTCAGGAACTTTTACTCCTGCACCATAGAGAGCATCCTGACGGGAAACATCGCATCCTGGTTTGGGAACAGCACCATGCAGGACAGACGAGCCTTACAGAGGGTGGTGCGATCAGCTGAGCGCATCATCCGAACTGAGCTCCCTGACCTGCACTCTGTCTACAGCAAGCGGTGCTGGACCAAGGCCAGGAAGATCATGAAGAACCTCAGCCACCCCAGCAATGGACTGTTCTCTCTGCTGCGGTCTGGGAAGCGCTTCCGCTCCCTCAAGGCCAATACAGAGAGACTGAGAAGGAGCTTCTTCCCGCAGGTGATACGGTCTCTCAATCAAACCAATACACTGGACTAAAACACCTCTGCATTTTCTTGCACACACAGAACGGACAATTATGTCAATGCACATTTGCACACTTCAAGGACTTCTTTTCACACCCCCCTCATCTCATTAAAATACTACCTCAAGTTTTTCATAGACTTAAGTTGTAATATATTACATTATACTTCAGATTTTATATATATATTTTTTTTTTGTAACTTTGCTGGAATCTTGTTTTATAGGTTCCATTTGTAAAAATATTTAAGGTCACGGAGCGGTCGTATAAGCATTTCACTGCATATCGTACTGTGTATGACTGTGTATGTGACAAATAAAATTTGAATTTGAATTTGATTTGAAATGGTTTGATCTACACGTATGCATCCGGAACGAATTATGCTCGCAATCCAAGGTTTAACTGTATGTTATGATGTGGAGACAGATGCACTCTCTTCTTCAGTATGAATTCCAGCACTGCTCTGTACAAAGAATAAAGAAGGGGGATTTATGTTACAATACATTCATGAAATCTTTGATATTACTTTTATATTGTACACCCTAATAGGCCTATAGACTATAGACTACCATTGGTGAAGTGATGAATGGTTTGAGCTGGGAGGTGTGACATACCGGATGGAACCGGAGCGCTGCAGGCAGCTGGAGCCGGTAGGTGACAGGATTGATACGGAGGGGGATGCGGTATGGACCGATGAACCTGGGTGATAGCTTTTTGGATTCCGTGTGAAGGTGAAGGTTTCTGGTTGAAAGCCATACTTTGTCACCTACATTGTACAATCGTCCCGGCGGGTGTCGACGGCGATGTTGAGTGGCGTAGCGGTTGTTGGCCTGTTGGATGGCGGCATTTGCTTGGTTCCACAGCCGACGACACCGGCGAATCAACTGTTGGGCTGACGGCACCTCAACCTCCGGTTCTTGATGATCGAACATCAAAGGTTGGAAACCGTGGCATACCTCAAATGGACTGAGATTGGTGGCTGAAGAGACATGGAGATTGTAAGATAACTCAGCCCATAGGAGGTAGCAGGACCAGGAGCGCTGGCGATCGGCAACAAAGCATCTCGGGTAGCGCTCCAGTTGTTGGTTGGTCCGCTCCGTCTGACCGTTAGTCTGGGGATGATAACCAGAGGATAGACTACAGGTGGAATTGATCAGATGGCAGAAGGCCTTCCAGAACCGGGCGTTGAACTGGACGAGACGATGTCTTTTGGGAACCCATGCATTCGGATTACGTGTTCTAAAATCGGCTCTGTTGTTTTTTTGGCTGACGGGAGTCCGGTGAGGGCCACCAGGTGCACGGCTTTGGAGAACCGGTCGACGATGGTTAAGATGGTGTTTTTCTCTTCGGAGGCCGGCAGGCCCGTGATGAAGTCGACGGCAATGTGCGTCCAGGGCCGATGGGGAACGGGGAGTGGTTGGAGTTCCCCCGGTGTCGGTTGGTTGGTATTCTTGGACCTGGCGCACACTGGGAATGCCTGTTCGTACTCTTTGACATCACTCGCCATAGATGGCCACCAGAAGGCACGTCTGATGAATTGCAGGGTGCGGTTGGCGCCGGGGTGTCCGGATAATGGCGAGGAATGACCCCATCGCAACACCTCGGTCCTTACAGTTTTCGGCATGTAGAGTCGCCCAGGCGGCACACCTGCCGGTGCGGTCTCCATCGCCTGTGCACGGCGAACCCTCGTTTCCAGTTCCCAGTGAAGTGGTGCAATGATCTTGGTGGGTGTGATGACAGGCGCGGGGTCCGCCCGGGGAACGTCCTCTTCGTGTTGTCGGGAGAGGGCATCAGCTTTGGTGTTCTTGGACCCCGGGCGGTAGGATAGGTGGAAGTTGTAATGTTCGAAAAATAGTGCCCACCGCGCCTGTCTCGGGTTGAGCTGTTTTAAGTTGCGGATGGTGATCAGGTTCTGATGGTCGGTCCAGACGATGAACGGCTCTCTGGCGCCCTGGAGCCAGTGTCGCCATTCTTCCAAAGCCCACTTTATGGCCAGCAGCTCGCGGTCCCTTACCCCGTATCGCTGCTGAGTGGGGTCAAATTTTTTGGAAAAGAAACTACAGGGATGTAGCTTCTGGTCTGGACCTCGTTGAGAGAGAACAGCCCCGGCGCCCACATCCAAAGCGTCCACCTCCACAACGAATGGTTTACTTGCGTCTGGGTGCAGTAGAATTGGGGCGTTGGTGAACCGGTGGCATAGGTCATGAAAGGCGGTGATGGCGGCAGGGTTGAGGCTGAAGTGATGAGAAGAGGGTCGAGTCAGAGCGGTTAAAGGGGCGGCCACCGTACTGTAGTCCCGGATAAAGCGACGATAGAAGTTTGCAAACCTGAGAAACCGTTGAAGTTGCTTGAGGGTCTTGGGTAGGGGCCAATGACACACAATTTCCAGTTTCTGCGGGTCCATGGCCACACCCTGGGGCGAGATGACAAAACCCAAGAACGTGGTGGAGCGCTCGTGAAAGGCGCATTTTTCCAACTTACAGTACAGTTGGTGGGCGAGTAATCTCTTAAGGACCGCTCTGACATGCTGAATAAATAAGTATGTCGTCTAGGTAAACGAACACCCACCGCCCTAGCATGTCCCTAAGGACATCATTGATTAACTGTTGGAAGGCGGCGGGTGCGTTGCAGAGTCCGAATGGGATGACCAAGCTCTCGTAGTGTCCAGTAGGGGTGATGAAAGCCGTCTTCCACTCATCGCCCTCCCTGATGCGCACCAAGTTGTAGGCGCTCCGGAGGTCCAACTTTGTGAAAATGGTGGCACCAGAGAGGGCGTCCAGGGCTGAGTTGGTAAGCGGCAAAGGGTGTCTGTTCTTAATGGTGATGTTATTAAGCCCCCGATAATCGACACAGGGTCGTAAGTCGCCCCCTTTCTTCTTTACAAAGAAGAACCCCGCTTTGGCAGGCGAGGAGGATGGCCGGATGGTGCCGTGGCGAAGGGCGTCAGAAACATATCTCTCCATCGCCTGCGTCTCATCGGCGGAGAGGGAGTAAAGATGGCCGCGGGGGGGGACCGAGCCCGGCTGAAGTTCAATTGTCAGGTCATAGGGGCGATGAGGAGGAAGGTGTGTGGCTCGTCTCTTGCAGAATACTTCAGCCAGGTCTCGGTAGATGACGGGGATGGCGTTGGTGTCAACATCAGGTGCCTCGGATTCCCTAGAACACATCCCAGCCGGGTCCCGCAGGCAGAGTTCGGTGCAGGTCGGCCCCCACTGCAGGATCCGGTTTTGCGTCCAGGAGATGAGGGGGTCATGTTGGAGCAGCCAGGGGTGTCCGAGGATGATGGGTGTCGATGAAATGGAGGTGATGTGGAACTGGATCCGTTCGTCATGTTGGCCGATGACAAGGGTGAGCGGCTGAGTCTGAGTGATGATGGGGTTGGAGGAAAGGGGCCGACCGTCGACAGATGTGATACGAATGGGCTGGGATAACACCTCAAGTTCCACCCCCAGTTCTTTGGCAAACGAAGAGTCAATAAAGTTACCTGCAGCACTGGAATCGATGAACGCAGTACTTCCGACCCATTTGTGGCCAAACCAGAGGTGTACTTGGACCGTGAGACGGGAATTATTGGGTGTTGTGACCGAGAGGTGGAGGGGGCCCGGTGAACTGCCCCGTTTGCTCACCGGGCCTGAGCGTTTCCCGGGCGAAGTGGACAAAGGGCACTGTGGTGCGCCGCTGACCCACAGTAGGTTGCAAAGCCTTTCTCTGAAGCGTCTTTCCCGTTCTGCAGCGGTCAAGGAAGCACGTCCTAGTTGCATGGGATCATCAGCTCCGGGGTTAACCACGGTGGGAGGTGGAGGTCCGACGGGTGCCATGGCGGTGGTGGTGAAGGAGGGACGAATCTCAGGAACTGGGGCGTGAGGGTATGAAGGTGATGTAGTGGGTGGCAGGGTCCAGGGGGCTGGCCTCGGATGAGAGAGCAGGCGCTGGTCAATGCGAAGGGCGAGCTGAATCAGTCCTTCCAGCGTGGCGGGAATCTCTCGCCCGGCGAGTCCATCTTTAATCCGTGAGGCCAGTCCCTCGTAGTAGGCCGTCTGGAGGGCGGCGTCTCCCCAGGTGGTCTGCACGGCTAGAGTACGAAAGTCCGCTGTGTAGCGACTCACGGACGACCCTCCCTGCCGCAGATGATATAATTTGGTGTCGGTCTCCACCTCAGCAGCAGGATGTTCAAATGTTAGTTTCAGTTGATGGGTGAACTCTCCGTATGAGTAGGCCGTGTCTGAATCTGATCTGAGGACCGCCGTGGCCCACTCAGCTGCCTGCCCGGATAGGAACGAAACGAGAAGCGCAACACGCAGTCGGTCTGTGGAGTATTTGCTGGAATTAAACTCAAACACAAGATCCAATGCGGTTAGAAAGACACTGCACTTCCCATCTGTGCCATCCCACTTATCCGGTAGAGCTATGAAAACATCAGAAGGGGGGTGGGGTGGCGGTGCCGCAGCCACTGCAATCGGCGTGGCAACAACCGAGTGAGCAGCCGCCCCACGGAGGGTCGCATTCTCCTGCCGTAGCTCCGCCACCTCGCGGCGCAAAGCCGCGACGTCTTGGAGGTCCTTTTGGAGAGACACGACTTCTCCACAAAGCTTATTGATCAGCTCGGCATGCTGGTCAACCACATCACAGAGGCGAGCAAACTCCGCTGGGATTACTGCTTTAGGCTCAGTCATTCTGTCACGAGCTATCGTAGTGTAAGCACAGAAGCCTTAGCAGTTAGCCCGTGTAGCGTGGATGGTAAACCCAAACGCGGAAGCAACGCTGGTAGGCAGGATAACCACGCAATTTATCTAAGAACTCTCTTACACGAAGAGCTAGGATCTACACAAATAAATCCGCGTTCTAGCAACACACACTCAATCAAAGAAGCAACCCAAATAGGTGAGTACTCACAGAATAGTCGGCAAAGCGTCAGGTAAGGCATGGGCGAACTCAATGACTGAGCAATGTGAAGCGCCATTTTGTCTCCTTTTATGCTTCCTGAAAACCCGACCGTATTACTTCCGGGTCCTGGTGCAGGTCGTGTTACGAGTGTGCATGACATAGGCACAGTATTTTCCTCCTATAAATTTGAGTTCTAGGTTTTTTTTAGTTTGTTTTTTTGTTAATAACATAAAATACAATTTATTTTAACTCAATTTACAGGGCCTAGCAGACAGATTACATCATAATTAATTGGTGAAAGGTGATGAGAATGTGGAAATGAAGAGCAAGCAAGTGCTGAATGCAATGCAGATCTGTGGGGCACAATCATGGTCAGGTGAACAGGTGAAGTTCCTAGCTGAAAAATCAGGCAAAGTCTGTGATCTAGAATTGTGGTCATGAAACAAGATCAGTAGTTGGTGGTCAGAAGAGCACAAAAGAGCACAAGTTTTTTTTTTTTCCAAAATGAGAAATGTAAACAAGGTCCATGAGCTTGGGTTGAGACCCGAAGGTCAAGGCAGGTGAGATCGCTGTTGGGCACGTATGTCGCCAGAGGTTGGTAGAGTACCAGAAAAAATGTCCTCAAGTAAGAGTAGCTGTGCTTCCAAATAATATTACTCAAGTAGAAGTAAAAAGTAATCATCCAAAATATTACTCAAGTAAGAGTAAAAACGAATTTGGTGAAAAGATACTCAAGTACTGAATAACTGTTTAATCGCAATTTCAGATTAAAAAAATATATATAATTATTATATATTTGTATATCTACAGTATATATAATGAAGTGTGTGTCTGTTTTGGCAGATAGAGAAGACACCACAGTATGAAGCTGTTCCTTTCATTTTTACATGCTTTGTGTCAGGGATTACCCCTAGAGGGCGACAAAGCGCCCAGAGTTCCTTTGTTTTTTCTGTTTTCTTTGTGTTCTTTGTGGACTCTAATCCCCAGAATGCACCTCAGTCAGGTGATGTGGCACTCACCTGAACTGAGTTTGCTAATTAGTGTGATTATAAATGTTCCTGAGTTCTGTGTTGTCCTTGTCTTGCATCTGTTCGTCTAGGGTTACTGTTTGTCTGGTATGTTCATTCTAGCTCTGTGTTCTCCTTGTTCTCAGTGTTCTCCTTGTTCTCAGTGTTCTCAGTGTTCTCCTTGGTTCTGTGTTCTTCCTGGTTCTATGTTCTCCTTGGTTCTATGTTCCTGGCTCTGTGTTCCTAGCTCCGTGTTCTCCTAGGCTCTGTGTTCTCCTGGTTTGTCTATCTCCTAGTCTGTCTGTCTGTCTCCTAGCCTGTCTGTCTTTCAGTCTGTTTGTAATGTCTAGTTCAGTGTAGCTCCATGTTTAGTTTATCCTGGTTTAAGTTCATGTTCTGTTCTGTTTGTTCCCTGTTTTTGTTATCATTAAAATCCTTTGATCACTTCCACCTCTGCTATCATGTCTCTCTTTCGTCCGGCAAGCAGTAACCGTGACAGAATGCAAGACCTAAAAAGTAATATAGCAGAGGAGCCTCCCTTGGGAAATTTTTGGGCGGGGGCTATGACAGTGACGCCAGGGCAAGCGACATTCGAGGGGAGTCGGCTTGCCCTCCGGCGGAACAACTGGGAGCGCGCCAGAGCGACTGCCGGTGGAGCACCTCAGCAAGAAGCTGGAGAGGGCGAACATGTGTCTGCTGGCGTTCAAAGGGCAGATCACGTAGAGCTTCAACAGCGGAGGCTGGGGCTCCACCAACTAGCCGGGTTGCTCATCCAGCAGTTAAACATTTGTCGCTCGACGGGAGATCGGGGGCAAATGCAAACCCTGCTGGAGCTGGGGGCAGTGGTGCAGGAACAGCTGGCCGAGGCCAACCAAGAGGCAGCTGACGTCAAGGCCAGCACCCAGTCTCCAGCCAGCCTCAGTGGAGGCCCTGACCCTCCATCCAGCCTCAGTGGAGGCCCTGACCCTCCATCCAGCCTCGTGGAGGCCCTGACCCTCCAGCCAGCCTCAGTGGAGGCCCTGACCCTCCAGCCAGCCTCAGTGGAGGCCCTGACCCTCCAGCCAGCCTCAGTGGAGGCCCTGACCCTCCAGCCAGCCTCAGTGGAGGCCCTGACCCTCCAGCCAGCCTCAGTGGAGGCCCTGACCGTCCAGCCAGCCTCAGTGGAGGCCCTGACCCTCCAGCCAGCCTCAGTGGAGGCCCTGACCCTCCAGCCAGCCTCAGTGGAGGCCCTGACCCTCCGGCCAGCCTCAGTGGAGGCCCTGACCCTCCAGGGTTCCCCGAGATGGACAGCGAGCTGCCTCCGCTGCTGCCGTCCTGTATCGAGGTGGATAGCGAGCTTCCTCCGCCGCCGCCGTCATGCGCCGCCGAGGACGACGAGCCGCCTCTTCCTCCGCCGCCGCCGTAATGCTTGAACCATACACTATACTGTATGAATATATTTACAATTTTAAAGTGGCCCTGCTCTTATTTTTAGGACTCCCTCACTTCCCCTGATTTTTCTCAGGAACACTATCAGCTGGTTTGCCATCTACGCAAGTATGGTACAAATATTTGTCCAGCATGTGATACAAAGATATTGGAATATACTGCTGAAATGGGCACTGTGCCCTTCAACTGACGAGATGCTCATCAATAGTGAAGTCAGGACCTGGTTTGTAATAAGTGGTAGGCGCTCCACCCACTTCTGCCAAACTTCCCTGATTTTTGCCAGTTTGTCTTGTTGTCGGCGGACTGCTCTTGTGTGGCGGTCATCAAAGCAAATCACACATGACAGGATATTAGATTAGATTAGATTCAACTTTATTGTCATTGCACATAGTTACAAGGCAACGAAATGCAGTTAGCATCTAACCAGAAGTGCAAGTTAGCAGTGCAATATAAACATATTAACAATCCATATATAAATATAAAGGTATATAAAAATTATATATATATATGTCAGGGATACCCCTAAGGTCGACAAAGCGCCCAGAGAGTTCCTTGGGTTTTTCATGTTTTCTTTGTGTTCTTTGTGTGAAGGACTCTAATCCCCAGAATGCACCTCAGTCAGGTGATGTGGCGCTCACCTGAACTGAGTTTGCTAATTAGTGTGATTATAAATGTTCCTGAGTTCTGTGTTGTCCTTGTCTTGCATCTGTTCGTCTAGGGTTACTGTTTGTCTGGTATGTTCATTCTAGCTCTGTGTTCTCAGTGTTCTCCTTGTTCTCAGTGTTCTCCTTGGTTCTGTGTTCTTCCTGGTTCTGTGTTCTTCCTGGTTCTATGTTCCTGGCTCTGTGTTCCTAGCTCCGTGTTCTCCTAGGCTCTGTGTTCCTAGCTCCGTGTTTCCTAGGGCTCTTGTTCTCCTGAGTTTGTTCTATTCTCCTAGTCTGTCTTCTGTCTCCTAGCCTGTCTAGTCTTTCCAGTCTGTTTGTTAATGTCTAGTTTCAGGGTAGCTCCTGTTAGTTTATTCCTGCGTTTAAGTTCATGTTCTGTTCTGTTATGTCCCTGTTTTTATCATTAAAAATCCATATTGACACTTCCACCTCTGCTATCATGTTCTCTCTTTCGTCCGGCAAGCAGTAAACGTCAGAATGCAAGACCCAAAAATTTAATATAGCAGAGAGCCTCCCTTGAAATTTTTGGGCGGGGCTATAAGTTCACGCCAGGGCAAAGCACATTCGAAGGGGGTCGGCTGGCCCTCCGCGGAACACTGGTGAGCCCGCCAGAGCGTACTGCCGGTGGACACCTCAGCAAGAAGCTGGAGAGGGCTAACATGTGTCTGCTGGCGTTCAAAGGGCAGATCACGTAGAGCTTCAACAGCGGAGGCTGGGGCTCCACCAACTAGCCGGGTTGCTCATCCAGCAGTTAAACATTTGTCGCTCGACGGGAGATCGGGGGCAAATGCAAACCCTGCTGGAGCTGGGGCAGTGGTGCAGGAACAGCTGGCCGAGGCCAACCAAGAGGCAGCTGACGTCAAGGCCAGGACCCAGTCTCCAGCCAGCCTCAGTGGAGGCCCTGACCCTCCAGCCAGCCTCAGTGGAGGCCCTGACCCTCCAGCCAGCCTCAGTGGAGGCCCTGACCCTCCAGCCAGCCTCAGTGGAGGCCCTGACCCTCCAGCCAGCCTCAGTGGAGGCCCTGACCCTCCAGCTAGCCTCAGTGGAGGCCCTGACCCTCCAGCCAGCCTCAGTGGAGGCCCTGACCCTCCAGCCAGCCCCAGTGGAGGCCCTGACCCTCCAGCCAGCCTCAGTGGAGGCCCTGACCCTCCAGCCAGCCTCAGTGGAGGCCCTGACCCTCCAGCCAGCCTCAGTGGAGGCCCTGACCCTCCAGGGTTCCCCGAGATGGACAGCGAGCTGCCTCCGCTGCTGCCGCCCTGTATCGAGGTGGATAGCGAGCTTCCTCCGCCGCCGCCGTCATGCGCCGCCGAGGACGACGAGCCGCCTCTTCCTCCGCCGCCGCCGTCATGCGCCGCCGAGGACGACGAGCCGCCTCTTCCTCCGCCGCCGCCGTCATGCGCCGCCGAGGACGACGAGCCGCCTCTTCCTCCGCCGCCGCCGTCATGCGCCGCCGAGGACGACGAGCCGCCTCTTCCTCCGCCGCCGTCATGCGCCGCCGAGGACGACGAGCCGCCTCTTCCTCCGCCGCCGCCGTCATGCGCCGCCGAGGACGACGAGCCGCCTCTCCCTCCGCCGCCGCCGTCATGCGCCGCCGAGGACGACGAGCCGCCTCTCCCTCCGCCGCCGCCGTCATGCGCCGCCGAGGACGACGAGCCGCCTCTCCCTCCGCCGCCGCCGTCATGCGCCGCCGAGGACGACGAGCCGCCTCTCCCTCCGCCGCCGCCGTCATGCGCCGCCGAGGACGACGAGCCGCCTCGTCCTCCGCACGGGTTCCAGGACGCCGTGCTCCTGCCTCCGCACGGGTTCCAGGACGCCGTGCTCCTGCCTCCGCACGGGTTCCAGGACGCCGTGCTCCTGCCTCCGCACGGGTTCCAGGACGCCGTGCTCTTGCCTCCATCGCCCCTCTTCAAGGATTCCGTGACCGCTCTGCCGTCCGACCTCGGCACCAAACTTGGAATAAGCTCCTTTCCACTCCAAGGGGAGATCCCTTGCAGCCTCGCTGTAGGGAGGACGGTACTGGGACCTTGGGGAGGGTGTCCGGGTCCTCCTTTGGCGCCCCGGTGGTGCGCCTTTTGGGGGGGGGTAATGTCAGGGATTACCCCTAGAGGGCGACAAAGCGCCCAGAGAGTTCCTTGTGTTTTTCTGTTTTCTTTGTGTTCTTTGTGGACTCTAATCCCCAGAATGCACCTCAGTCAGGTGATGTGGCACTCACCTGAACTGAGTTTGCTCATTAGTGTGATTTATAAATGTTCCTGAGTTCTGTGTTGTCCTTGTCTTGCAACTGGTCGTCTAGGGTTACTGTTTGTCTGGTATGTCCTTTATCTATGTTTTTCCTTGCTTTGTGTTCTCCTTGTTCTGTGTTCTCTGTGTTCTTCCTGGCTCCATGTTCTCCTGGCTCTGTGTTGTCCTGGCCTTTGTCTATCTCCTAGCCTGTCGGTCTCTGTCTATTGTAATGTCTAGTTCGGTGTAGCTCCATGTTTAGTTTATCCTGGTTTAAGTTCATGTTCTGTTCTGTTTGTTCCCTGTTTTTGTTATCATTAAAATCCTTTGATCACTTCCACCTCTGCTATCATGTCTCTCTTTCGTCCGGCAAGCAGTAACCGTGACACATATATATATATATATATATACAAACCCATAAACTGGATACAGATTAATTCCGAGATCTGTAGACACTCCACCAAATCAACACACCCACATATGCTTCAATATTCACCAGGTCTACATCCTTCCAGATGTCTCCATAAACCCTTTTCCCTTCTCCAGGTTTGTCATGTTCATGACTATGGTTACAATGAAGTCTGATATGGCATATCAGGTGGTAAGTTGTGGTAAGGTTTGGTTCCATTGTTGAACCGAAAAGAGACCACAACTTCAGCTGGGTCTTCTTCCTCATCCATGTCAGAGTCTTCCTCCTCCGAGTTATACTCTGTATCATCCTCAACCTCTGACCTTTCCTCCTCTAAACTGCCTGCACTCCACTGTCAATCTGGCTTATCTCCTCCTGATCACTGTCATTGTCAAATAAAATTCCACAGCTTCACGTGCAGTATATCTCTTGCTCATTGTGCTTCCAAAGACTGAACTGTGAGTAATTCCTCAAAAAAACTTTATATACCAGAGCTGTGAAAAAAGTTAAATGATTGAAACAATGTTGCAGTTTTGTTTTTCAACAAGTGTGGTTCCCGTGGGGTAAAAATTATATTGTCGAAAGGTTGCCACGGTAGGCGAAAAGAAGTGTAGGTATAAAAAGTGTACTGTGTGTGTGTGTGTGCGTGCGCATGTGTGTGTGCGTGCGTGTGTCTGCTCAAAGAAACCTGCATGTTGAGGGGTAGGAAAGGAGTGTAAAAATGTGCTTGAACTATGTTTTATATACTAATTGTCGTCTTACCCATTTCTTTCCAATGATTGGTAATTTTTGACCGGAAACACCATGGGTGTGTACAAGTTCCATAAAATGCACAAACTTTTGTAAAAATATTTATAATTTTTTTATGTATTCAAATGCCATATATGAACAAAGTCATTGAACTTCATGAGAAATTAATTTAAGTGGAGAAATGGATGAAATTTACTGCACTTTTTAGAGAGGAAACTTGTAAATCAGTCAGATTTGACCATAACACAACAGGAGACACTCAAATTTGGTTGAGTCTCCTTTCCCGTGAATTACTGAATTCAGCCTGTGACACTGCCAAGTTGTTACTGGAGTCCAGGTTGCTAGTCTGCATCGATTGCTCAGGTGTTTCTTATCTTCATGTTGACGACACCCCATAGAGATTCAGGTCAGGCCAGTTGCCTGGCCAATCAAGCACAGTAATCTCGTGGTCAGCAAACAAATTAGTGGTAGCTTTGGCACTATGGGAAGGTACTAAGTATATATGACACTCAAATCTGAAAGTTCTGGGCACAATGAAAGCCCAATATTTGACACCCCCAACCTTGACTTTGCCAAAAGTTTTCAGCTGCCATATTAAGGCCCCCAGTCACTTTTGCAGGTTATATGGCTACTCATATCCCTATTTCTAAAAATTACAGTATGTGTGATTTGGTATATACAGTATTCATGACATACAGCTTAATTTCTGGTAACTAAGTAGAACATTTCAGTTATGCAAGCTTGCATACTTAAACAAGTCACTCTACATTCCTCCCTTCCCACATGCTGCTTTACTACAGTACTTCCTACAGTCTGCTTTTATTATTACTTTACTGTTACTTTCACTATAGTTTATAAACATTTCTAAATAATATCATTTGCAAGAGTTACAGCATTAACCTACAACTCTACAGAGGTCATAATTTTATGAAATATTTATGGAAGACATTTTTGATGTAGCATATCACCAAGTTTATTTTGTCATCTTTCACCAACAAAGCTTACTAGAATAAGGAAGCAGTTCACACCCATGTCTTGTCATATTTCCAGACCTCTGGGTTGTGCCATCAGCAGACTTAACTAAAACAGGATCAACTACAAACAGCACGCATTCACATTCTATGGTCTTTCTGTTCTAGTGCACAAGGAACAGAGGAGGGACTTTTATACATTGGCTAGCTAGTTTAAGAGCAATATGGTGAGTGCTTTATTGCTGTGCTAGCTTCAATCAAAATCCATTTTTTAACTTAATTAAGTTTAGCTGCATGCTGTCTCTTTTGTGTTTAAGTTAGCACAAACTGTATATATACTAAGACTAACTTTTACTGGATACACCACATCATGGGTTCTGAGCAAAGCAAAGACAAAATGTATTGCAACAGGTATTTAAATGGCAACGGACCCCCTTCATTGGCAGAGCAAGGTATGTTATTGTATTCTGTTTCTGTACTACCTTAATATCTTTCTATGGTACTCTCGTGCAGGGTGTAAACAGTTCATTTTTTAAACAGTTGCAGAATGTAACCATGGACGTAGTCAAAAAAAACCCTCTAAAATAGTAAATGGAAACCAGCCAGATGATGGGCGGATGTCAATAGCGAGGCTGACGAGGAATGTGGAAGGATATCCAGACTGTGAAACCATACAGATGAATTTTGAATTTGACGATGGAATACAGACGGTTAGCTTTTTTTTTTTTTTTTTACATTAAACACTTCCCACAGCACTGTGTGTGCCTGACAACAGTCTAATTTAATTCAATTGAACTATAAGTAGTCTCATAAACATTCCTCCTTCATGGTACTCTGCTCTGTGGAATTTGGCTCAACCTGTTTCACTGCCTAAGGCTACAGTAAGATTTACATATTCATTACAAGCAGTTGCCTATAATAAACAAATCACACTACAAACAATCAGAGTGTTTAAACTTTGATGGTATGACTATCATTCTTGTAATACTGTTTCCTTCATTCCTCTAAAGGAAAATCATCCTAATCCTGGGCAGAAGTACTATGGTCTTAAAACCGAGGCCTTTGTGCCTCAGAACCATGAGGGAAGGAAGGTGTACCAGCTGCTAGATAAAGCATTCCAACACAAGCTGCTGTTTAAAGTGGCAACTACTAGTAGCGGTGAAGAAAGAGTTACCTTTACTGACATTCCATTAAAATCCAAAGTGGAAGGAGGACATGACAGGTGAGACCGGTGTGACATCATGCGGTAATACAGTTGTTAGCAAAATTACCGGGATTTTCTGTTTGAATTGTTTGAATTCATTCTTACATCACATTTTGTTTGCCAGCTTCAGCTATCCAGACCCAGAGTATCTGCAAAAGGTGACAAAGATCCTGAACTCTAAAGGGATCAAATAAGAAGTAAAGTTGGTGAACAATATTCCAGCACAATATATGGACTATATGGAGTGTCGGCAGGATGTCCAAGACTGCTAATTTTACAGTGAAAAATGAGCTGTATAAGCTTATACTGTATGTGGTGTAAAACAAATGTCTAGCTAGAGTTATAAAGATTTTGGAATTTCCAATTAGAGTATATCTGGATTGTAAATACAATAAAATAATATCTTATTTCACTAATGTCTGGGTAAACTTTTGAGGTATTACTGTAAAAGATGATGTAGAACTAAGACAAAATGTTCTTTTTAACACTCTATACAGTGTACACAGAAACTGTTAAAAGGACAGCAAACTCTGTCATATTTGCTATAGATGGTATTTTCTTTAACATGTTTTGTTAAGTACTGTAGTATAGAATGTTGTTGATCAATTGACTATTTGACTGAATGTGATAGGAATACAGATAGTTTATACTGTATAATATGCCCTGCAGGTTATTTAGTCTCCATTGATATTTGTTTGAATCTCTCTTCCTCTCTTCATTATTTCTAGTAGTTTATTTATCTAGCACAGTTTGTATAACCTTGCAAAATTCTCCATTTGTAACATTTCTGTATAGTGTAAATAAACATGTTTGATCAAACCAAGGATTCATATAATACAATATCATTTACCCATTTACCTTAAAATCTGAGTGGATAGGTGTTAATTACAAACTAAGGTGACTCTCACACCTCAGACTCATGGGACATGCCATTTGATTCATCAGGCAAGATGGAAGATTGAGAGTGTAAATTAAAACTCCTAATTATAAGCAGAAGTGTCGGCATTAAACAAACATTCTATGTCGTTTGATTTTAGTTTGTCTGCATAGATTGACCACAAATCTATTCCTCTTAAAGCTAGAGGGTAGACTACAGGTAGCCTATATTTTTATTTTCTTTGTCTGCTATCCGTCCGGCAGATTGCAGAGTCTGAACTTTTTCAGGATGATGGAGGCCCTTTTGTTCTCTTCAAACTGAATTATGGGCTGGGCTTCACACAGACAATAAAGTCTAATCAGATTGGCGGGACCCATTAAAGAGGCCTCTGTCATCTCCACAGGCGTTCTTAAACCACTTTCTCCTGCATGCTCCACCAGGAGTCATCTGTCCCAACTGTCAGACGCTACCGCTGCTGTGACAGCTATCAAATCTGGCCAGGCTACATCACCTCATCTTCGTCATCCTCCACCACCATACACCCCTCAGTCCTGCCATCACTCCTGCTACTGAATAGTAACAATAGCCAGCATGTATTTGTCACCACAGCCCAAATATGAAGGAAATAGCACTTTATGTATACGTAGTATCTATACATTTCCTTCTAATTCATACTACTGAGCTTGAGCTTACCGTGCCTGACACTGGCTTCTCTAACACCTAATAACTGCATTGGGGGAAAAAAAATATCAGGCACACTTACACTTTTTTTTTTCTTCAAGTCAGTAACCTACAGTATGAGCTGAAATCATAACCTACTACATCCACTTTATGGAAACAAGTAAAACTTAAATTTCCAACATGAAATTATTTTAATGCCTCTATGTCATAGTTCCAGTATACGGAGGCGTAGCGGTTTTCCGCTTCCTACTTAGCAGTGATAAATAGGCTTTCGGCTTGATTTCATTAGGGTCTTTAATTTGGAGCACAATTAGACTTTTAGAAGACAAAGCAGAATCCAAACTTGTTAATTAGAAGTGTAGAATCACAGATGCTGATGATGGATGCAGCTTCTGGGGCTCCACTTACAGGATGAAGTTGAACCAGAGAAACCTTTTGCTCTTTTATTGTAGGCCTTTTCACCAATGTGACTATAGAAATAAAATAAAAATAAATGAAATGAAGTTTTGATTAAAAGTAAAACAAAAACTATTATTTTATTGTACTAGAACCTAGAGCCTGATAAACAAGCTATTTCAATGTTGTCTGTAAAAAAAAATCTACAGCTAAAGTGTACTTTTTTATAGTCAAAGAGTTTTGACTATAGATGGGTTTCTTAAAGATAAAATAGAAATATTACCTGCTGGACCAGCTTTATAATGGCACAAGTAAGCATCAGTTACATTGTAGATAGACTAAAAATTATATTAAAAGTTGACAGTTTGTCAGTGTACAGCGTGTCAAAGCCCAAGTATTCATGAAATGGTCTAATTAAATTTAAACTTTGTAACTGCTTCTCTCCATGATTAATTTTATGCTTTGTGTGTGTGTGTGTGTGTGTGTGTGTGTGTGTGTGTGTGTGTGTGTGTGTGTGTGTGTGTAATGCAATTCTGTAAACCATTGAATGCAAGAAGGTTTGTTGTGACAGAGGAAGTGCATTCCATTTGTGTCATGTATTGTCCTTTTTACAGGCTCTATAAACCTTCCTGACAGGGAAGAAGAGTGACAATATACACTGTGTTAACCTGGACCGTATCCGTAAAAAGAACAGCAGTTGCCACAAAGGTGAGGGGAGTCAATCTTACAAAGGAAATGGTTTATGAAGTGATAAATCTTCTGCAAGAGATAGAACAGGCATTTTAGACACTTGTCTTTTGTACTTATGGGAATATGTTTTACCTTTAGGCTATCAAAGAGCCAAAATGAGAAAAAAGGAAATTTATGGAGAGCATTCCTAATGCTGACTCTAATTCGCAACAGGAGTTGGTATTTATTTGAATGTTTAAAGCTCTGTTTTCGAGAGCAGGTGTTAAGGGCTATGACAAGTGATATTACATGATAAACAAATCTTTGGTCTTACGACCTTTTATTGGATAAGACACCTTTGCTATTAGTTTCACAGAAGGTGCTGAATAATTCATAATAGCTACAGAATAATGTGATATAAGACGAATAACTAAATAATAAGCCAAAATTAATTCCTCAGGTATTAATATGAATCTATAAAATGGTTAAAAAAGAGAGAGAGAGAAAGAGGAGAAGAAGCGAGGCTATCCATCTCAGTGATGTATGACTCTTTCTCTCCATCAGTTCCCTCAGAGAGATCCAATGTTGTGCTTTCATAAGGCCACCAGCCAGCACAAAAGCTCCAGCTTTATACCATTCATCTGAGGAGTAGGCCCCATTTGCAGGTCTTTGGTCATCTCTTACTCTTTTCATCAGACACAGAGACCTGTCAGACACCCAAGGCATTTGGGGCCACATGGCTCTTTCCTCACTGAGTCAAATCAAAGCAGCCAGAGATCAGGCTCTCTGATAACCCACACGCTCTTTGTGGCCTAAGGTTATTCCCCTTCCGCGTTCATCTGCCATGCGTTCACATTCACAAAGTACTGATATCTCCATTACGGCTGAATGACACTGGGACTTCGAAAAAGAGCACAGATATGGCCTTGCGATACTGTTGTATCCTTTCTTCATGTGGCCTTTAACTGGACCAGAGCCTCCGTAGAGAGGCCAGATTCAGAGAAAGCATGATTTTATTTCCCTTTTGACTTTACACAAAGGGCTCTGCAGCATAGACCAGAATATGTGAGAGACAGATAAATAAGTCTTAACAACTAAGAAATAATAAGTGTTATATGCTTTCTTAGTTGTATATTTCTTTCTTTCATGCACACTCATAAAGAGATGGAGCATATCAAATGGTTTGTGAATAGCTAGCTTGCAGTAATACACAAACTTTTACTGTTCTGTATGTTTATAGGCTAAAGTGCATACTTAAATCTATCTTCTTGCTACTGATTTCTTTGGTCCCAGTTTATGTAATATATTGATGACTTGCTATAGTATTACAGGTGAGTAGGAAAGGGTGATTATTTAGCAGACCAACCATCCGTATTCTTTGAGACATTTTATATCGGACTCAATAAAGCTGGGATGAAGTGTTCTATCTTTCACAGAAGACCAATGGGACTAGTAAACTATGCTGCCTGTTTATCAACTCTTATGAAGAAAGGTAAAGGTGAAGGGCAAAAGATGTAACCATAGACACCAAGAGTAATCATTTAAAAACTGATGGAAGATTGCATTATGGTAAATCTGTCATTTGTTTAACACATGTGATGTGAGCTATTAATTTATTTCTGATATGCACTGATAAAATCTACAAATACATATGTACTGATATAATTTGAGCTCTGTGACTTTCTTGCAATAAGCCATAGAACTTTTTTTATTGGACACCCTGTTACACAATGGGCTACTAACTTTGTATTAGTGTGGATTAGGACCCACAGTCATAAGAATTTTAGCGTATTGTGGTGGTCCAACACATGATTCCTCAATACCTTCCCTGTGTTGAAAGTTCCTCTGGGTGGTTGACTGGCCTGGCTTAACTGCCCAAACTCCCAGCACTTTGTGATTAATGACCTTTAAGGTGACAAATCACCACAGTAACAAAGCATTGGAATAGAGGAGCAATGGGGCCGGGCTCCCCGAAATCGATGCTCCATTGTTCTCTCTCTCTCTCTCTCTCTCTCTCTCTACCTCTTCTATTTTTTTCTGCCATATAGAGTGGTTTAACAGGGACACCATCACCCAGATCTGTAACTGGGATACAAGTTGTATAGTGTGGATTTTATAAAATATAATAATAAAATACAGTACTAACCAAAGATGGTGAATTTTATCATTCATATACTGTAAAGCTTTGAAATGTTTGAAATGTTAATTTTAAGTATAGAAATGTTCAGAGTGTAATATTACAAGGTTCCCTTTATTTTTCTGAGGTCATTTCAGTCATAAGCAGCATTTTATGCACCCTGTGAACCTGTCCATTTCTGCTCTTTAGCCTACACTAAGCAAACATCTCGGAAACTGTAAAGAAACAGTTCATTTTGTAGAGGTGGTGAAAGCACAACTGTTTCTTACTCAAGTAAAACTCTAAATATTCATCTACACAAATACTCCTGTAAATGCACCTTTAATAGTTTATCGTTGGCTCTTACACTACATGATACTCAAATATACTAAATATACTGATATTAACATCACTCCATTATTTATATAAATATGTCAATTACAGAGAGATGTAGCATTAAAATTTTTAGGAATTTAGAGATATTTCTTTTAAACTGTAATAGAAATTATTTACCATAATAATATTTCTTTAGATCTTATTTTTTCACGTTTTGAAAATAGAAGTTATTCATATTATGTACTCCAGCTTTCTGTATTTCTTTTCCTTTTTTATGGTATTACTGATACCGATATTAATCATTATGTATCAGTAATACAGCTCTTTTCGGGCCCTTAGCAGACTCCTCATATGGCTTTATGTAAAATTTCATTCATTAAACAATAAAACCTTAATTTTAGTCTAAACAATCTGTCTTTTGTTTCTCAAGGTCGCAATTTTAAAATCATCATCCAACTGGATGCACTGAGAGCTATTCTGTGTTGTGTTTCCATCATGCTCCCCTCATGCTCTCTCTCTCTCTCTCTCTCTCTCTCTCTCTCTTTCTCATGATTTAAAATCAATATCAAATGCTATACAGTCAGAGCTTAAGCTTCTACTTGGTAAAAAATACACTATGTTAGATTATCTATGTCTTATATTGGAAACATCTGCTGCCATAGTTCCTATTTATATTGCTGCTCATTTTAATTATATAACAAGATTAACAAAATCTACAAGTGTACATTATACTGTCCTTTCCATTTTTCCTGTGCTATTTAATTCTGCTAGCATTTATAAGTGATAATTAATCACTTATTTCCTTTCTGCTGGCACATTCTACTTTACCTTGAGTGACTATTCATATACTAGACTCACACTAATGTAAAAAGAAAAAAGAAAAAAAAAAAAAAACAATCAGATGCGCCCATCCAATGCAAATGCTTTGTGTTTGTTTCTGATTTGTTAGAGTACAGTACAATATATATACTCGAATTGTGAGTACCAAAAAACGACGAGCAAAATTAATTTGATAAATTTGGCTTGATAAACGAGCAAGTCTTTATATACAAAATATCGGGGAGTTTCATGTGGCACGCATGCACTTTTTGTTTTGACGCCGAGCGTCACGTAATCACAACTGAGCCAATGGTTCTTCTCTCTCGTGCGCTGTGGAATTGTCTCCCATGCTCGGTCTCGGTGCGCGTGCGTCACTCCTATAGTTAACATCCGTGTGTACTATTTACTATAGCACTGTGACCACGTTTTTTCCAGTTACTCTCGCTCTGTCAGAAAGCATTGATTCCGTTAGTGTGTGCATGCGTGAGTGTCATTAGAGAGAGAGAGAGAGAGTGTGTGTGTGTGTGTGAAGGTGAGTGCAGGAGGGAGAAGGCACATGCTCTCTAATGACACTCACACACACGCACACATGCACACACTAATGGAAACACAGCTTAATTTGTTTAATTTTTACTTTATATTTCGTATTAATTATTTTTATATATTAATTGTTTTGGGCTGTGGAATGAATAATCTGAGTTTTCATTATTTTCTATGGTGGGGGATTTGCTTTGATATACAAGTGTTTTGATATACAAGCATACTTCCGGAACAAATGATCCTCACAATCCTAGGTTCCACATATACAAACATATTTTATTATAATAGATTAACACATAGATTTTATTATAATATATTATAAGATATTGTAATGAGTTCAATCTTTTCTTGAACTGATCAAGTGCCAATGTTGTTTTATTAACTCCTAAGGAGTGCTTCAAATCACTGTAACCCCAAATCAGGGGCACTACTTGGTGTGTGGGACAAGGGATTGCACACCTTACCATGCCCACTAGCTTTTCATTTAATGATATAATGAACAACCACAGAAAGTATGTTAATGGAGCTGATATTCAAAAGCAGAATAAGTGGGAATATAAAGAGATACGGAGATACAGATACCTCGACGTATGAATAGCCGGCCTCACAAATTTTCACCTTAAGAAGAGAAATTTTGCAAGAAAATTGCCTCAGCATTTAAAGCATTTTTGCCATATGAATGATCAAACCGAGTTAAACCAAAAGCTGGCTAAGTTGTATGTACATCCGGTAGTCATTCAAAACTTAAGTCAGGAGGCAATTTTGCATATTTTTTCTTTGTGGGTTCATAGCATCATGGGTCCCAAGAATGTTACCGAGGATAGTAGCAAGAAGCAAAGGAAGCCTCTTTCAGTTTAATTTTTTTTGCCAAGAGGAATCAAATACTAAGGTTAAGTGAGTTTAATGTCTTTTATTTAATATTTTACTTAATTGATATGTATTTTCTAATTATTTTCATTGTTTTCATTGGCAAAAATATGATTATAGTATTGGAAATTGGTAATATTGATGGCTCCATTTACATGATTTCCTATGTAAAAATGTGTTGCCTTTTGCCTTAATAATTTTATAATCTGTGCCTCTGGAACAGATCACATTTGTATGCTGAGGTGCCTCTGTACTTGTTAAATGAGGGCATGCTGTTGTGCTGGATATAATCATGGCTGTGATGCCTTTGTGGCTTCATCTGCATCACAGCCATGCTCTTATGGACAAAATTATGTCCATTAGGGCAATCTAAGAGGCAAAACAACAGGGTTTGAGGACAGCCCTCAGTCTCTGAACATGGCTAACATGTTTACCAATATTTTAGTCAAATATATCTGACTCCTCCTCTTTAATAAATTAAACTGTTTCATGTATCTGGTGTGTAATAATCCTGAGACACAGAATTGTTTAATTGTTTAACATCGATTATTATCACAGCCTGTAGAAGCTAAATTTGTGAAAATAGCAAAAGTAGTTGGTTAAATTTGAACTCCATCCCACCTGTTAACTGCTTTAGAGATTAGCTAGCTAGCTACTATAGAAGTCCCATTAAAGAAAATGACCACTAGCAGAAAAACCTTACCTCATGCAAAAAGAAATTATTAAAAATTCTTTTTTTGTTGTTGTTGCTTGGTTTTGTTCTACAGCTTGAAAAAAGTACATATTTTAATTAGGCCATGTGTATTAAAGTGGTGAGTTGTAGTCAGGACTTTCTTCTGTCCTTTTTACAGTTGCTGTGAGAGTGCTTATGACACGCACGGGAAGACCTTTCCGTTCGGAGATGGCATGGGATTATTAATTAAGAAACTTAAGAGGAAACAAAAGAAAGCTGAAAACAACAAACAAGAGATCCGCCGTGTACGAGAGAACGGACAGGACCCTGGAAACTAAAACAAAAACTTGTATCCCTTGTCTTTTTTGGACTTTTATACTTTAAGGTGAGAGCGCACGCTAAACTCATGCGTGTCGCGCTCTCTTAAGGAAGCGGAGACGAGACGAGACGAGACGAGACGAGACGAGACGAGACGAGACGAGACGAGACGAGACGTTCCGTCCGTTCCCTTACCGGTGCTACCTAAATGACCGCACGAAGTGCCGCGGTATCAGGACCCTTATATAGACAAGCTGCCAGGTGCGGCGCGTTGACACTGATTACGGCGTTACCTGGCAACCGCGTGTATAAATGGCCGCGCCTTCTGCCTGTCCAGAACTCCGTGTGGTAGCAGCCTGCGGATCTGCCCGTTCTGAACTAGTTAGACGCGGTTGTGCCACTCGCGCGACCCGCGTCGTTACAGTATGTTATTTTTGAAATAATAGCATAGCACATTTCCTAGCTACATCTAATAGGTGCAACTGACGGGTCAAAGAAACTAGCAAAAATAAAGCGCTGTTCCCTAACTGGTAGTTTGCCGTTCTTTAGTTGTACACTATTTTTTTTGTTTCCATTCATAAGCAAGGAGGAACAAAAGATGTTACGTAATGTAGTGGAGTATAATATGTTGCTTTCAAATGGCTAGATAGATGGATAGATCGATTAGATAGAGAGCATTGTGGGCTTGTTTTTGTCATTTTTGTTATATTTCACATTATTAGCTGTCACATCAGCTAATAATAACAAAATAATTAACGTGTTAATGTCCCTGATGTAATGTATGATCCATCTAGGTGAAAGGTAGCAAAAAGGTACTAAATGTTATTTTTTACACTACTAATGCTAGTCCCTGGGATGGATATGTCTACTCTACTTGTATTATGTTGGAAAGAAAATCTTGCGCACAGTAAAAACAATTCACAATACATTTACATGACTTAAATTCTTATTTATTTATTTATTTATTTTTGCACCATTTGCCTAGATGTATATTAATAAATTTTTACATGCCTGAAAAATGAAAATGTCTTTGTAAATACCAATTTGTTTACATTTAAGGCTAAGATTTTCTCATGTTTTCATATACAGTGATGCTTAAATTACACAATCATTTCATTCATTCTAGTGATTATCTATTAGGAAAGAAGATGGCAAGTGATCAATCTACTTTTTTGTAATGATAAAAGGCTAAATCCATGTTTTCTAACACATGAAACTAAGCATGTTTGTAACATGTCACATGATTTTGTTGGCTACACTGGATAGCCTAAGGCAGGGGTGTCCAAATCCAGTCCTGGAGGGCCAGTGACCAGCACAGTTTGTAATTCACCAACACATACACACACCCACTGAACCTAGTAATTAACAGATTAGTTAAATCAGCTGTGTTTGAGAAGAAGAAGCACCAAACTGTGTTGGACACTGGCCCTCCAGGGCGGGATTTGGACACCCCTGGCCTAAGGCAACTTTGAGAACTTATCTTCTTTATTTCTTAATAAACGGCTTTTCCTCCAACGAATCCTGATAGATAGCTCCTTTTTCCGCTCACAGAGGAGGGGAAGCCCAAGGAGGATATGCTTCCTGACAGTGGGTCTGTCTTCTTAATGACTGGGACTGCACATAACCTTCAAACTAGACTGTGGCACCACCCAGTCGCTGACAGCTCGACCATCTCCCAAAGCTCCAATAAATGTCAAGCACTCATCTCTCTCTCTCTCTCTCTCTCTCTCTCTCTCTTTCTTTCTTTCTCTTTCTCTCTCTCTCTTTCTTTCTCTCTCTCTCTCACTCTCTCTCCTGCTCCTATCTGTATTCTCGGATTAACAGGGGTCTCATAAATCTAAGTGGCCCAACTTCTCCCAGGTCTGTGTGAGGCCTAACAATTGGTACTGGCACCATATTCATTTTCATTTTTCTTTATTTCATATGGCTCCTTTCCTTTCAGCCCGTCTTTCTTTATGACCTGCATTTAAGACGTGATGCCCCGTCTAAGCTGCTTCCTGTCTATAGGGCTTAAAGGGAGTCAGGGGGATGTAATATTTACAATGTGAAAGACTTCATAGCTCATCTCAAGAAGAGCGAGAGAGAGAGAGAGGTGCCTTATAGGGTCATTTCAGGGGCATAGTAAGGTGGTTGCTTCATAGCTTATAAGGTTGTAAGGTGGTAGGTTTTAGTGTAATCTGTGGCTTCATTTACCTTCATATTCATATACACATTATTCTACATACTGTTCATCATACTAGAGTTATTAATATGCACTGAGTACTTAACTGAAAGTTAATGAGTAACCATGATTATTTTATTTAAAAAAAATATATGATCACTGGTATATATTAGTGACCATGTTTAAAAACCTATGCATTTATGAACAAAAAAGTGATGAAACAGATAACACTACTGGACATTTTCTTCATATAAACAATCTTTTACCAGGAAAAATTCCTCAGAGATTTTTCCAGGCAGTCTTGTTAATCTATTTGTGGAGCTGGTTAGTCACCTCTAGTGAACCTGTCTATACAGCTCCTTCCAGCATTTCAAGTAGGTTATTCCTAAAACTCCCAGGATTACGGTAGGTCCTGACTTACTGATATGCAGTACATGCTTCCCCTTTTTCCACCTTAGAAATATTGCCAAGCTTACTGTAGGAACATTTTATCTGTATCTGATGCAGAAAAGCTAGTTCATGCATTCATGACCTCCAGACTGGACTATTCTAATGTATTACTAGGTGGTTGTTCTGCATTCTCAATAAACAAGCTACAATTAGTCCAAAATGCAGCCGCCAGAGTTATCACCAGATTAAGAAAATATGATCATATAACCCCAATACTATCATCACTGAATTGATTACAAACTAGCATTACCTACGTACAGTACAAGGCCCTTCAATGGTTTAGCTCCCACATATCTAGCCAGTCTTCTGACATGCTACAATCCGCCATGCTCCTTAAGATCACAAAACTCTGGATTTCTGCTTGTTCCCAGAATATCAAAATCTACAAAAGGGGGCAAAGCCGTTTCATATTTAGCTGCTGAGCTTCCTGACAATGTTCGGAGCTCTGACAGAGTCTCCCTGTTTAAAAGTAGACTCAAGACACATCTCTTTAGCTTGGCATACATACAGGGATTAGACAATAAAACTGAAACATGCTGGCACCATTGAAACCGGTGTTTGTCAGTGACCAAAGGTTTGGCTATAGCAGCTCGGCCATGTACATTGACCCTGTGGAGCTCCTGACAAACAGTTTTAGTGGAAACAGGAGAGTTGAGGTGCACATTTAATTCTGCGGTGAGTCGGGCAGCTGTGGTTTTATGTTTTTTGGATACAATCTGGGTTAGCACCCGAACATCACTTTCAGACAGCTTCTTCTTGCGCCCACAGTTACTCCTGTTGGATGTAGTTTGTTCGTCATGGTGGTATGCTGACATTACCATGGATACTGTGACTCTTGATACATCACAAAGACTTGCTGTCTTGGTGAGCCAGTGAGACGCGCACCAACAATTTGTTACCCATAATGACATTATGTCACCCCTAATGTCTTTTCCACCTGTTCTGGAGATTGTGCCACCTCCAGAAGACAGAGGCCCACCCTGTGAGGATCCTGAGGCATCCAGAGAAGAACCATCTCAAGCTGGATTCTGCTTCGTGATGGTTTGTACAAAAGTACATGCCCAGTACACAGTACCAGAAAGAGGGGAGAGCATTTATAGTACCTGCTGAAACCCAATCTTTGTCATTTAAAACAACACTCATTATTTGCTCTATGTCAATCTGAATTGCTTTGGAACCATCTATGTCATGTTTTGATCTTTCATAAGCTTCTGTCAATACGCTGGCATATTCATGACTCACCTCATCACTGCTAATGCAAGCTATGAAGCTAACCAGCTTCTAACACAAGACTGAATCCCAAATCCCTTTCTAACCTTTGAACAAGAACACAATTTGGTGTGGTGATTCTACACCCAGCATAGCGCACTAGCTTTCAATTTTATGATATTTGGGATTCAACCCAGGAACAGTTAGTTAGTAAGATAAAGAGAAACATAAGATTCACAAGACTGTCCACCACCAGCATGGTTTATTCTCCTCACCTTTTGGCTACAGAGTATCGATAAGAATTTAAACCTACTTTCACCCTGCTTGTGACTACATTGACAGTATATTATTAGTTTCAATGTAACTACTAAAAATATATTTTTTAAAAAGTATGATTCGTTATGGTAAAGAGATGAATAATCAGTGGATAGTTTAAGGAGTTAATGAGTTTAAGGTCAGGAAACAGAACAGTCTGTACCCCTCCCCTTGCCCCCTTAACCCCCACATGCATACATCTACTATCCATCTGTACTACTGCCATTACGATAGCAAGTTGCATTTGAGGTTGCTGAAAATAAAAAAGCCCGCAGTAGTCCGGCATGCCATGACAGACAATGTACTCTCTATACACAAACTGTTTCTCAACAGATTATTTAACAATCTCACAAAGAATATTATTAGAATGTAAAGTTCTATTAGACTGTGACATTCCTGAGTCAATATACCTGCAATGTCCTAAACTATTTGCTGTAATAAGGGTTTGATGCTTTGTTCAAATAATCAGTCAAATAAGTTAGGCAAACATGGTTAACATTCCTCTAATTAAAATGTTACAAAAATGGTGTAGGGACATTTGCAAACAATATTGAAGACAACCAAAATATGCAATAATCTCCTTAGAACAGTTGATATTGAGATGTGTTGTAAATTGGTAAGTTTTGAGGCTGGTAACTTTTCCTCTGCAGTCTTTCTTTCCTGGGACGGCATTCATGAGATCCAGTTTAGTCATGACTTTTGCAAATGCACTTGACAATACTGTTCTTGCAAAAACTATTCCAGAACAGATGACGTTCATTTCGTAAAATAACAGTTGGATGTTGTTGTTGTTGTTGTTGTTACTTTACCTAATGCCATATGTGTTATATCAAAGTTTTGAAATCTCCAGTATTGTTCTAGTATGAAGAAAATAACTAACTAAATAAAAAACATTGGATTAGTGTCCGACATCCTCATCTACTCCCGAACACTCAACGAGCATATACAGCATGTCAGAGCTAAGAGATTGCTCGCCCACCAGCTGTACTGTAAGTTGGAGAAGTGCGCTTTCCACGAGCGCTCCACCACGTTCCTGGGTTTTGTCATCTCGCCCCAGGGTGTGGCCATGGACCCGCAGAAACTGGAAGTTGTGAGTCATTGGCCCCTACCCAAGACTCTTAAACAGCTCCAGAGATTTCTCGGGTTTGCCAATTTTTATCGCCGCTTTATCCGGGACTACAGTACCGTTGCAGCGCCACTAACCGCTCTGACCCGCCCATCATCTCACCTCTTCAATCTCACCCCAACTGCTGTCTCTGCCTTCCATGAGCTCTGTCGCCGCTTCACCACTGCTCCCATCCTCCTTCACCCGGATGCTGATAAACCATTCGTTGTGGAGGTGGACGCTTCGGATGTGGGCGCCGGGGCTGTTCTCTCCCAGCGAGGTCCAGACCAAAAACTGCACCCCTGCAGTTTTTTCTCCAAGAAATTTGACGCCACTCAGCAGCGATACGGAGTAGGGGACCGCGAGCTGCTGGCCATAAAGTGGGCCTTGGAGGAATGGCGACACTGGCTCCAGGGCGCCAGAGAGCCGTTCATCGTCTGGACCGACCACCAAAACCTCATCACAATCCGCACTTTAAAACAGCTGAACCCCAGACAGGCGCGATGGGCACTATTCTTCGAAAATTACAATTTCCACCTGTCATACCGCCCGGGGTCCAAGAACACCAAAGCCGACGCCCTCTCCCGACAACACGAGGAAGACGTCCCCCGGGCGGACCCCGCGCCTGTACTGCCAGCCACCAAGATCCTCGCACCGCTCAGGTGGGACCTGGAAACGAGGGTTCGCCAGGCACAAGCTACGGAGACCGCACCAGCAGGTGTGCCGCCTGGCCGACTCTACGTCCCCAACGCCATCAGGGCCGAAGTACTCCAGTGGGGACACTCCTCCCCCCTTTCAGGACACCCCGGAAGACGGCGGACCCTACTGTTTGTACAACGTGCTTTCTGGTGGCCCAGTATGAAAAAGGACGTAGATGAGTTCGTCCAGGCGTGCCCAGTGTGTGCCAGGTCCAAGGACAGCAACAGACCATCACCCGGGGAACTTCAACCACTCCCGGTTCCCCGCCGACCCTGGACACACATTGCCGTTGACTTCATCACGGGCCTGCCGGTTTCTGAAGGAAGGGACACCATCCTCACCATCGTCGACCGGTTCTCCAAAGCTGTTCACCTGGTGGCCCTCTCCGGCCTCCCGTCAGCTAAAAGGACAGCTGAGCTGATATTAGAGCACGTAGTCCGCCTGCATGGGTTCCCAAAGGACATCGTCTCGGACAGGGGGCCCCAGTTCACGTCCCGGTTCTGGAAGGCCTTCTGCCGTCTGATCAATTCCACCTGCAGTCTGTCCTCCGGTTACCACCCACAGACTAACGGTCAGACGGAGCGAACCAACCAACAACTGGAGCGCTACCTGAGATGCTTCATTGCTGATCGCCAGTGCTCCTGGGCCCGCTACCTCATTTGGGCTGAACTGTCCCACAACCTCCACCTATCTTCTGCCACCAACCTAAGCCCATTTGAGGTATGCTACGGCTTCCAACCTCCGATGTTCGATCATCAGGAACCGGAGGTGGAAGTGCCGTCGGCCCAACAGTTGGTTCGCCGGTGTCGACGGCTTTGGAGACAAGCAAACCACGCCATTCAAAAGGCCAATCGCCGTTACACCCTGCAACATCGCCGTCGACACCCACCGGGACGAATGTACCAAGTAGGTGATAAGGTATGGCTATCAACAAAAAACCTACACCTGCAGACTGAGTCAAGGAAACTGTCACCCAGATTCATCGGACCATACCGCATCAACCTCCGGATTAACCCTGTCACCTACCGGCTCCAGCTGCCTGCGGCGCTCCGGATCCATCCGGTATTCCACACCTCCCAGCTCAAACCCTTCACCACCTCACCTATGGTTCCACCCACCCACCCTGCTCCTCCTCCCCGTATGATTGAGGGGGTCCCGCCTACACCGTTCGCCGGATCCTTGACTCACGTCCTCGGGGCAGAGGGCTCCAGTACCTGGTGGATTGGGAAGGTTACGGTCCCGAGGAGAGATCTTGGATTCCGGCTCGGTTTGTCTTAGACCCCGAACTCATCCGGGACTACCGTCGTCGGGTATCCTCCACCCCAGGACCGTCGAGAGTCGGTCCTGGACGGGGGGGTACTGTCATGCACACTCATAACACGACCGGCACTAGGACCCGGAAGTAATACGGTCGGGTTTCAGGAAGCATAAAAGGAAACAAGATGACGCATCACATCGCTCAGTCATTGAGTTATGCCCGTGCTATCGCCGTCGCCTCGCTCGTCCAAACGTGAGTACTCACTTTCTTGGGTTATCGCTTCTGATTGGGTGTGTGTATTTAGAACGCGGGTTTATTTGTGTAAACTCTTGCTCTCGCTTCGGGAGAGTTCTAAGAATAACTTGCGTGGTTATCCTGCCTACTCGCGCTACTTCCGCGTTTGGGTTTACCATCCACGCTACAGGGCTAACTGCTAAGTCTTCTGCTTCATCTCCGGTTAGTCCGTGACAATTAGAATGTGTTTCCAAACTTTTTTTTGACCAGTACTGTACTGTAGGTAAATGTCTTCTAATCAATGGCTCAAAGGAAACATTTTGCGCAACAGACATCACAACAGATGGAAAAGCATTGTGTCATTTTAATCTTTGACCCTATGTCACCATCTTTGTGCTCACTTATTATCTTTGTCAAACTGATGGGAATCAGACGAACATTGAATGATGTCTGTTTCAGATGCATCCAGCTGCTTGTCTGAGATTTATGGACCAGGTAACACACATATGTGAATCAATATATCAAACTGTCAAAATTACAGCAATTTGTCATTGACTAATGTGAATTACCATCATAAATGACAGAACTGAGAAACAAGGTCAGTTTACAGTAAACCTCACCAAGCCAAAGCAGTAACTTAATGATGCTTGCATTGTGCGTTTTCATGGTGAATAAATGTAAACTGCAGTGTGATTTCACTATTTCAAAACTGTCTGTCTGTGCAGTCAAATGTTCAATTCTTTGGCACCTACACTATAAAAGCAGGTGGGTGAGCTTGGTGAAACTCAACTGTTTTATATTTTGCCTAGCAGAAGTGTGGAATTGGGAATATGCTTCCCAGAACAATGACCTGCAAAACTAAAATCAAGACCCAAATGACATCCTCTCTTTATCTGAAGCACTGGGTGATGAACAACATGGAGACATCCAGATGACACCAGTCATACATTTATCCCTCTGTCCAGCACTCCACAATGTTCCCTGCTTGGACGACAACCGCAGCCTTCACCTGTGCCCACCTTGGCACTGACACCACCCCCTCCACCACAGAGACAGCACGGAAATGCAATCAGCCTCCAGCTCCCTGCTGGTAATCCCATCTCCCAGCTTGTGTCAGGGTGTTTAGCCTACGTGAGGCAGTGAGTGATAGCAAAGGAAAAGTGAAGAGAGGCTGAGGGATGGCTTGCAGACTCAGGAAGAGCAGAGGCTGGGCGCACATCTAAAAAGAAGCAAGGGTCATTGCTCTTCAGAAAACTCAGAATGGAAACACATTCTAAGACATTGGGCTGTTCAAGTGCAAATCACAAAATATTTGTTGGATTTGTTGAAACTGCTCATGCAATCTGGATCAAACAATCAAACAATTATCAAACAATAAGGTGTAAATAGACAAAAAAATATCAAATTAAATTTAAAAGTATCCCTTATAGACAACCTACATAGGAAAAATCCATATGTATGGTTAATAAGTACTGTTTTTTCCTGTCAAGATTCTACAGGAGGCTTGTTCGTGGAGAATTTTACATGGTATAAATATGAAAGAATGTCTAAGTCACTTGACTGAAAGTATTTTTAAAAGAAAGAAAGAAAATGAAGGAAACCTTAAATATGATCATATTTACAAAATGGAATTCAAGTGGATATTAAAATGATGTGATGGAAAATCAATCAATTCACCAATAGTAAAATTACATTATCTTTTACATCATGACTTCTACCGTTGATTAAATACCCCAGACCCAATCAAGGCATAGCTTTTAATCGTTCACTGTTTCTGCCATTATACCCTGTGTTTCCAGCACATAGCGTATAAAATAGACCTAATCACTCTGCTTCCTTCCTCAATCATTTCAAATAGTACCTTTCTGTAATACGATAAGGCATCAGCCGTCTAAAAGTGGATTACAATTATTTGTCATACTAATATGTCATGTGGGATAGGAAAAAGGACAAGAGCGTATGTTCAACTTCAGTGTTCTAAACCTGTCATGCTTGGTCATGTTGGTGATTCATGGCTCTGTCTCAAGGGCTGGATTAATATTTCAGTGTAATTATTACGTCCTCTACCATTAATAATCAGGCCAAATGAATTCATGTCAGTGAGGGATTTCATTAAAAACAGAGAGTTAAAAAAAAAAAACATTGACCAACTACCTGTGTAAATGAGCAACTGGACACCTTAAATGAGAGTCCAGTTCTGCATTTTGATTGAGGTGGCTACATTCTTTACAGCAAGCCATAAAGCAGCAGAGAGAAAAGATGAGGACATTTCCTGATTTACTGTGGCATTGTAATTAATGACATCTTGTTATGACAAATATTTATTTACAAATAAATATTTCCAACTTAAGGCATAATGTGAAGGATTTTATTGGTGCACAATACAAAATTTTACAAAATTAGAACACCTGTATATCTTGGTTCAAATTGTATCCACTGAATAATTTACCAGAGGCATCCATCCAAGCTTGCTGTAATGCTGTTTGATTGTTCGTAATCTACCATTATATACTGTAGGTTCATACATTAAAAGGGCAGAATTATTCTCAATGATTTCCCAGTATGAAGATGGGACATGAACAGTACTGGCAGATCCAGTGAAGGGGAAAAAAAAGCTGCGTGTATGTTGGTGACAAGCGTCATGCTGTCATCTAGCGCACACTCTGCCTATGCCTTGGGGATACACAGGCCACAGAGAGATGTAAGTCCGATTTAATCTGCACTGAAGGTGCACCAGCATCTAAAAATGTATTCATGACAAAGTGCAATTGTTATAAAATATGTGTGTGTGTCTGAGACTCAGTCTTGCAGGTGGTTTAGTCATTGGGGGTCTGATTGCTGAGGGGGTGATGTTCAGTGTTATTGACTGGGGCACATGGAGCAAGCCCTCCAGTTACATTCTTCACATCCCTTGATCCGATGCCATGTCATGCCAAATGAGAGCTGCACCACAACATTTACTGATAGGATCTGACTGAAAAGAAGTTTGAGCTCACTTTTTGAAAAGCATGAAAATTCACCCAGTGTGCAAATTAAGGGTAACTACACGCCACTGTGTTATATCCAACTTCTCCAACTGAGTTTTACTTAAACAATCACCCAAACTGAGCCTGAAGTCCAATTCCTTCATTTCGTCTTTAGTGAAATCATAATGCTTAACAGTTACATGCAGATTAATATCAAACTAGTTTATTAACTTATAATCTGTTTAGAGCTGTACGTCAGCATGCAAGGACAAAGAATGTAGAAAATGTTTTTTTCAACGTGGTTTCTGTGCCTCAGAGAACAACCTGTTTGTCCTTGAGAGCACATATCCACTGTAGCTCTCACAGTGATTTATTGTGTGGTATTGTTGTGCTTTTCAATATTGTTCAATAGCCAAGTGCTGATTACCTTTCTCCACTTCCTTGTCAGGCTGTGGCTTGCTGCCCCGGAGGGCCAGAGGCTTTTTAATTGGTTCTGAGAGGATTTTGCACCCTTTCATCAATGACAAATCTGATCATTTTGAGAGTTCGGTTAGGAAGCAGGGGAAAAGACAGTCACAAATGCTACAACTCATACCTTGTGGTCCTAGAGGTGTCTTTAAGAGTTGTCAATCAAGACTGATCTTAGTTTTAAGAGAAAGAGATTAAGGAGTGTGGTGCATTTTACCTGAAAGGTACAGAATATCTCTTTTTAGAGCTTCATTTAATGAGATGATTACCTTTGTAGAGAATAGAGAAACATGAATGACATATTTTAGTCCTCTTGTAAATAGCTAATATATATAATTTCTCCACTTTAATTGACATTCTAAAATATTTAAATATTAAAAAAAAAAAAAAAAGATTAAAGACCTGGTGTGGAATGAGAGACATTTCAGTAGTATCCCCATCATTGTCCATATTTATATATCACTACAGGACATAATGTGCTACATAGAAGGTTTTGGTATCAATAATTTCAGAATATGGTATAAATTATTATTAATTAGCATTATTAACGTACTAATCACTACTAAACCCTTATGAAAACCTTTATAGAAATCATTTATTAAAAACAGTACTTTGAGGTGTGTTACTAAATCATTTGTAAAGTCTGTAGCTTTAATAACAAAAAATGACACAATTTGTGCCACAATCAAATAAACGATGGGCGGGAGTGCTTGCAAACATTGCCCTCTTCAGGCCAGCGCGGGCCACATCAGACGTAATGTTCAGGACAGACAACAGCGCAGCAGGCCAACAGTGTCGATTTGAGGCATGCTGGATTCTCTATGATGGATGGCTGAGATGGGCTGACTATATTGCTGTCCTAATAAAAGCTGCCCTCCAATCCACATGGCTGGGAGTGGATCTCGAAAACGCTGCTATCTTTAAGAGAAAAACTGCTCTATGCGTCAAAAAGAACAATGTTCCTCTGAAGACACTGCCTCACCTCAGCAGCACTGAGAGCTATATTTGCCCCTTACAATTTCTTTTTTGCAAAGGAAAGCAGGTAAAATATCATGCTTAGACAAAGACGTGATGAAGCAAATTCTTGAAAATCTCTGGATCTTCCTTACAGGCCACATGGTTTATACACACACTGAGACATAATAATTGACATTGTCATTTACATTTTACATTTCCACAGAGCGACTTGCAGTACAAAAGCGCTTTGGAGATTCCATCATTGGTTAAATCCTTACACTGGGTTACTATGTTACTAAGTAATATACCATCATTCAAACACTGTTGAGAAGGTTTTTATTTTATTCTGTCCGGCTAACATCGTTCATGCATATGTCTTTTGGTATAATGTTTACTTGTCACCTGCAGCTAATATTTAGCTCAAGAGGAAACCAACATAAGTAAACAGTGCAGTTGGCAGAGGATCGCTGTGTGCACAGGAACTCACTGGTTATTTCCTTATAACCTGGAGCCTCAGCCAGTCCGCTCCCTGTACAAATAAAAAACCTTGAGTCAAGACAACTTGAATTATTATTTGCTTTTTGTAAAGCTGTTGATGTAATAATAATAATAATAATAATAATAATAATAATAAATAAATAAATACATAAATAAATAAATAACATTAAAGGACAGTAGTAGTTAATACTACTACTACCAATAAGACGAAGACTGCCAATGGTTAATGCTTTAAGCTAGTCAGACTAGTGTAAATGACAGGATTGACAGTCTCCTGCTGGATTTAACTTCCAGGTATGGATAAACGTATGAAATACTGTAGATGGAATGTGTGTGCTTTGTAATGATTTACCTTCTATTAAGTTGTAGAGGTTGCAGTAATTAGTGCCATGGTCTGTAACAGCATACCAGGTTTCTGAGACTGACATGGCCTATGGAGAAGGTTAATGCTGTTCATAGACACTGTTGTTCTCACGGTCTATGTTAAAGTGATATGTACAAACTTAGCAAACTCAGTGCAAATGCAATGAATTCTTACTGATACGTGACAATGTGTGAAGAATTTATAGGGAACCAGTTGGAAGTGTATATCTTCCACATATTTCCTCCCTGGTGCCATGTGCTTTGCTTCGATGAAGTGGATGGAGGCTGATTGGAGCTATAATTAAGGTGTTTTCATTAATTGATTAATTTATTCATTCAATACATACACACGTTTGTATACAGTATACAGACACATACACACACACCTTGTATAGACACTTTTCTCCACCCATAGTACAACCTTCCATAGTCCTCCACTTTTTAATCTGGGTGACCAAGGCTTCACACACCTGACTGCAGGAAACCCCAAAGTACCTGGAACAAAACATTTAGCAAATCTTTAATATAAAGTTATGGTTCTCTGGGAATTTGAAGTTATATTCCTTAGTTTGTAGCCTATTTAATTATAAAATAGATTCCACAGACCCCAACTACAGACTTACAATATCTGTCAAGTGGAGTGGTTTTACTATCATTTTAAGCATATACATAGAGTACAGTGCATAGAGGAATGAAACAACATTCTTCCAGAACCATGGTGTAAACATACTGTAAAACAACAAAGCTACGTAAAACCACAGATAACTAATGTAAATAAACTCAAGACTGAATAAAATGCACAAGTGCAAGCATGTGCAAACAATGCAATTTAGTAATATTAGTACTGGAAAAAACAAAAAACAAAAAAAAAACAAGAACAATCAGCAGAAGAACAGCACAGTGCAGACCTGGACAAAGTTATAGAGTGAATAAAATGCATAATAGAAAGGATGCCACAATTTAATACCAATGCAGTATGTGTAACCATTATATGCTGCTTGGCAGCCATACTGCAGGTCGATATAGTACAGTATATTGTGTATTGTGTTTAGAAGAAAGAAGGAAATATATGCGCAAATTGCAGAAAATATGTTAAATGAATTGGTGCTCAGTTGAGTTTGTGTGTGTGTGCGTGCGTGCGTGTGTGTGTGTGTGTGAGTGTGTGCGCGTGCGTGTGCACATTTGTGTGTCATCAGGTTCCTTATTTAAATTTTTATAATAGTATTCCATCTATTACAGCAGAACAGCTTTTTTATTCCTTATATTTTCTTTAGACTGATTACAGATTAGATTTTGTGCAGGTAGTCATTATTTATATTCCTAGTTTTTGAAATACTGAAGTTTCAATCCATTCAGTTTAAGTGACCCTTCAAACTTTTGTTCATCTTCTATATCACTTATATCCCGCCTATTCCAGGAGACTTTTGGACACAAAGCTGGGTACAACCTGGCCAGGGGGCCAATTCATTGCAGGACAAGCACACACACACACACAACGTGCAATTTGGGTAATGCCCATTAACCTAATCTGCATGCTTTCAGACCTGCGGCGGGAATCAAACTCATGATTCTCACAATGCTAAACACTATGTCACTGTGCCGCCTCAACTCAAAAACAAAATGTACAGTATAATGCCATGTTGTGATTACTCCCTCTATTAAAATAATACAAATAATAAAAATCCCAAACCCCCTGATTATGCTTCACCAGACCCCACCTTGTAGAACAACTGCACTACAGCACACCCAAATTAACATTTTAGAAAATATACAGTATATAATCTCTCTGGTCAGATTTGACACTTGCCCATCTGAATTCAAGTGCTGCCATCAACTGGAAGAAAGAACACATTGCTGAATTAATTTGATGTCCAGAAATTTGACAGCTGAGCTCACACTAACCATATTGTTTTATGAATTTTCAAAAAATTTCAAATAATGAATTTCCATTTAATTCATTAATTATTTATGTGATGTTCATAAGACAAAAGGGATATACATGGGTTTTTAACCTCTTGCAGGGTAACAAACATATTAGTTTCAACCTGAGAGTAAATGAAACTATGGCCTTTGAGTTGTGTCTGTTTCTATGCATGTTCTTCCCATGTACGGGTTTCTTTACAAAAGCATGCAGGTGGGTGGAACGGTTTTGATAAATTGGCAAGTGGGTGTGAAATTAATGTCTTGTGACAGACTGGCATCACATCCAGGGATACGCTCTGCGGTTCCCGCAACAGGAAATCAATTGGTTTCTTGAAATAAAAGTGAGTGAGTAGGTTTATCTACTACAGTATATCCAGATTAGTAAATTAATACACTTAGATGTTCTCCATTGATTTGGACAGCTAAATGAACAAGAAAATTAATTAATCATATGCTATATTATGTCTAGTAAACTAGGGTAAAGGCGTCCTGCGGATGATCATGTTTATTTGTTGCTCTACCATGGCTCATCCAACAATAGTTAATTTTCCTATTACAGTATATTCTGTAATCTTACCTGTAACATTACCCTATTGATCTTGAAACAATTGGTGTTCATTTTACAGTACAATATGGTTCAACCCAATACATACCTTTTTGATGAAATCGGATCACACCAACAGCAAGAGTTAAAACTATTAACACACTTCAGAACACCAATGAGACACGCAATAAGAAACCACATCAGAGTAAGCATGCGGACAGGTACACAAGCCAATAATATATTTACCATTCCACTTTGCACTGTGCATGAAGAGGGCCTGAGAAGCACACGGTTAATGATCCTAATGCCAGCAGTGGCAGCAGTAGACACCTGGAGAAAAGCATTATGATATCAGTGATTTCCTGTCCGCAGCTATTCTGTCTGATGATCCGGTGAGGAATGATGAGAGTCTTTGCAGAATCACAGGACACTCATGTGAGTTGTTTTAAGGGACCCTGAAATTAAATTAGACCACATCCTTGCTCACTTCATCAAGAAACAAGGCAAAGCAGAAGCAAAGATTCAAACACTGTGCAATTCACTGACTTTAGATGCTATCTATTATTTGCAAATAAAATAATATTGTACATTTACTGTACATTTTTGGAGTGCAAGCTAGAAACAAAAAAAGATATAACCAAATCTTTATGAGGAACACTTTACGAGCACTGAGTATGGCCTTGATTTTCTCTCAACCCAGCCTCAACTCTACATGGGGATACCACAAGATGTTGAAAACATTCCATAAAGATTGTGGTCCATGTTGAAATGATTACAACGTGTAAATCCTGCAGATTGTTCAGGTTCCTTTTCATGTTGTGAATCTCTCGTTCTAACACATCCCGAAGGTGTTTGGTGATTCAGATCAAGTGACTGTGAACGCCACTGATCTCATTCACATGTTCATGAAACCAGTTCGAGACGACTATCGTTTATGATATGGTGAATTATCATTCTGGAGTTAGACATTAGAAGATGTTAAACTGTCATCATAAAGGGTTGCATATTGTATAGCCATCAACAATACTCAAATAATGTGGACTTCAAGTGATGATTGATTGGTATTAACAAGCCCAAAATGTTACAAAGAAAACATTCCCTACAGAATTACTCTAGCAGCATAGACTGTTGAAACAAGGCATGTTTGATGCATACTGTTGGTGCTAAATTCTGCTTGTACCTTCTTTGTGCTTCACGCGGATTTAAGTTTTTCTAGTATACATCTCTCTAGTTTTGGTGTGCGTGTGCCCACTTCAACATTAGCTTTCTGTTCTTGGCTGACAGAAACTGAACCCAAAAGTCCTGCTTTTGCAGCTCATCCACCTCAAGGTCTGTGATTAGCTGGGTTACCGTAGCCTTTCTGTCATTTATGGCTTTCTCCATTGACCCATGGAGCCAACAAGGTATTTCTGGTAGATTTTAAAACACAATTTAAAGAAACCCTAGAGACTTCTGTGTGTGGACTATCTTAGGATATGGCTAATTATAGAAATCAAACATTGTTCTTATTTGTGTGGTTATTGAATATATCTCTGGAAGCAAATGTGGGATTTTCACTAGTAGCTATAACAGGGATGTCATTTTTAGCATTTAGCATTGAGTAGATAATGTACTAATTAATTAAAGATTAAAAGTTAATTGAAAAAAAGGGATTCACTGAAAATGTAAAAAAAAAAAAAATTCTAATGTGATTGCAAGTGTAAACAATTAGCTACTTGACCCCGGAACACATGGTGGTCTCGTGTAGAGGGCGCGGTCTATGACGTGTGTTAACTGTGATTGGTTGATTTCCTAGAAGCGGGGCTAACATAAATGAGTCTCCGCCTACGGCAAAGGACGAGCTCTCTGTCAAAGAGGTTGAGGGAGAGAGAGAGATTTCGTTCATTCATTTTCCACTGCTTTATTTCACACAACGTACTCGTACGGGTAATAACTACACGGACTCTATTGTGGACTAGTAGAGACGTTTGTGTGCTGAGGTAGGGCTCTCTTTTTGACTAACATTAGACCCACTTAGTGTATTTTCAGTCCTATCTTTGTCAGGATGTCACCTCATGTGCCATCTGTGTGTATTAGTGTTGCACACTAAGCATGAGTGGAGTGATGTATAGTTCAGCTAAGCTAAATATTGCAGAAAGAAAATCATTCACCATAACTAACCTCAAACTCCATTACAGTTTTAAAGTTACAGGGACAGAGAGTTCAAATGTTTAACAGAGCCATGTGTAGTTATGTATTATATTAGAGTGTTACAAATAGCAGTATAGTTTTAATAACCATATTACACACTTTGACTACTACTAGAACACTACATCAGGATGAATAACCTACGGAGTGTTTAATAAAAATCCTTAATGTTAAGCCTCTTAACACCACTTACTGTTAAAGTCGCCCCAACTCTAAGAATTATAGCCTTGATTTTGACAGAGAGGTCATGTGACTGCCAGACTTTGTCTTTGTGCTCCCATGCTTAAAGGCTCTTGGTATGGGAACGTATTACACTAAACGACTGAAGAGTTTCTCCATGAAGGTCTAGCATAATAGTGCGTTGTTGTTCTTTTTGCAGGGTTTAATGGTGGCTGCCCTATGATGGAGGAATGTCCTAGTGATTTGGGAGACATAACCACGTACTGTGATGAAAGCTTTCAGCCGGTTGAAGTGGAACCACAACTACAGTTGACTCAAAAGGCATGGCACACTGTAGCATTGTCTGAATGACCCATATAACAGGCATATAAAAGAAATAAGCTGTATCTAACCCTTCTCAGAAATGAGAAATATCCTGTTTTGTGTGCCTGTCTTGTAATATTTTCATTACTGTTTTTTGTGAACAGAAACATTATTAGATATTCTTTATGCTTGTCAACTTTTACTCAGGCTTTAATTAAAATTAGTTTTAGGGTGTTTGTAATCCTTAGGACTGATGTACAGAGGGAAAGTTCTTACTGTGAAGCATGATTGCATCTGTAATTGTAACTATGAAAATGAATGGTGTTGTTTTCCACTGAATATCACCCTTAAATAGCATTTATTTAGTAGAGCACCATGTCATCTTAGGACCACAGTTCTCCATAATTAGATTTAAGACATTAAATACAGCTCTTGCTTTCTCTCAGGAGCCCATGAAGGGGGAGATAGAGGCTGAGGAGATGTCATCAAGCCTGAATCTTCATCCCTTTCTGTCTGCATTTGCACTAGAGGAATTTGAGCTCCCTGTAAGCATTCGCTTACAAGAGATGTCCCTTTTCCCCAAGTGGCATCTCCCTCTCAAGCTCATGGCTGTTTTTTTCACTGTGGCGTTTATGTACACATTTCTTCGGGATGTTCTGCAGCCTTATGTGTCCGAGAGTAAAAATGACTTTTACAAAATTCCCATACTGGTGTTAAATAAAGTTCTTCCCTGGACATCCATTAGTCTGCTGGCACTTGTCTATCTACCCGGAGGTCTGGCTGCTCTACTGCAACTATATAGAGGTGAGCATCTGAATGTAATCCTCAAAATTATTTGTTATCGTGTTGAAGGTGAAAACATGTACCATTGCAACTACATTTTTCAAAATTTCATTGCTATGAATGATAAAGTAAATGTTTTGAAAAGCATGAGACAGGTTTACATACAGTAATTATCCAAGTAAACCGAAAATGAGTTGTAGGTCTTCACCACTTCTATACTGACACTATGTACAGGGGACTGTATTTCCTGCAGATGACATGACCTAAAACTGTTGACATACAGGTTGAACAGGAAATGAGTCAGGACAGTATCATATAATGCTACCTGGTCCTGTGGCTTTGATTAGTCAATGAAGTACTGGTTCCAGTGCCAGCTGCCAGTCTGGAAGTAGTGTCGGTGCAGCTGAATATGACCGCCAGTACTAAAACTGGTAATGCTGCTACAAGTCTAATAGAAGTGCATGGTGAAATACAGTACTGTGCAAAAGTCTTGAGCCTCCCTTTTTTCATATTAAATTAAATATAATTAAGTAGAACACTTCATTTAAGTTAAAATTAAATAAATGGGAATAGATGATTTACTGCCCTAAAGATACAGTTCAAAAGTTGGTTGTTTTTGTAACAGCCTCAGCAGCAACCTCATTTCCCCTCTCGTTCATTCCAGCCACTCATGCTTTAAATTGAGTCTATGAATCATTAAAGCATAAAAACCTAACTTCAAATCATCACTCAACACTCAATTTCAAAGAAGTTGAAGAACTATTTCTTAAGACTACATTAAACACAAGAAACTCTCTTGAAGCCAAATATGAAGAAATAAGGGCTGGCTTAAGACTTTTTTGTTTTTGCATAGTATTGTATGTTAATAGAATTACTATTGAATTATGTCATTAAAATAGTACATGGCCACATTTATGTATTCATTTTAAGTTTGTTTGTCTCTTGAGCAGTGAAAACACAGTTTTGAAAAAATGCATAATAATAATAATAACTTTTGTTAACCCAGTACTGGTAACAGCACTATTTTGGTGAACATTGGGTGTGGTTGAGGTTCATCACCTCTTTCCAAAGTAAGTCAATTAAAAATAGGATTACTGTGTTTTGGAGAATTATTGTTTAGTCATAAGCCGTCCTACTTTGCAGGTTCACACAAAAACACCAGTCATAAGAGTTTTCATATGCACTGGCTCCAGTCTGACGTTAGTGAATCCACTCACTGTTTTCTCATGAACTCATTTGCCACCATGGGTGTTGAACTTTTCCATCATGAGTGTAAAATTCGACTTTGTCTTTTTTTTTTTTTTTTTTTTTTGAGAAAACAAACCTAATATTGTAATGTACTGTATATCTAGTTACAGTAGATAATTCGTTCTGTCTGAAATGAAATGGCTCCCCTCTTTTGACAGTAACCTGATGAATCAGACAGGCTGAATGCGGCACTAAGGTGTAATGTTTAGTTTTCAGTGTCTTACTCTAATGCAAATGTCCTGTGTATGAGCCACCATGACCAAATGTATTTATTTATCCACCTTTTGAGCCTGATATTACCCAACTAATAAAGAGCAAACTAGTTGGCTTCAGGTGAATACATTTACTCTTCTTCATCAGGAACTAAATACAGCTCTTTCCCAGTTTGGCTGGAAAATTGGATGGGTGTGAGGAAACAGTTGGGTCTGCTGGCTTTCCTTCTGGCCTGCCTACATGCCATTTACAGCTTGAGCTACCCAATGAGACGCTCTTACAGGTACAAACTCCTCAACTGGGCCTACCAGCAGGTGAGGAAAGCGTTATATTTAAATCCTTTTTGCACAAACAAAACACTATTATTATTCACTTAACATTCATACCATTGCAAATTAGGTCACCCTTCTGTATTTCCAGGGCTGGTATGTATAAAGCCATTTCTGAAACCCTTGGAAATGTACTCCTTTTAATTAGGTCTAAAAATGGGAGCAAAGTACAAAACGTCCTTTTAAATGGTTGAGTATTTAATAGAAATGAAAAGCAGCACTGGAACTGAAAAGATGTACACACACCAACTCCTGTGCGTATTAGGAGGTGTTGCAATTAATTCAGAGTTCATTTACACTTTGCTTTTTTCATAGACTTAATCACTTATGAAATAATTCAATAGTACAAAAAGAAAAAAAACAGTAATGGCTGATTTGGGCACAGTCATTTCAGACATGTTTTATGAGGTCATCTGGCTACATTTGATCATGGTCAACACTGTTGGGAGTTAATTCAACAGCCTACATATTTATTTACGTAGCACTGGGGGAATTGCTGTGCTGTAGCAGTAGTAGAAGAAAAACACAAAGAAGAAGAAGAGGTAGCTGTAGTAGTAATCACACTAATCACATTTATTCAACACAATGGAGCCAGCTTGCTAAACTAAATACTACTACTGCTACTACTACTACTAATGATGATGATGATATTATTATTATTATTATTATTATTATTATTATTATTAATACAACTACAGAGCATGGATTTTTCTTTAATATTTTTCTCCATCTTCTGTTTATGGTGAAATATAATCTATATAAAAAAATTAAATATTTTTTGGACTTAAGGGTGAAGACCTTTGTCTTAAGTATGATAACTTTTTTATTTAGCATAATAAAATCTGTTCTCTAGTAACCAAGTGTAGTTTGTTATAGGTACAACAGAAGAAAGAGAACTCATGGGTAGAGGATGATGTCTGGAGAATGGAGATCTACATCTCATTGGGAATCCTAGGTCTGGGAATTCTGGCCTTGGTGGCCATCTGCTCCCTGCCTTCAGTTATGAACACACTAAACTGGAGAGAGTTTCAGTGTGTCCAGGTAGGTGTGAAACAACGAACATTAGAATCTAATACTAGTCTTACAGTCTTGGTTTTGTGGTTTCCTCTCACATTTACTCTGGACATTATGTTTTGATTTGCTTGATTTTACAAATAGGCCCTCCCCATGTTTCTGTAGAGAACTTTAGGACATGCAGGCCTGTTTTTATGCACGGCTCATGCGCTGGTGTATGGCTGGAGGAAGTGGGTAGAGCTGAAGCACTATGTTTGGTACACACCACCATCCTTTATACTGTCCTCCTTCCTCCCAGCTGTGGTGTTACTGCTCAAGGCTGTGTTGGCTCTGCCCTGTTTTAACAAGAGACTAGAGCGCATTCGACATGGCTGGGAAAGACCTGGACAGAAGAGGTTAATAGACAAGGACTTACTCTGACTTTGACTCTGTCTTCGAGGTGTAGAGTTGAAATTTGTGTTTTATGAATGTCATGTATTAAACTGCAATGATTTTGCAAAGTGCTGTTTTTTTTTTTTTTACAAAGTGTTAAAGATCTTTGTTTGTTTTTTATTATAATGCATCAGAAGATGAAATGAAATAATGATCTCTCTTTTCTACTTACTTTACAATAATTGGGAATTAATTGGGAAGTAGTACAGCGAGAACTGTATGTATTGTTACCATGCCATAGCATACTGTTCTTTTATAAAGAAAAAAAGATTATTTGTGAGTGATACTATACATGATACTCTGTAATAAGCACATTATTAAGCAGAAATCACAACAGTTGTAGACAAAAACAATGGACATCTCGCACTCATATTTTGGATCTTAGTTACTGTAGGTTTATTGTGCCTCACTCTTGAGAACTGCATGTGAAATGCAATAAGCTGTGCACGGTCAGACTATCCCTAATTATACACTATTGTACTAAATAGTATGTTCAAATACAACATCAGTGACACTGAAAAAAAAAGCGTGCTTGCTTGGCGATCTTTTTTGTAAGGTAGTGTGTGAATAAGAATTCAGACATTGTTTAGAGTCTGCATTTACACTTGCTGCTTTTTTTTGTTCTTATCTTATCTATTATTTTTAAATCAGCAGTGTTTAAATCAGCCACCTAAGTGAATTTTTTTTTTTTTGTGTGTAAATAAGTGTTTTTCAAATTTTAACATGCTCTAAAATTAACATAGATTTTTTTTTTGACAGAAAATAGTCAACTGTATGTTATTACTTGATAAGATTAATTTTTAAGTACTTATTTTTAAGTATCATTTAAGATTTTAGTATATTTGTAGGGGATGCTTAGACTACTTAATTAGACGAATTCCATCATGAAGATGTAGTGTTGACTACAGTTACTGTAACATGGTTGAAAAAACAGCAAGCTGGATAAATGCAGACAGATGGCAAAATATCTAACTAACTTACTAAGTAACTAAATAAATTATTGAAATAAAAATAACCAGCCTAGATATGTCATAATTTGACTACTATATATTATGTGAGATGACACTTTTTTTTTTTTTTTTTGCTATTTCTTTGGGGTATTTTTTCTTGCGGAAGGTTTTCTTTCATGACATTTGTATGCAGTGTACTGCCTTCTGTTTTTGTCATCTACTAGTCTTTCTTTTTCTTTATTAGACCTGCTGGCTGATCAATAAAAATAATAATAGTTGCATAGTACTTTATATAGACTATCTGTTTTCCAAATATTGAAAATATATATTGGTCAGAAAAAGGTCCAAGAAGAAGACAGACCTGTATCTTGTATGATGATTATGTCCTATATTCTCCTAACTCTCATGTGTTTATGCATATATAATTATGCATAGATATATTTTGCCAATTGATGTCAATAAGTGAATCATATTAAAGACCAACACCCAACATGTTTCTAAATCTTTCTGTTTTGCATCATCCCTACAGTTTCAGAGGTGTGAGTCTGCTCTAAATTGTAGATAGTGTGAAAATATGAAGTTGTGTATATTAGCATGCATTTCAGTAATGTTTTATAAATGTAAGTGAAATGAGTGAAACAAAGCAGAGCTAGACATTGACAACTGCTCTGAATTGCTTAGTTTCAGCTTTACTCATCTTCTAAAATAAACCCATCTCTTCAGATGATGTAGGGTTACCATCTATTTTAAGGATTAACTGCAATTCTGTTGGTAGATGTGAATAGTAAACTCCCTAATAGTGTTCAAAGGGATATTAAGTACAAATGTTCTCTGTGTGCTTTCAAGGTTTGCTCTGGTTACTCTGATTACCTCTCACAGTCCCAAGACATTCAGTGTAGACAGACTGGTGTTTCCAAATTGCCTGTAGTGTAGAATAGTGATGTCACTACTTCTGATGCTCCTGCCCCAGCAGATAGGAGCAAAGAATACTGGACTGAAAACAGACTGATCTGCAAAATTTTTCTGCAGACATTAAAGGACACAAGTTTCCTCAAGACGTAGAGTCTGCTTTGTCCTTTCTTATAGCCAGTGTATGTTTTGCATTGTACCTCCTCCTCATCTATAAGTTAGATTGTTTTTGGTGTAGTCCTGGTCCTCCTGAGATCCACAACCATCTCCTTGGTCTTGACCATGTTCAGGTCGAGTTTGGTTTCACCAATCCACCAAACTGTGCTCTAGGCCTCTGTGCTCTGAACATCTGCAGATGACAGTATTCAGTTGTACTTGAAAGTCCAAAGTGAGAGTACCGTCCCATGTGGTGCTCCAGTACTGATGACCACTTATTCAAACATGTATCCCAGCAGTCTCACAAACTGTGGTCTGTCCATCAGATCCCCGTCAGTAATCCAGGAGGTTGTCTAGGTTTCGGCATGCATGTTCTCGAGCTTCTCTTGCAGCAGTGTAGGTTGTGTTAAAGGCAATGGGTAAATCAAAGCACATGGGACTCACAGTGCTGCTTGCTTTATCTAGGTCAGAAATAGTTTGCTGAATAAGATAAATCACAGCATTGTCCACACTAAACTGAGGTAAACTGCAGTGGGACTAGAAGGGTGCTAACCTCTCCAAAACCTTCATTATATGAGATTTTAAGGCAACTGGTCTGTAGTCACTGAGGGAGGATGGAGATGCTAGTCGACAGGTAAGGACATACCGTCAGTTCATCAGTGATGTTTACCACACTAATGTTTTATAGTTTATAGGTTTTTTTTTCTTTTAAATGTTTATAAGTTAAAACACAAGTTCAGTCCAACAATGATGTTTACCACCCTAGTGTTTTTATAATTTAGCCTTTTTTTTTTTTTACTTTTTAATTGTTTGTAGTTTCAAACATAAATTGTAGTATACATTTTGTGGCACAGCTTTGAAACAATTCACATCCTGTTATAAGGAATGCTACAGTATAATAGCTATAGTCCGTCGTTTCCTCAGTGACATTTCATTTCTGCTGATAATAACAAGACAAATAAGGAGTCGGCATAACTTTTTTGGGATTATTAATATTTAAGTCATTTTGAGATTCTGGATCCAAATTATTTATTATTATTGATTGATTGATTGATTGCGTTGTCGTGGTGCTGCGGTATCTGGTTGTTGATTGGTGGAAGTGCGCGCTGTCAGGAGCCAGCCCGTGACCAATCAGAGCACAGGAGGCGGGACGAGCGGCGACAGCGAGGACATCTCCAGCTGTATCGCAGTGACGGAGAATTCAAGAAGGATCCCTTTAACGAGAGCGTCGGTGTTGCCTCGGAACAAGGTTAGAGGGAATACGTGGGCTCGTGATGTGATAAGTATTCCTAAATGAAAGCGATAATAAAAGCGTTGTGTGTTAGTGCAGCGTTAGCGGGTGACATTGGCAGGTCTGTGGCAGGTCAGTGCTGCGCCGCTCTACAGCTACATGAGCTACTAACACTAACACAGCGCGGTGTTTCCACCAGCACGCCAACAGGCTTCACCTCACACCTCACTCTCACTCCTATACAAGCACTCAGCCGTGTACACACTAGTAACGCGCATGAATCTAATGTTAACAAATAAATAAATAAATACAAGTACATAATGCCTGTGAGAACATTAGACATGTGAGGACCTGTGGAGCTCAACATGCTGTATGTTAAACATGCCATGTAGCAGGTCACCTAGCAGACACAGTTAATATGGTTTTATATTAAAGGGTGAAGAGATTATAAGTAATATAAATGGAAATTCACTCACTCATCACTTTATCCTGTATTCAGGATCGCGGGAGGCCTGAAGCCTATCCCAGGAGACTTTGGGCACAAGGCAGGGTACACACTGGACAGCGTGCCAATCCATCACAGGGTATACACACACACACACTACGGGCAATTTGTGAACGCCAGTTACCCTAATCGGCATGTTTTTAGACTGTTAGAGGAAACTGGAGGACCCAGAGATAACCAACCAAGCAGCGGGAGAAACTGTCAACTTCATGCACACAGAGACAGAAATCAAACCTGGATCCTGGAGGTGCAAGGCCACAGTGCTAACCTCTAAACTAGTGTGCCGCCCTCACTGGAACTTCTTGGACTAAATCTTGTTGCACAGCCGGCTCGCTGAGAACATGATTATTATGTTTTATTATAGCCCAGTCTCCAGAGCTGTGAATTGTGACCTTGGGTAGACTGATGATTACGTTTTTGGACATTCCGATTTTCAGTTTGATTCAGTAGCACTAATATTTATCGTCAAATATTTTTGTTTGTATTTCAAACTACTCATGGGATCTAAGAAGCATGTAAATGCTGCATAGCTTGCGTTGAATATGTTAATATCATGACTTAAACAAAGTGATGATCTATTGCTCCTGCTCCACACTCCTGTCTAGTAGGTGGGGGTAATGCACAAACTGCTCACAAACTCAAAAGAAGTAGTAATACTCTCACAGAACAGTAGTATTTCGGAAGAAGATGTTAAAATAAGATAAAGTTAAAGTGTGTATTCATTCTGAATCAAAAACCCAACATCAACAGTGCATTAGCAATTTACATTAGAAATGGCTATTTTCTGATATTGTCTCTCTTAGTGAATACTCTTTCATTGCAATACATCAGTGTATACATCAGGAAAAAAATTACATTCTAATAATTGTAACAGTTAATATGACGTAAAACAATAGTATAATATTTCTGTTCAGTTAAATGTATTGTCCTACATTTTGTTTTGTTTTTTCAGCATCAAGACATCTAAAAATGGACTCTATCTCACTGATGGGCAGCAGTCCTGCCAGCAAGGCTTCCTTCCTTCCTAACGGAATGAAGAATGGACCCAGAGAAGGCTCCAGCAAGCCTACAGTTGCCATCATCGGCTCTGGTGATTTCTCCAAATGCTTGGCCATCCGTCTGCTGCACAGTGGCTTCCATGTGGTGGTGGGCAGTCGACAGCCCAAGCGAGCGGCTGAGTTTTTTCCTCACGTGGTGGACGTGACCCATCACGAGGATGCGGTGGGAAAAGCCTCCATCATTTTCCTGGCCATCCGCAGAGAGCACTACTCTTCTCTCTGGGACATCAAGCACCTGTTGTCGGGCAAAATCTTGGTGGATGTCAGCAACAACAGGAGGACAAACCAGTATCCAGAATCCAATGCAGAGTACCTCGCTTCCCTTTTCCCAGACTCTGATGTGGTCAAAGGGTTTAATGTCATCTCAGCGTGGGCTATGCAGTCAGGCCCTAAAGATGCTAGTCGACAGGTAAGGACATGCCGTCAGTCCAACAGTGATGTTTACCACCGTAGTGTTTTATAGTTCATAGTCTTTTTTTACTTTTTAATTGTTTATAGTTTTAAACATAAATTGTATAGATTTTGTATAACATATATGAGACAATTTACTTCCTATTATAAGGAATCAGTCATTTCCGCATTGACTTCATTTCATTTCTGCTGATGGTAACAAGACAAATAAGGCAAATTATTATGTTACTGAGAAATCTGAGTTACTGAGAAAGGCCTCTGTCTTCTCGACTTTCATGCCAACTGTCATAAAACTGTGACACCCTTGACAACAACCCTTGTTGTTTCCTGTAATACTGTAGACAGCAGGTTGCAACATCGGAGAACTTTTCTAAAATTCCGGCCTTCTTCTGAAATAATATTTTTTATTGAGAGGGTTTTTGAAGACATTTAGCTACTGCGTCTTTTCAATGTTTACTATTTTACTGTATTTCTATTTACTATTTTACTGTATACATACTGAAATGTATGTTAATGTTTTTAATCCATTTATAATCTGAGCAAAAATGTAACTTGGATATCTATTAATTAGAACTGTTGCTTCACACCTATATAATTTTGGGTAGGCTGTAGTCTCGCTGTGACTATACAGTACACAGGATAAGCATTATGAACACTGAATTAATTCATAAAAAATAATATGGATATTGTATACTTTTCGTGTATACTGCAGTTTATGCAACTATATTGGAACTACATCACCATGATTTTGATTTTGTAATTGTTCAGCACCCAAGAAAAAAACCTAACAGTTGTCCTTCTGTCCACTTCTCTTCCACCTTATTTTTCATTGCTTTATTTTTTTGTGTGTGTAAGAGAGATGTTAAGTCAATCTCTTTTAATATTATTCATTATTTCTCAGTGAAATATAATTTCTTGATACCAGTGAAAGGATAGGAATACATGTCTGATTGTTTGTTTGTTATATTCCGCATCGCAGGTGTATATCTGCAGTAACTCAGTGGAAGCGAGACAGCGGGTCATCGAGTTGGCCCGGCAGCTCAATTTCATTCCTGTGGACATGGGCACGCTCTCCTTGGCAAAGGAAATAGAGAACATGCCGTTACGTCTGTTTTCAGACTGGAAAGGTCCCGTCCTGACCTCTGTCGCCCTTTCCATCTTCTTTTTTGCATACTCCTTCATTCGGGACATCATTCATCCGTATGTGAAGAATAGGCAAAGCTTGTTTTATAAAATCCCACTAGAGATGGTGAACAGGACACTGCCAGTGGTGGCTATAACCCTGCTGGCGTTGGTGTACTTAGCAGGTCAGCTCGCTGCTGCGCACCAGCTCTTCTATGGCACCAAGTTCAGGCGCTTTCCCCGCTGGCTGCAGGGATGGTTACAGAGCCGCAAGCAGCTGGGCCTGCTCAGCTTTTTCTTCGCCTGCATCCATGTGCTCTACAGCCTCTGCCTGCCCATGAGAAGGTCTGAGAGATATCTGTTGCTCAATATGGCCTACCAGCAGGTATGTTTCTGTTTGTTTACTTTTTATTTGTGTCTGTATGAAATGTGCAAGTCTGTGTTCACCAAGTTTACTTTCCTGCTGCAGAACAATAAAATATATATATATATACTTTCTTCAGATTTTCTTTCTCTTCAAAGATACTTTTCAGATATTGTCCTTTTGGTCTGTTTTCTATACATGATCTACTGGTAATAGCAGTTATTACGTACTGTAAGTTAATTGGAGTCATGAATTTGCTATAGGAGTTATTTCTCCTTTAATCTTGCCTTCATAATGTGTATAAAAAATTCATATGTTTTCATTTAAAATATAGTTACACCCAAGTGTAGCATAGTGGCTTAGTGGTACATAGTGGCACCTCCAGGGTCTGGGTTTAATTCCCGCCTCAGTCCAGTGTTGCATGTTCTACCTGTGCTTGGTGGATTTGCTCCAGATCCTCCGGTTTCCTCCTTCAGTCCAAAGACATGTATATGTGTATGTGTGTGTCCTGCGATGGATTGTCACTCCATCCATAGTGTACTGTACACTGCCGCGTGCCCTCTACAAGTCCAGGCCCCTGCAACCCTCTACACAGGATAAATCAGTATAGGAGATGAGTGACATCCAATATAGAGTAATATTTGTTAGTACATCGTTGAAAGACACTGTCTTTTGATTGTTATTTTTATCTTGCATAACAAATGTTATACATGTTACATTAAATTAAATGTTATTCTATCCAATGTATTGTAAAATTAAGCTCAAAGGCATTCTCTGTTAACTTTTAACTTTACCCGTCTTTAAGTAAAGGTGCCATTAATTCTGGAGCTGATATTACATGCACAGACCTCGTAGATTAGACAAAGTGTAAGTGTCTATTTCTTGTGTTTCATTCTTTCCAGGTGCATGCCAACATAGAAAACTCTTGGAATGAGGAAGAGGTGTGGAGAGTAGAGATGTACGTGTCTTTTGGTATTATGAGTCTGGGCCTCCTTTCCCTCTTGGCCATCACGTCCATTCCATCAGTAAACAGCACCATCAACTGGCGAGAGTTCAGCTTTATCCAGGTTAGAGACTCTGCATGGTTACTATGAGTGGAGCACATACTTTTGTAAGTTTATAATTCATACATGGCCCTGGTTATGCTGAGCAGTTTTTTTATTTTTATTTTTTTGTCCATCTCAAAAGTAACACACATTAAAGTATCACGGTAATTATGATGATCTAAGTGAAATTATTAGACTATTATTGCAGACTATTAATTTTTTGAATGTGATTAGTTCGATTAATTAGAGATAGGGAGAAATCGGTTATGAATCATGATTCTTTTGTGTGCTAATTCATGTATCGCCACATTAAATCCCAAATAGATTTTTAAATGATTTTTAAACGTATTAGTAAAGATGCACCAGTTGATCACCCAGTGACCGATCGGTCTCAAAAATTTATGTTGTTACATTATCAAAAAGTGTGAGTGTTAAAAAGCCTCTAATTTGCCTTTTTATCCAAACTCTGCAAGTTTTAAACTCTCATTACACACTCTTACACCAGTCTCAAAACATCATAAATGCTAATGAGTCTCAAAACATGTTTTAGAAGCAATTGCTCGTCACTTCCTCAAGACTTTGAAGGCATCTGATGCGGTAAAACTTCTTTGTAAAAGTTTCTTTATAATCCTACAGGTGGTACACTTTGAACTATTCCCACACTTATTTGCTAAATTTGTTTATAAATACTACAGAATACTAATTATAGGAGATGACCAAGATATGTGCTGCTCTGTAAAAATGTAGCTTTTGGTTTAGTTGAATTTTAAATGTTAAACTCTTGTATTTGAAGTTATTTTGTATTGTTTAAGTGCTGCCTTTGGTTTTAAAGTAAGAAAGCTAATATAAGGAATGCATTTGATTTCTCATGTTAATTCAGTTGCGAAGCTGCTAAATAAAGCTAAGGTTTTGACTTAAGAACTATAAAAATTAATGTAATATTAAGACGCAACCATATAACTTATTTCCATGGACATTTATATTAATTGTTTAGGTAAACTAATTAATTAATTATGTATACTCACTCGATACACTAAATGTATAGTGTATGTACATGTAATCCAGAAGAGTGTAAAAATATGCAGCCTTACGTTTCTGACATACATAACCTGTTTCACTGTAGTTACTGAATTCACAAACTTTGCTTTAAGATAAATAACTGAATCATTATAAGTCTGAGAGTTTATGTACTTAACTGATACATTTTTCAGTAAGTTTTGGTATGAGCCTATACTTTCAACAATGATTTATATAAAGACTACCCTCTTATACTGCATGTAATGTTACAAAGTCATACATCAAATCAAATAATTCACAGTTTTAAAACATTTTGTTAGTGTTGGTTATAGACTGATTCTGTTGTTTTGCTGTTCTAGTCCACACTTGGCTATATTGCCCTGCTTATCGCCACGTTCCACGCGCTGCTGTTCGGCTGGAAGCGGGCATTTGAAGAGGAGTCCTATCGTTTCTACATGCCGCCCACTTTTATAGTAGCCGTGGCGCTGCCTGTCACAGTGATTGTGGGTAAAGCTGTGCTAATGATGCCTTGCGTGGCCTGGAGGCTGAAGAGAATCCGCAGAGGCTGTGATGACAGTCAGTGGCATGCTGATCATGATAGACCCGCGGCCCATGTCTCCCCAGAGAGAGTCACCATCATGTAGCTGTAGCCGTATCTCTCTAATAGCTCAGCAATAGCTCAGCCTCATTGCTACTGTGCAGTGCCCAGACATCTTACATGCGACCAACAGAAGCAACTGTTTGTAGAGACACAAACACTAAACGATCCTAATGTTGTTGTTTTTTTTTTGTTTGTTTGTTTGTTTCTTCATATGGCCATGAAGTATTGGGTGATCTGTCTTAAACTTTCCTGTGGGCATCTTGTATCATATTGTGTTTTGGAGAGTCACATGGACTGAATGTGCAGTCACACTGTGGTTATTCAAGTCAGTGCGTGTCTCTAAGTCCATATCATTGAGTTTGTGGCTAAAATGAACAGCTAAGTTAATGCCACAGGCTTTAGCTACAGTATAATGTTCTAAATATGTTATAGGACAAAAATCAGTGATGGTCTATTAGCATTCTGAAGTCTTTTATTCTTATTTTTTCACAGCAATTTGCCAAAGATTAAGGTTTCTTTTTATATCCATTTAACATCCACAAAAGTACATTCTCACTTTCTCTTGATTATAGTAAGAAATGCAGCTTGTTAGCAAGAAACTGCAAACCACATCATCCTCTTTTCCTAGAATTTCCCATGGTGGATCAGTTAAAGCACTAATAAAGCAAACTCCTAACAACACACACACATCCTTACACAAAGCTTCATATCAGCAAGCATATTCATGATTATACATTTTTCTTTCTTAAATAACCACAGTCTATGTATTTGTTTAGTTTAAATGACATGGAGTGCCTACTATACAAGTCCCTGTAAGGTCTCTGTAAGGTTATCCATTGCTTTAGAACAATAAAGGATTATGTAGTTAAAAAGTACAATAATAATAATAGTAATAATAATAATAATAATAACTGCTCTTTGCCTTATATTACTATGAAGCAGATACAGAATTAATTACAGTTAATTAATGTTTTTTGGCCAATCAGATTTGAGATTTAACAGCACTGTACTTTTTGTTTTTCACAATACAACGAATCATTCAGGTCAGCTAAGTTTGTTCATGTTGTTAGGTATATCTTTTTGCCTGGGAGTGTAGATTGCTGTAATGTGGAACCTTGCAACTGTAGTTACGAAGCAATAGCATCAGACAAACCTAATGGAACTGCAGAATTTTGATAGTTGTGTGTGTGTTATTAAATGTGCACATACAGTTATTTGTGGAAATGTTTAAAATGGTAAGATATTAATGCATAATTCTCCTGTACATGTGATAAACATGCAAACTCTAAACTGTCTGACTTGTGTCACGGAAATTGTTCTGATTGTTTTAGCAGCAGCACTGAGGTGCAATAATCAACTGATTACCAGGATTCGAAAATATATAAAAACGGGTTTGGTTGATTTATTTATGTGGCTTCTTTTAAACTGACCAATAGTGTGTCACAGGTTAGCTAAACAGTGTTGTTAATGAGCATATCCAGCAGATGGTGCACTTGTTTCAAATTAAACAAATACAGCTCCACTGAATGTCAGTTCAGGAGCTATTTCACAAGTCACTTGGTTTCATAAGAACGTGACCTGTCTCAATCAATTAATGAGTAGTTAATAAGCCATTGTGTTAAATTTTAAATATATCCATGTATTCAGTGATGACATTCCTGAATAATCTTTGTCTAGCTGTGGCCACAAAGCACAGAATTGCTTAGAATGTCCAGATATATACTGCAACATTAAGCTTCACTAAGCTAGTGAAACACTTCACTAAAACTAAGGGGCCTAAATGTACTGTATTTCAGTATGACATTTTTTCTATGCAAAAAGTAACATTATGGCATAGCTTGTTAAATTTAGAGTGAAGAACTCGAGTGCCCAAACACATTTGGGATAAACTAGGACACTGACTGCACCCCAGGCATTCGCACCCATCAGTACCCGTCCACAATCCTGAACTTGTGGTGGAGTGATCACAAACAGCCTCAGCCGCTCCTCAAAATCTAGTGGCAGTCCGTGCCTGAAGAGTTGCGTTTATTAGAGCAGCTAAATCTGGAATGAAACAATGAGCACGAATAGGTGAGAGGGTTAGGTGTCCAAATACCTTTGACCATACAGTTAATTATACATCAGCCAGCCGTAACATTAAGCCACCTGCCTAATATTGTATAGGCTTGCCTAGGGCCAAAACAAATTGCCCGTGCCCATTGAGGCATGGACTCCACTAGACCTCTGATAATGTGGTATCTGGCACCATGACTTTAACAGCAGATCCTGTAATTGGTGAGGTGGGACCTACCTGGATCGGAATTGTTTGTTCCGCATACTGTTGCCATGAAAGGATGTACCTGGCCCAAAACAATGTTCTTAGGTGTCAAAGTAACATCTGCATAAATAGAAGGACCCAAGGTTTCAAGCAGAACTTTGTCCAAACCATCACACTGCCTGTGCTAGCCTGTCTCCTTCCATAATGCAACCTGGGGAAAAGATGGAACCAGGATGCATTATGGAAAGGAGACAGGTTGGCACAGGAAGTGTGATGGATACAACTTACAACCACTTAATATAAATGAAAATGTGATTTATCAGTTCAGGTCACCTTCAACTGTTCCATGGTCCAGTTCTGATGATCACATGCACATTGTAGGTATGTTTGGCAAGCTACACAGATCCATACATAGCATTAACTTTTTCAGACATTTGTACGACAGTAGCTCTCCATCTAGCCATCATAATTTGGCTCTTGACGTCAAGGACTGACAGTTCCCTTGCTGCTTAATATAACCCACCCCATGACAGGTGCCATTGTAATGAGGTAATCAGTGTGATTCATTTCACCTGTTAGTGATGGTGATGATGACTGATCAGTGGATAAGTGTTGTTACCATTGTATAAGGTTTGCTATCTACAATAATAAAATTAATATTTTGAATAGCGGAATAGTTTTAATAAATGTACAATACGTAATATTTTTAATGATATATAGTATGATATATGAATTATAAAAAAAAAAAACTTTTATAAAAAATAGCATCTGTTATAGCATCTTTGCTGGAGTATCCTCTCTTTTAATTTATGTTTTTGTGTAAAAACATAAGAATCATCTGATCATATCGGGTCCTAGTTTTAGGCAAATACAACCTCAGACAAATACCCACATATAACGTTTTTCACGATGCCATTATATATTAAACAAAAATTAAGCCAATAAGAAAGTTAAAAAAGAAACAAAAAAAATATGAGGGCAGTACAAAACCCTCCCTGAACCAACAGCTTGTAGATCCACCTTTAGCAGCAATAACTTGAAGTAACCATTTCCTTTAGCAAACTCTCATATCATTATGGAGGAATTTTGGCCCATTCCTCTTCATAAATTACTTTTTGGGCATTTTATTATGCACAGCTCTGTTAAGGTCCCAACACAGCGTTTCAATTGGGTTGATCCCTAGACTTTGATTATTTTATTTTTGCCTATAGAATACTCTGTTATACAGAGGAGGTCATGGTTGACTTATTGACTGCAAAACCAACCAAAATCATCACTCCTCCACAGCCATACTTAACAGTGGGTATGAGGTGTTTCTGCTGAAATGCTGTTTGGTTTTTCTCCTCTTTGGTCTTATCTGTCCATAGGACATTATTCTAGAACCCTTCCAAACAAACTGTACTTTCGTCATCTTCTAATTGTGCTATCATGGACTTAAGCATGCTCAGTGAGCCCTGAGATGTAGGTCTGAGATGTAGCTCTTAGGTTTTTCTGTACTTCTCTGAGCATTGCGCAGCCTGACACTCGTGTGAATGTGCTGGGACACGTTTGAACTCATAACCTTTTCCAGATTGATGTACAGCAACAATCCCTTCTCTAAGACCATTGCTTATGTCTTTTTCCACTTGGCATTGTGTCAATACACACCTGAATGCTCAGGAACAGCAAACTGCCAATACTTCAGCTTTTATAAAGGTCTGCACACCTGATGACAGTTAATCAATGGCTAATGGTTAGCATCACCATCTTCAACTTACCCTCTTAAATCCTGTGGAAGCTGTAAGGGGGTACTTCGTATTGCCCGTGTGTGTATTCCTTTTTGGTTTAATTTTTGTTAAATAAATACTGGGAAGATTATTTGTTGTTCATCTGAGGTTCTATTTGCCTAATAATGGGGCGGGGGGTACTAACTTTTGAACATGACTGTATTTGTTTATTTTTTACTTTTGATTAAAAAAAAGAGTTTGGGTAAAGCACAGAGGGAAAAAAAGAGCACAGTTCACTGATCGAAGTCTTGGCATGCGGGCCTGAGATAATTCTAACTGAAAAAGCTTGACTGACAACCATCTGTCTGAAAATTACAGCCTTGTGTCCAACTCATGCAGAACAGTATGGAGAAAAAGACAGAACCATCATTATCTTTTCAAATTAAATATATTTTATTCTCATTCTGCGGCAAAAGGTTTATGACTTCATAAGAATATACAGTATATATTTTTTGTTTTCTATAATAAATCCATACGAGTATGTTAATGTTATATCTCTCAACCAGCAGTGAGAGCATGGTTCATCCAGTTTAGGGATGTGCCCCAGTGGTCCCACTTCTTCAAAGAAATTAAGCATATTTAATAGACAGACAGAAGCCTCTGTGTGATGTGTCCTGGTTCAGCTAATGTATTTTCTGTGCAGTTGAGCCCAAATATTCAATTGAATGGATGGGGCAATTACACAGACCAGATGAGTTTCAAGGCCATTTCTGGTGTTATACTGTTATAAAGCTGTTCTTTTTTTTTTTTTTTAAGATGAAATTAAGTTCAAGATCATGAACCTTCTCAGAAACCAGTGCAGAGGTGCCTGGTGAATGTGAGACATCACGGCTATCAAAGAAATGTTATGCACAAATTGAACTGCTCTCCTCTGCATGTGCCTCTGCTTCCTCTAGCATTAAGCGGCTAATTGCTCTACACATCACAGTGACTCAGGGCCAAAGAGATCGTCACAGGGCAGAGAAGGGAGCAGTTACCATGGCTACAAATATGCTTCTTGTCACTGCTGAGAGACAGGGAGATATTAGTCTTAATTAATGCTAATGATCAACAAACAAAGAGAAATGATCTGCTTGTTATCTTCTGCCACAGGTTTCCACATCAGGGAATAATGACAGAGCAATAAAACCCATGCCATCTTATCACTGGGCTCATTTATCAGAGGAGATGCACTAAAGCAGACATATAAAATTAAGCAGAGTTAATGAAACTGAGAGGCCAGCGGGTGGCGAGCATATGCTCATAAACAGCACTCACACTGGGTTAGCTTCGTAAGGTTTGTTCCAGCTCTTTCTGAAAGTATTTTAATTAATATAACCTTAACCGATTAATGTATAAACATTGTTTAAACTGTCCCCTTTCCTTGTGAGGTGTGTTGTAACCTCATCTCAAGCACAGAAATACATCAAATATCCCCCACAAAACTTTACTTTTCCCATTTTTTTTTTATTGTCCCTTTATTGTTTAGTAATATTCATCCTTCAAGGCAGTGAGGACAAACAAGGCCTTTACGAAATCTTTGGATAGAAGGAAGTCATCTTTCTTGCATTGTTGCAACAAGGACAGGAGGTTTGGCTTCTCTGCCCCAGGAAAAGAATGAATAAATGCCTTCACTGAGCTGGAGCTGGCAGTGGGCAGCAGACAAATGCAACATAATTAAGTGCAGAACTCAAAGGAGCTCAGTATTACTTCTTAGCATGCAGATACAGATTTTGATACTCTTACAAAGTCCTTCTTATTGTCTAAGCTTATGTAATTATCCTACCCTGGTAGACAGTGCATAAGCAGTGCTGAAATCCTGCCATTGTTCTTATTTCAGCTGCTCCCATTAGGGGTCACCACCAATTCACATATTGAATGTGGAACTGGTTTTATTCCAGATGCCCTTTCTGACATAACCCTCCCTATTCTATCCAGGCTTGGGAGGTTTCTCATCAGGGACTCGAACCCAAAGTACTGTGTAATGCTGAAGTGTGGTTTAGCGGTGACATTGAATGAGCTGCAGTCTGGCATCAGGGCCACATTAGCAAAACTATGTTTGTGTAATGTAAACACTCCATACTGTGCCAGAGCACAGATCAGTGCACCTTGCCTTAGCCCACTTGAAAAGGTGGTGTCAAGCACTACTCCAGCCCTGTTCAAATCTAATATGAAAGCCAAACAAACCCAAAGTGGACCCGCGTTTAGAACATAAAGTCATCAATGGTGTCTGTCGGCCTCCAGTATCTGAGTAAGCATGCAGCATGCACTGATCTCATCTTCTAAACTGCACATAGCTGATAAAGTAGGAAGGGATACAAAACATTCTGTACTCTTCTTCTTGTTTATTAGCGGCTTACAAGCCAGCTACTGTAGGTGCATACTGTGACCAGTTGTCTCAGAGAGTGTAAATATATGGGTGTTCCTGGGTACAGAACATTACTCATGAGAAATCTGACCCATGGTACAAAACAATCATTCCTAGTAGAAAAGCATCCTAAAACTGGTGCTCTTGCTTAACACAAGTGATCAAATGCTGTACCAATTTATTGGTACATTTGTTCAACTGTGACTGGGCTATTTTTACAGATCAGTGTATCAACACTTCTGAGTCATTAGTTACTAAATGTTCCAAGGAAGATTTAGATAGATAGATTGCAGAAAATTGTTTTGTTGCAGAAGTACAATAAACAAATGAAGTTACACAGACCCAGGCCATGCACACAGAACAAAAACATTACCTACAGTACATTACATACCTACTGTACCTACAGTACTGTACCAAAGTCTCTAGCCAGCCCTCATTTCTATTATACCGTAAAATTAAATTATGTTGATTAAATAAATGCAATCAAATGTTTTACTTCTGCAGGCTGCAAAGTGCATTAAGATACAAAAAAAATGCTTGTTAATGAAACAACTCAACAGCAACCTCATTTCCCCTCTCATCTGTTCCAACCACTCAGCATTCCGCATCACCAGTATATATCACTAGCCTGATCATCTGCCATTATCTGTACCTGTTTCTCACCGATTCATGCCTTTAAGTTAGATGTTTTTATGCTTGAATGATTCAAAGGTCATTGTGTGAAGAAAAAAAAATCCTTTGAAATGGGTCAGGTACAGGAGCTAGACTGCAAATTCCATAACTGCATTAAAATATAAGACAGTTTGGCTATTTGGAAACAAAATATGAAAAAATGATGGATGGTTCAAGTCTTTTGCACTGTACTGTTTTTTTTTTACAAACAAAATGAAATAAAATAAGATGCTATGTAGTGAGAAGAAGTAAGTACAGGGTGGGCCATTTATATGGATACACCTTAATAAAATGGGAATGGTTGGTGATATTAACGTCCTGTTTGTGCCACATTAGTATATGTGAGGGGGCAAACTTTTCAAGATGGGTGGTGACCATGGTGGCCCTTTGGAAGTCGGCCATCTTGGATCCAACTTTTGTTTTTTCAATAGGTAGAGGGTCATGTGACACATCAAACTCATTGGGAATTTCACAAGAAAAACAATGGTGTGCTTGGTTTTAACGTAACTTTATTCTTTCATGGGTTATTTACAAGTTTCTGACCACTTATAAAATGTTTTCAATGTGCTGCCCATTGTGATGGATTGTCAATGCAACCCTCTTCTCCCACTCTTCACACACTGATAGCAGCACCGCAGGAGAAATGCCAGCACAGGCTTCCAGTATCCATAGTTTCAGGTGCTGCACATCTCGTATCTTCACACCATAGACAATTGTCTTGAGATGACCCCAAAGATAAAAGTCTAAGGGGGTCAGATCGGGAGACCTTGGGGGCCATTCAACTGGCCCACGACGACCAATCCACTTTTCAGGAAACTGTTCATCTAGGAATGCTCGGACCTGACACCCATAATGTGGTGGTGCACCATCTTGCTGGAAAAACTCAGGGAACGTGCCAGCTTCAGTGCATAAAGAGGGAAACACATCATCATGTAGCAATTTCAAATATCCAGTGGCCTTGAGGTTTCAATTGATGAAGAATGGCCCCACTATCTTTGTACCCCATATACCACACCAAACCATCACTTTTTTGTTCTAACAGTCTTGGAGGGATCTATCCAATGTGGGTTAGTGTCAGACCAATAGTGGTGGTTTTGTTTGTTAACTTCACCATTCACATAAAAGTTTGCCTCATCACTGAACAAAATCTTCTGTGTGAACTGAGGGTCCTGTTCCAATTTTTCTTTTGCCCATTCTGCAAATTGTGTGCGCGGATCTGGGTCATCCTCATTGATATGCTGCAGTAACTAGAGTTTGTAAGGGTGCCATTTGTGAGTAGCTAATATCCGTCGAAGGGATGTTCGACTAATGCCACTCTCCAGTGATATGCGGCGAGTGCTATGCTATGGGCTCTTGCTGAATGAAGCTAGGATAGCCACTGATGTTTGTTCATTAGTGAGAGTTTTCATGCGTCCACATTTTGGCAAATCCAACACTGAACCAGTTTCACGAAACTTAGCAAGCAGTTTGCTAACTGTAGCATGGGAGATGGGTGGTCTCGTAGGGTCTTGCATTGAAATCTGCTGCAATGACCCGGTTACTGCGTTCACCTGATATCAACACAATTTCGATCCGCTCATCACGTGTTAACATCTTCGACATGTCAATGGCTGTGAACAAAGAGAAACTTGTAAATAACTCATGAACGAATAAAGTTACATTAAAACCAAGCACATCATTGTTTTTCTTGTGAAATTCCCAATCAGTTTGATGTGTCACATGACCCTCTTCCTATTGAAAAAACAAAAGTTGGATCCAAGATGGCCGACTTCCAAAGGGCCACCATGGTCACCACCCATCTTGAAAAGTTTGCCCCCTCACATATACTAATGTGCCACAAACCGGATGTTAATATCACCAACCATTCCCATTTTATTAAGGTGTATCCATATAAATGGCCCACCCTGTACAATGGTTGTAGTGCATGGGATGATAATAAGGTCTTGGAGATAACAGAGTACAGTCTGGTTGGCTAGATCCCAGCTTATTAATACAACTAAGGAAACATGCATAATCCTCTATTTTATTTACACTATTTAAGTGCTCAAGCACTGTTTGTTTTGATTTAAGCAGAGAGCATTTTTATGCTCGTACAGCTGTGGGTGGTCAAATGCTATTCTGGATACTTACTTTCTCATTTTATACTGTGTCCATAAATAAAAAAGAGATTTTTTAAAATTATCACTGGACCATAGACTAAATTGGACTATAATCTATCATTTCGACATCAAATTATATTAATACAGTATATATATATATATATATATATATATATATATATATATATATATATATATATAGTTGATCGATTTCATAAGCGTCCTATTGAAATGATCTCCTGTCGATCTCACTGGACATACAAATTATAAAATGATTTTAGCATGATAGGGTGTCATGATATTTCATGTTCAATTAAACTCTGCAAAAGCAAATGATTCTTGTGCTGCACGAAACCGAAGGCGTAAGACCGGTCATGCTGGAATGCATATGGTACACACACAATTTTCTGCTGCTCGCGGTCTGCTGATGCTAGCTAATTCACTTCTTGTAGCCAGAGTTCATTTAACAACCAAATGCGTCTCAGAAAAAAAAAACTTCCTCTCTCATGCTCATCCTCTCACTCTTCCTTGTTGACGTGTGGGCGATGCAGCACCAATTTCCACTGTTCTCCTTCTCCATCACTTGCTCTGCTATAATAAAATTTTCACCACCAGCCCACACACAAGGAGTGGGATAGTCCCTGTCACCTCTTTTGGTGGATAGCTAAATCCTCAGAGCTCTGCTTTCTCTTTCTGTCTACACATTTTTCTTTTCATAGCACAGTTTAGTAAAGCATTGCCCATTCCTCTCACATCTGAAAAAATGTAGACGACCTCTCATCTTTCTTACCACGAACTGGGATGTGTGTGAGATTTGTACTGGCTTCCCGTGTGCATTTTAATATGTGTGACTAGGTTTTCAACAACCATGGTAATCCAGTGTCACCATCCATTAGTATCCAGTACCTTTTCAGATTTGATTTGTATGTGTAGTGTATATAAATCGAGCTTCAGTGGTTATAAAGTATAACGTTTTGCTATTCCATAACCATCCACACAGGCATGGATAAAGATAAAGCTACGGTAGCTTTTCATTGTTCCATTCTAATTGCCCAGTTAGTGATACGCTGAATAATTCGTTGCTGTGGTTACTGATCCAATATTAGAAATTCACTCATTTCTACCATTAATGATCACATTATCTATTCAGAAATATGTTATATATAATTCTTTGGACAACTTTTCCATCACCACATTGCTCCATTTAAAAAAAGAGAAAAAAAAACACAAGTGTTCCTTGTGTGGAGTGTGCATGTGGGGGTGTACACGTAGCAAATTTTGCAGCAGGTTGTGTTTTTGTCTTCTACAACATAATCTGGGTGAAGCTGGGCATTTTGTACTAAATTTGCACTAGAAGGTTGTTTCCAAGTAGAAAAGATGAGGGAAAAGGGGTGCTATAAATATATACTCTGGTCAAAATTGTAATTGATCATGAAGCTCATGAAGCTTATTGATGATTCATTGGTTCTCAGAATAATCTAGGAAGAAAGAGAGAGGGAGAGAAAGAATGCAGTTAGTAAGTTTTGGTAATGATTTCTGAACATTTTCTGGGACAGAATAAATCTTTAATAGAAGAAAGCCCCAAGAATTGATATACAAAAAATGTATATACTTAGTGATTAGCACTGTGGCTTTGCACCTCCAGGGTGAAGGGTTTGAGTCAGTGTGTGTGTGGAGTTATTTACACCTTGCTTGCTGAGTTTCTTCCAAGTGCGCTGGTTTCCTCCCCCAGTCCGAAGGAGTTTTCAAATTGCCTGTTGTGGATTGGCATCACATTCAGGGTGTATCCCACCTCGTGCCCCAAGCTCAATGACATAGGCTCCTCTGACAGTTTATGCAACTTTATGTATACTGTACATATATATATATGGGTTTTTTTTTCTATTAGAGCGGTATGTTGCAAAATCATTCTCTTTCACTCACTAATTCTCTATGCACTTTATTCTAAAACCTTTTATTCATTGTGGCAGGTGGCGTACTGTAGCAGTTAGCACTGTGGCCTTGCACCTCAAGGAGCAAAGATTCCTGCCTTCAGTCTGTGTGAGTCAACTTTTTATTCATTTTGGACACACAGTCAGAATATACAGAATATATATAGTTGATCTGAAGTTTTTTCCCCCCCCTCACAGTACATTTCCTTAAAAATTCTCAGCTTAGAAATTTCTTTCTTTTCATAAGTCTTTTTTTTTCAACATTTTTAATTATTTATTTATTATTATTATTACTGCTAATTTATATTTGTGCTTTTATATAGATATGTAACCATATCACTTAGAACGTATATAAGCTATATACTGATATATATATAGCTATACCGCTTGACACAGGATTTGTGCCGGCTGCACTTCCTGACATGACCATGCCATTTTTCTAACCAGGTCTGGGATTGGCACTACATGCAGTGGCTGGGTCGTATGAAAATAATAAATTGTGTTTATTAAAAAAATGTTTATCAGAAGAAAAAAACTACAGCAGTTTACATTAAGATTTACAATTTGATCATTGATGTGAAATGATGTGAGGTCAGTATGATTTCCAAACACACCAATTTTTTTGATTCCATAAAAGTATAGTAAATCACAATGAAAACTCCAACATCCACGTTCTTAGAAATAGTTGTTTGAATTTAATTTAATTAAGCAAAAAGAGTAAATATCCCACTGTCGCCTTGCACCGCCAGGGTCCGTGTTCGATCCCCGGCCGGGCTCGATTCCCATCTCTGTCTGCATGGAGTTTGCATGTTTTGCATGTTTGCATGGAGTTTTCTCCGGTTTCCTCCCACATTCCAAAGACATGTAGGTTAGGTTAATTGGCATTCCCAAATTGCCCGTAGTGTGTGAATGAGTGTGTGTGTATGTCTGCGTGCCCTGCGATGGATTGGCACCCTGTCCAGGGTGTACCCTGTCTCCTGGGATAGGCTCCAGGCTCCCCGCAACCCTGAACACAGGATTAAGCGGTATAGATGATGAGTGAGTGAGTGAGTAAATGTCCTATTTATAGTGATAGCCCTGGAAACCCCTTCTCTGTATATTATCATCAGATGATGATCAGTGATATGAGACAGATGTTTTTACAGATGATTAAACAATGCTTTTAGGTTTCATATTTTCACTTTTTATCAAGTGGAAGTTTTACAGCATTTTTGTGGTCATTGTCCAGCTATGGTGCACTTATGTGGTCATTCTACTTTGCCATCAATACAGTAGAAAGAAAATTGTTCTGCTATCGTGCAGATCCATCATCATCACAGAAGTCACCAGAAAGCCAGCATCCAAATCCTGAAGCATTGCCAATACAGCCAATCAGAGCATGTCAGGCCCTCAGGCTACTGTGGAAAGATGGAGCAGAGGCTGGCTGTGTGGCAGTCAGAAAAAGCTAATGTCTAAGCTGGCCACTGAAAAAAAAATTCTAGTGTGTCTAAGAGTAACATTAACATGTCTGAATAAATGGATAAGAAATAGGTAGAGAAAATTTTCATTATGTCCTGCTTTACAATGAAAACATCTGTTTCACTGAAGATTGGAAGCTTTCAATGAAAGGAAATTAAGAGAAGGGAAGAAAAGGAGAAGGGGGGGGGGCAGGAGGGCAGAATTACATGTTTCAGTGACACAAGAGGAGTAGGAGGATGCAGCTGCAGTGCAGCCTGTTGATCACTGAGTGAGTCTGTGTGGTCAGCCAGTTACTTTTATTAAAACTGGATTAACATAATCATGCCCTATATGGAGACTAAAGAAGAAATTCTTATTCATTTCCTCTACACCATCTTCCTGCCCAGATCACGTCTCCTTTAAAATTTAAATTTATTGCAATGTGGTGAGGAATTACTGTGCTGTTATGGTTCATGTAATAGTTGGCAGTAAGCGAGACAAAAAAAAAAACTTTCACTGTGACTCAGCACTCACTGTGCTGTCTATACAGTCAGCTCCATTATTACTAGGATCCTTCATGGGGACCTGAAGCCAATCCCAGGAGACTTAGGGCACGAGGTGGGGTACACCCAGGACAGGGTGGCAATTCAATGCAGGGCACACACTCACATGCTTATTCACACACTACGGCCATCAACCTAATCCGCCTGTCTTTGTACTGTGGAAGGAAACTGGAGTACCCAGAGGAAACCCACCAAGCACAGGGAAATCATGAAAACTAACACAGACGCTATATCGTCAGAGGTAGGAATGAAACACTGACCCTAGAGGTGCAAGGCACAGTGCTTAACACTGAACAACTGTGCCACCACTGGATGAAAAGAAGTTATGGAAAATATTTTTTGTGGTTTATTAATTTAATCTCACACTAACAATATGGGGAAAAAATATATGAAATCAAATTTATTGTAAGAAAGAATTCAAATTCATATTACAACTTTTATTTGTTTGTTTTTTTGTTGCATAAAAATTTTTAAAAATGCATATTTGCATAATAATGCATAATAATGCATAATTATTTTAAAAAATGCATATTTCATTTTACAATTTTACAAAACTGTATATTTCACAATACCCCCCTGCATTACATGTGATTTCTCTGCAATGGAGACATGGCATGCCTGGATGTTTCTGGATATCTACTTTTTAGCCTCCATCTCTCCATGCAAATGCTTGGAAAAAATAAAAGTGAATAAGCAGATATGCAGTATTCAAAGTGTATCTATAAATTTTGTCAGCTTGTTATTCATGGCTTAGATGCTTTTAGTGCAAACCCATCCTTGCATTTTATAGCATACTGTGCATGAAATGTGGCAACAGAGACATGGGGCTTCTTACAGAGGAGATAGTTGGTTCAAGTTGATAGATAGGGTACACCGACTGGTGACAGCATCCAGGGCTGTTGTGTCTTGAGGAAAATACAACTTGTGTTTTTATTGGAACTTAAGAGGTTGAGGGTGGAGAAACACTTACATGTGATGTATTGAAGCCTCTGGTAAAATGCTCTATCAAACTACACACTATTGTTCCAGTTCATTTGTCAAACTGAAAGCTGTGAGGATAATGCCGAACGAATGTGTGGAGGACAAAGAACCCAGCTGCTTTTGCATGTATTAGACGAACTGTTAATTTCACAAAAAGTGATGTGCAGATTGCAAATAAATGATCTAATGACAGTCCACCCACTGTGTTTTTACAATTTTACAGACTTCCAGATTAAAACTAGATAAAGAGAGATAGAGAATAATTAATAAGTAATAAGTAACACACTGATAAACAGTGAACATTGGGTAGTATGTAAATGTAATTCTGCCCATTTTGAATTATGATACATTAACTGGATGAACACTGAATTAGTATTTTATATTAGATTTCGTTATAAAAAGAACACAAATACAAAGAGTAAAATCAATCAATAAATAGGTGAAGATCATTTTGCCCAGATAATAACCTTTATAATAACCATTAAGTGCTTATGGAGCTCACCTTTAGAACCATGAAGGATTCTTTGTAACACTGAAGAACAGTTACTGCATACAATTCTACATACAAGTGTCCCGCTCAGAAAACAATTACAATTTAGAAGCGTTTAGGCATCTACAGATCCTTAATATAATATAAAATTATATTATAATGAACATTTCTTAGAGTGTCAACATTATACTGTCAATGCTACTGATTAAACTTGTTCTCCTTATGGAGTGAATGTGGTGCTCTACATTCTTCAGTCTACCCTAGCATAATAATTTTAACAGTGCAGCAACAGTCAAGTTCTCCTGGCTCTCCTGGGTTTGGGTCATAGGGGCAGCAAAGCAAAGAAGCCCAGACCCCTCCTTAGTAACCCTTCCCACCTTCCCAGGGAGACATCCAGGAGGATTTCTAACCAGATGCACAAACCACCTTAACTGGCACCTTTGGACGCAGAGGAGCAGCAGTCCTACATTGAGCTCCCCTTGAATGTCTAAACTTGTGATATTATTTTTACGTGTAGGCCCAGCAACACTTTGAAGAAAGCCCACATCCACTGCTGGTCACCATGCTCTCATTCTTTCAGTGTCTACCAAAAACTACATGACATTAGTTAAGGAATGAGACACAGATTGACTGGTAAATCGATAGCTTCACCTTTTGGCTCCCCCTCCCCCCCCCCCTTTTTTTTACCAGACTGGTACAATATACACATAACTGCTGTTTTTTAATCTCTTGATCCACTCTGCCTGAGATAATTAGACTGCTTTGTTTGAGGCCCTATCTTATTTCCAAAATGAAGGGGACAACTTACCCTTTTCCAGTTAAGAAACCTAACCTCAGATTTAAAAGTGATGACTTTCATCCCAGCAGCTTCATTCTCAGCTACAGACTGTCCCAGAGCAGGTTGAATATCACTACTCGCTGAAGTCACCAGGACCACATCATCTGCAAACAACAAAGATGCAATACTGAAGTCACCAAATCAGACAACTTCAGGTCGTTTACTGAACCCTTAAAATTCTGTCCATGGAAACTGAGAACAGAATCTGTGGCTAAGAGCAGCAAAGTGTGTATCACTGTAAAATAGAGACAAGTCTGACCTGATATAGGGTTATATAGGGATCTAATGGACCATAATAACAAGCCCATCACTCCATACACTTGAAGCACCATTCACAGGTTCCTTTTTTGTTTTTAGTCGACTACAGCATATTGTCTAGTTGAGCATACTCCCATGAAACTCCCATGATTCTTTTGAGGGTAAAGAAATGATTTATTGCTCCATGTCAAGGTTAGAATCCACATTGCCCCTCCTGAATCCTTCCTGACCCTCCTCTTGAGTACCCTGGCAAAGATTGTGCTAGAGAGGCTGAAGAGTGTGATTCCAGTAAAGTTAGAACACAACAGGGATCACCGCTCCAGTTTGCTAATCCAGAGGCCCCGTCCTTGACCTCCATGCAATGTTAAAAAGGTCTGTTAGCCAGGACAACCCAACAACAGCAAAAGCCAAGAGAAACAAACCTTATCAACTCCAAGACACCAGGACATGGAGTTTTTTAATTACATCAGTGACCTCAGCCCCAGTGAGGGGCAAGCACTCCTCCAAGTCCCTAGTGCTCAAGATTTACGTCCTCAATGGAAAGCATGTTGGTGAAACTCAGGAGGTGTTCAAAGTATTCTTTCCACCATCCCACTACGGCCTCTTTGAGGTCAAGAGTTCTCCATCCATGTTGCAAGCAGTATGGGTAAGGCCCTGCTTCCCCTTCCTTAGTCACCTGAAGGTTTGCCAGAATCACTTTGAGGTGAATGAAAGTAAATTTCCATGAACTCTTTGAACTCCACCCACATCCAAGATTTTGCTTCTGCAACTGCCATAGCCACCCTACGCTTACCCTGCTGGTATCTGTCAGCTGCTTAGTTTATCTGTGGAGTGTGCATTTGTGCAGTACAGACAGAAGTGATTCATACAAGCAATGCAATCAATTTTCATGGAAAAAAATAAACCACACGCTTACTCTTTCTGATTAAGTATGTTCAGTTAGTGTTGTGACCAGATTGTAATTCAGAGTCTCCACACCCATAGTTTATATATTTTTTCCAGCTAAAATTCTCTTCTCTCTTAGTTGTAACCCTGTTTCTTCGCTTGCTACAAAGCTATAAAAAAAAATTAGTCAGGTTCTTTGCCAACCTAAAGTTGCACATTTAAAAGGTCTAATTTAATGGTCACGAGTCTAAGGGCATGTTTACTATACTATCTTTCATAAATCCCTTCATTTTAAAAGAGACCTATTATTATTATTATTATTTAATTAACTTTTTATTTATGGAAAGTCACATGGATCTCTATTGTGTACAAAAAGGAAAAATGGATGAAAAACACATCTCCTCCCTTTTTTCTTCTTTAAACTTAAATCTTTTCTTTCCCAACCTACCCTTCACATTTGTCCATTATTTGGGATGTTTACCATATTTTAAGGGAGGAAAACTGATGGTAAGACCCTGCTCTTGCTCAGGGCCCAGGTCCAGCCAGCAGTCCATTTTATTTTCCCAAAACAGACACAAGGGACACCACAGTCCTTGTGTTTTGAATTAGATCTTTGTGAGGGTCACAAGATGTTGGTGCCAAAAGAGAGAAAGAGAGAGAGACTGACATTCCAAAAGAAATGTATGTGTACTAAACATTTCTCATCATATTGCGACGGCAGTTTAAAATCCAGTGCCCATTTCATCAAACAACTCAGCGCTCAAACACAGCAACAAGGGCACATAGAGCTTACGGCACATTGGACAGCTTCTGTTTGTTCAGGGAAGGGGTGGGGAACTCTAACTCACCTGGCCTGGATGCTGATTATGGCTCTCCATTCCACTGTCGCGCATGGCCTAAAAGAGGGCTGTGGAATCCCAGATTGGTGGGTAGGTTCTTTCAGAATAAGCACACGTGTCAGACTTGGAAAACTCTGGAAAGACTTCACCTAGAAGGAAGCAGGCACCTCACGCATCCGATCATGCCCATTGCCTCTGCCTCAAAAGCACCTCCTGGTCACCTGCCTGTTTCTCTCCACCTTGTCGAACCTCTACGCTGGTTGAGAGAGTTGGCATGCAAGTTAACACGCCTCCATCATCGTGGAGTCACAGATGTGTCTATGCTGAACCCCCACAAGGAAGCCCAACACCCGCTAACAAGGCTTGCGTTGCATGATGACATTTCTACGCACTTTTGAAAGAGACAGGAAGGCTAACCCCGATGGGAGTGAAGCAGTATTCGCATTCCGCTGCTCAACTCTCTAAGTGATAACCTAGTTAAAGCAGAAATCTTAGCACTCTGTGGCCATTCAAGCACACAAGCGGCACTCGAGCACAAGTGTGCTTACGACATACCCAAGGTGGCAAAACTGGGACCAGATCATCCCCCTTGTGCTCTTTGTGGTGAGAGAGACTCCTCAAGCCACCAGTGGTTTCATCCCCTTCAAGCTGCTGTTCAGTTGGAGGCCCTGCAATCTACTTGATTTGGCAAAAGAAGTCTGGGAGGAACGTCCATTACCGTTCTGGCCAGTGATTGAGTATGTAAAAGACTTACAGAACAATATTAACTGTATGCATTTAATTGTAAGACAGCATACGGAGAAAACCCAGGCCGAGGAGAGTACTGTAAATCCTATGACTGACCCCCATAGCCCTGAGAGTTCTGCCCAGGCATCCGTGTACTCCTCTTGCTCCAGAGCACCTACAAGTTCCTGGCCCACTGGCAAACATCACCCTTCACCATCATGGTAAGAGTGGGTCTAGTGAACTACAGTTCAATGACATACAGTTCTCCACCGAAGCAGGGCTCACTCACTTAGTACGTCATGACATTAAAAATGCCACCCGGTGAGATCGTCAGCCATCGCCCATACTGAGCCCCGGAAGCCTGCTGTCGTGCCATTAAAGCTGAAATTGGATGATTCTTTAGAGCCACTGAGACTTTAGACTTTTTGTGTCTAAGTATACATTTCATTGAGAAGACACTGCTGTTTGCACTTCTGTAAATAAAAGCGCTGCATGTTTGTGGAGCTTGGTGTTTCTCTTCGCCTTGTCACAGGACAAAGAGAGACCATTCAGAACTACTGTAGATTTGCTAAATTTCTAAAGCTTGAGTGGTTCAATTCCTGCTGTCTCGGACTTCAACTTCATATTCCAAAGCTGTCATTGTTACTATTTTAAAGTTACTATTTGTCAAGCTATA
>QNUK01000975.1:0-160116 GCA_013621035.1 Clarias magur
GCGTGTCTTTGTGTGTGCGTGTCTGTCTGTGTGTGTGTGTGCGTGTCTGTGTGTGTCTGTGTGTGTGCGTGTCTGTCTGTGTGTGTGTGTGTGTGTGTATCTGCAGGCTAATATGTATGACAGGAAAGGAGCCGAAATGAAAAGAGATGTTTGATGAGGATTTTAACACCGCCTTTAAAATCCAGTAGTATCCTGTATATCTGAATCACATACAACCATTTAAACTCATCTACTGTACTTCTGCTTGTTTATTATTGTTTTAAAATACATGTCTTTTATTGAGTCAGATTCCCATTATGGAAGAATTAATATTAAATCTCAGATATTTAAACTATAAAATCCAGATAATATACTAACATCTTATAATTTTTATTCTTGTGTTTCAACTTGTAGATATTTTGATTGCTTTAATTTTGGGGGTTTAATTATTTTATGTGCACACTATTGATTGCACAATCAATATTACCATAGAGATTAAAATATTGGGAACTTTATTTTTGACATTTTTGACTTTCTATCGAACATGAGCAATTTGAAGAGGATCGAAATACTATGATCATTATGGCACATGGTGGTGTTATGCAAAATAGTATGGGCGGCTTCTGTGTATGTTTAAAATCTATTTATCATTTCATTTATACTGTTTTGTATTTATTATTTTTTCCAGCAATTTATCATGTATTAATTATATAGCGCTATCCGTTTTATTTAATATGGTCGTTAATTTTTCTTTCTCATCTTTGTTGAATTGTGAATTGTATCATGTTTAATGGATCCATGTGTTGCGAGTACAACAATATGTTTCTGTATTCAGGTTCGACTGGGGTGAGAAGGGAACACTTTTAATGAAGTGCGCAGGCCCCTTATTGTAAGGCGGGGCCCTAGGCGGCCGTCTGTATTGCCTGTTGGATGGGCTGGCACTGATTGCAGCTTAATACCATTTCACATCTCTAACAGTTTATATCTAACCACTGAGATTGCTAATAAGTTTATTGTGTTTTTTGAGGTTTTAAGTTTTAATTGTATTAGCTGTGTTAGTTGTGTTAGCTGTGTTAGTTGTGTTAGCTGTGTTAGTTGAGTTTATCTAGGAAATGCATTTTCTTGCAAAAAAGATTTCCTTAAAGAATTTTTTTTTCTTTTTTTAACAACTGTTTTATTTTTGATATTTATGCATTTCACTTCAATCTATCTTACATAGATACATTGTAGGTAAACATTTAAAAGTTTAATAGTAGTTTTTGATTAAATTATATACAAGTCCATTTTTGCTTTTAATCTTCACTGCCCTTTTTTATATTAATCTTTCTTAGGTTAAATAAGTCATATTTTTATTATATTCCCAATTACATAAAACGAATTATGCTTGTGTCATATTAAGCTGAGTGTAACCCACTCTGATAGCTACATACTGTATACGGTTGTTCTACTAGTTTCACAGTAATTACTGAATGATTCAGATCATAGCTATTAATATGCATTATAGTTTCTTATGCCATGAGTCACTGTGAGAGTGTTTCATCTAAATGCCTTAGGCAGTTGTTGTTGGAGCATGTTTCATTTCAACAGAAACACAACTAATATAAATGATGAATTAGTTATATAAGTAACCTGTGTCTTCTGTTCAACATGAACTAGCAAAAGCCCTGACATGTCAGTTATTTAAAAAAATAATAATAATAATAATAAAGACGCTAAAGAATTATATGGACTATAATCTTGTCGTTCATGTCTTTCACTGAAGATTTTGTGTGAAGATACAGTATAAATAGACATTATTTTTCCCTCCATAACCTTGTATCTTTTATTCCTCTGGAAAACGGCCAGTATTCAAATGTCAACATTCAAATGCATGTTGATAGGTGGAGCATCTTTCACTTTCATCTCCGACTCACAGTCATCAGAGTTCATAAAATATATATATACCAACCATCACACTGCAGCTGTCACATATACTGACTGTAAGTAATTATCAAACTTGCTTATAAGAACTTGCTTATTACCTTGAGAAGCTCTAGAAGTAAAATTTGATGTAGCTCGAATTTTAAAAGAAGTATACACAGGACAAAAAAGTTTTTTTTTATGTTTATTTTATCAATGATTAATTAAGCATCACAAATGATCCTGTTAAAAATGTTAGTGTTACATTTAGCATAAAGAAATTTAATTTAACACTGTTACTGAAATATTATTCAGACTTTGGTGAGGTGGCTTACACACACACCACTTACTGTACATATTAGACCAGGTGTTGTATTTAATCATATTTTTAAACGGAGACTATAAAAAAACAAAATTGATAAACAGCTGATTGAATATAAGAGCGTATGTTCTGTTAAGAATGAGACAATCAGACATGTCAGATTTTCAGAAATTTTAAGAGGTTGCTAGTACTGACTACTTCTAGGAGATACTGTATAAATTATATAATTAAGCAGTACTTAAAAACTAATTTCCTGCTTCTTAGTAGACTTAATACATGAAATGAAACAGTTTAAAAGTCAGATAAAGCAAGTTGTAAATGTTGCTGTCACTGCAGTTTGTGCATAGCAAATAGGTGTACAAACCTGTTCCTTTATCAACATGTGTGTTCTTCCTGTTCTCATGGACAAACAGACTTATAAGGCTTATAACAATGGAGTTCCTCTCTGGAATTGATCTCTAAACAGTGAAGTCAGACACATACCAGCACATATTCTGTAACTAGGTAAAGGTCAAGTATTCAGGACTTACAGAATGTGTGCAAAGCAGATGACAGATTAGATTGGCACTGTATTAACTTAACCAGTATTATTAACAAAACCACTAAACTGTAACTGGTGTCAGACTGGTGTTATAATGTTGATTTTACCACAACATTGTTGACTTCTTAAATCTGATCAATATTGAATTATTAAGAGGGACAAATGGTTTGGAGCACAGTGGTGTTCAAGGTGAAGAGAAACCCCATATCTTGTGCCTTAAAGGGGCACATGGCACAAAACAACAGCAGTGGTTGCACTGCTGGACATTTCCCAGCACAGGATGTGGGGGAGTGGATGCTAAATGTACAGTAGTAGCCATGCTACAACCACCAACTGGCTCAGCTTGAGAGGAAGGCCAATAGGGAGACCTCCAACACCCAATCTTAACAAGAGTTGAGTACAATTTTTTCTGAACTTTGTTAGTCAAGAGATTTTGGTTGTAGTTTCTTTTGTTTAAACTTCAGTTCCCATTGGGCAACTCGGTCAGGTGACCAAAGGGCGCTCACCTGAGCCGAGTTGGTGATTAGTCTTATTATAAATAGTTTGGTTTCTTTGAGTTTCTTGTCTTGCGTCTGTTAATTTATCTCCGTAAAAGTCTGTATGCTTAGTTCATGGTTCCCGTTATTTTCTATACGTGTTTTGGTTTCGTTTTCATTTAAAGTATATCTGTTTTGTTCATTTCCATGTTTTTATGTTTATAATCAATAAACATCGTTTCCCTGAACCACCTGGATCCTCTGCAATTATGCCTCGCACCCAGAAACGTGACACTGATAGTCCTGTTAGTTATGAGATGCTTCCTGATAACTCCGTTAGATACCTGACCAATGTCCTGTTCCTTGCTATGAGATGCCTGAAACATGTCCAGTTCCATGTTGTGAGATGGCCAAATTGTTGTCTATTCAATGCTGATGAAAATGTTAACTATGACCTGGCATGGAAAAAAAGAATATCAGTGCTTAAATCAGACAAGTAACTTGCTTTTGCTTCTGTAAAGCTGCTTTGCGACAATGATCATTGTTGAAAGTACTATGCAAATAAAACTGAACTGAATTCCTCTGTAAATAGGGGAAGCCTAGAATCTGATACCATATTATACAATGCTGCTGATTAGAAAAGTGACATGGAACTGACTTTGGGTCATCTGGTGGTGTGACTAAGGGCCCTGATACCTGTGCATATTGCGCAATCATCACATAGCACCGGTAAAGGGATCAGAGCCAAAGGCTAAGTGTGCAAGACAAGATAGAGGCAAGAACCAAGCCTTAGTGTCCATAAGAAGCTGGCCATTTAGAGAGAGAAAGAACACCATGCAATGCGATTGGCGCGATCACTTGCTCTGAGTTAACGTTTCAAATATCCACTAATCCTCTGTAATGGTGGACTCACCCTAAGAGGATATGAAGCCTTAAATCCAGAGTTTCCAGAGTCCCTTCTGGTCTTGAGGAGACAGCTAGAGTTCTGTTAGTTTTTTATGTTTTCAGTTTTCTTTGCTTTCCCTTTAGTTTACTAAGTAATAATCCCATGCTATCTCCAAACAGGACGGTCTTCCCGTGCATGTGTCATAGGCATTCTCACATACTCCTATTTCATTGCCCCCTCAGAAGGGCGTAAGGGCTTTTATTAATATCATTACATCCTGTGGTGCTGCTCTCTAAGCCTCACCACATAACATGTTTTGTGTCCAAACTGTGCTGGATTGGGAAAGAAACACCTTGTAAAGACTTCTACCATGTCTATCGCAACATGTTTATTAGTAGGCCTATACTTCACTTCCAAAGCACTGCCACTTGTAAAACCCATCAACGCCACTAATAATTAAATGTACGTAGTAAAACACATTTAGTGGTGAGAACAATTCCTTCTGTGTTGTATTCACTTAAAAAATATCTGTATTTTTTCATTATTTGGTTCTCAATGCTCTTTTCTTACTTATAAAAAAATATTTGTATTACTGGTTATATGTTAATAGATTTCTGTTTATATCTGTAATACTTTAGTTTGCATTGGATTAAAATAAACTAATTATCTATCGACAAACCAGGGTGAAGCTGCAATAACCGTATTGTACCCTGACACATTAGTTCCCTTTCAAAAGCTACACTCAATGCTGCGTGAAAACGCTATGGGAACATCTCTTTGTTGCCCGGTTGTGAAGCCTGTGCATGTCAAACCCGCCGAATACCTTCGGCTTATAACCTGTGCCAGGCATGACGTCACCGAATAAGGTGCACCTGCAGGTTATAAATAGGAGTGAATCGGAAACATCCTCAGATCTTTTTGTCTTCAGGACCGCTTTGTGTTTGCGTGTGCATGTACAAGCCGTAGCAAAAGCAAAATAAAATAACAGCTTTAACTCACCGATATGGCAGAGTTGCTTAAGAGATGCGTGCCTCCGTGCGATAGATCTCTTTCGGAGGGCGATCTTCACGAATTTTGTCTTGACTGCTTGGGGGAGGAACACGCTCGCCTCGGGCTTCAGGGAGAATGTGAGTACTGTGATCGTCTCCCTATTAAGGTGCTTCGCGCGCGGCTCGCTTTCTTTAAAGAGAAACCGCGAGCCGCGGCGCATTCCTGGGGCTCGTGTGCTGATCTGGCAGACGCACATGAGACGGAATTTCCGATTTCTCTCTTGCTCTCTCCGGATCAGGAAGTTTTAGCTTCCGCTTCGCAAGCGCGCTCCGGCGCTTCTTGTGATGGAGCGGAAGAATCTTCCTCTCTCGCTTCCATGGAGGTAGCCTCCTCACAACGCTCCTCCAGTGCTCACAGAGCTTATGAGGAATTATTAGAGGTTGTGACGCGTGCGGTCGAGCGATTGCATATCGACTGGCCGCAGAAGCGAGATTCCCCTAAGCGTTCAAGACTAGACGACAGGTTTCTGTCAGGTGGCCGGGGGGAGGAGCCTCAACGCCTCTCTCTCCCCTTCTTTGGTGACCTCCATGATGAGTTAACCCTTTCATGGAGCAGACCATATTCATCGCGTGTTTTTGTACCATCGACTTCGATTTATTCGAATATCGTTGATGCGAAAGCACGCGGTTATATGATGATGCCTCAGATAGAAGAGACGCTTGCGGGCTATCTCTCTCCTGGGACATCATCCTCCCTGAAAAAGTCTACTCTCCCCTCCAAACCGTGCAGACTGACATCTGCTTTGGTGGGTAAAGCTTTTCAGGCAGCAGGACAGGCTGGCGCTTCACTGCACACCATGGCGGTTTTGCAGGCTTACCAGGCTGACCTGCTGAAGGACCTGAGCACTGGCGGGGTCATTGATGACAAGGCGTTTGCAGAGCTGCGTCAAGCCACAGACCTGTCTCTCCGTGCAACCAAGCAGACGGCCCCGGCCAGGTCTGGCCCCTATCAGGCGTGAGGTCCAGAAGGAGAGCGTGACCAGCCGCACACCCCCTCGTAAGGACTGGGGTGGGGCTCGCCGCCCTTCTCAGAAATCTACCTCAAAAAGGCTGGATCTGAGGAGCTTCCTCTCTTCCAAGAAGAAGCCCTGAGATTCGTGCGCCTGGGGCCGTGGGGGTGTTCCCCCCCCCAGGGAGGGGCGCCTCTATTTTCATCACAAAACAGGGCCCCCTCCCTGGCACTCCCTGGAGGCCGGTGTTCAATCCCCGCCACCACTGGTGCCAGTCTCCAAAGAAGAGTTGGGTGTTCGGGTATCTCCTGCCATGCTTCAGGATACCCGACACTTAACTGTAGGCAGAGGCTACAGGATTCAGTTTGCACATTGTCCTCCGCGTTTCAACGGCGTGGTCTCCACTTCCGTGAAACCGGACTGTGCACATCTGCTGGCCCAGGAGTTAAGGACTCTGCTAGGCAAAGGGGCCATAGAACATGTTCCCCTTCCAGACAGAGAGTCGGGCTACTACAGTCGGTACTTTTTGGTGCCCAAGAGAGGGGGGGGGTTGCGTCCAATCTTGGATCTTCGCGGCTTGAACCGCTATCTCAGGAAATCCAGATTCAAAATGTTGACTGTCAAAATTATTGTTTCTCAAATTCAACTAGAGGATTGGTTTGTGACAATCGATCTCAAGGATGCATATTTCCATATAGAAATATTGCCACAGCACAGGAAGTTCCTGAGGTTCGCCTTTGGGGGCGAAGCTTACCAGTATCGGGTCCTTCCATTTGGCCTAGCTCTGTCACCGCGCACATATACAAAATGCATGGATGCAGTTCTGGCTCCTTTACGACTCCAGGGCATCCGTATTTTGAATTATATAAACGACTGGCTGATTCTGGCCCAGTCTCAGGAGCTAGCGCTTCGACATCGGGATGTCGTCCTAGCCCATCTTCATTCTTTAGGATTGAGACTCAACGCCACAAAAAGCGTTCTCCTTCCTGTTCAGAGGATAACATTTTTGGGTGTCACATGGGATTCGGTCACAATGCGGGCACAGTTGTCTCCTGCTCGTGTCGAATCCATTCTCAACACCCTAAAGGAAATCAAGCTAGGCCAGAAGGTCACTGTGCATCATTTTCAGAAATGTTTAGGCCTCATGGCGGCTGCGTCCATGGTGATACCTTTGGGCCTTCTGCACATGAGAGCGTTTCAGCTGTGGCTGAGAGCCAGAGGGTTTCATTCAGGGGCCAACCCCCAGAGGCTAATAAGGGTTACGCGCCGGGGGCTTCGTGCCCTTTCTGTGTGGTTCAGACCCCGGTTTCTGACTTTGGGTCCCACTCTAGGTCCGTCTTGTCGTCCCAAGATGCTAACGACAGATGCTTCTCTCACGGGCTGGGGTGCGGTCTTGGATGGCTGTCCAGCACAAGGGAACTGGAGAGGTCATCTTCTCATGTGGCACATCAATTGCCTCGAAATGATGGCTCTGTTTCTGGCCCTGAAACACTTCCTCCAGCAGTTGAGGGGCTACCATGTCCTAGTGCGGGTGGACAGCACTGCGGTAGTCTCGTACATAAATCACCAGGGTGGACTGCGCTCGCGCCGCTTGAACAAGCTAGTGCACCAGGTTCTGCTTTGGGCACAGGACAAGTTCCTCTCCCTCAGGGCGATTTACATTCCAGGGCGCATGAATGTAGGAGCAGACCTGCTATCCAGACAAGCTGTAGAACAGGGGGAATGGAAGCTCCACCCCGAAGTAGTCAGTCAAATCTGGGAAAGATTTTACGTAGCAGAGGTGGACCTCTTTGCCTCACAAGAAGCAGCACAATGCCCCCTTTACTACTCTCTGACTCCTCCAGCTCCCTTGGGTCTGGATGCAATGGCCCACACGTGGCCCAGGTTACGCCTTTATGCGTTTCCACCTATAGTTCTGCTCCCGGGAGTCCTGGCGAGGGTCCGTCAACAAGGGTTGCGCCTCTTATTGATAGCGCCCCATTGGCCGACCAGAGTGTGGTTCTCGGATCTAATATCTCTCCTCGACGGCTCACCCTGGGTGATTCCAGTGAGGAGGGATCTTCTGTCTCAGGCACAGGGGACAATACTTCATCCCCGGCCCGAGCTCTGGAACCTTCACGTTTTGCCCCTGAACGGGACCAACTGAGACATGCTGGGCTTTCAGCCAGCGTAATTGAAACCATTTTAAGTGCCAGGGCTCCCTCCACTAGAAGAACTTATGCCCTCAAATGGAGTGTATTTGAAAATTGGTGCATGGCAAGACATATAGACCCAGTTCACTGCCAGATTGTTTCAGTGCTGGAGTTTCTGCAAGAAAAGTTGTCCTCAGGCTTATGCCCTAGTACACTCAGAACGTACGTAGCCGCTATTTCGGCTTGTCACGCTCTGAATGACGGGGTTTCTGTGGGCAAGCACCATTTAGTTGCCCGTTTTATTCGTGGAGCTAAACGGTTGAGGCCGCCCACTAGAGCGATGGTCCCTTCATGGGACTTAACTATCGTACTCGAAGGCCTGGCCGACACCCCTTTCGAACCACTAGAGTCAGCGCCTGTCAGGCTTCTGTCTCTTAAGATGGTTTTTCTTATGGCTATTACTTCTCTGAAGAGGATTGGGGATCTGCAGGCTCTGTCAGTCTCCCCATCCTGCCTAGACTTTGCCCCTGGGCTAGTCAAAGCTATCCTGCATCCTCACCCGAACTATCTTCCCAAGGTTCCATTCTCGACCATGCACCCAGTTGTTCTCGAAGCCTTCTGTCCTCCGCCTTTCACAGCTCCGGAGCAGGAAAGACTTCACTTACTGTGTCCAGTACGTGCTCTTAGGATCTACGTCCACCGCACTAGCCAGTGGCGTAAGTCAGAGCAGCTCTTTATTTGCCATGGGGGTCGCAACCGGGGGGCGGCTGCAACTAGACAGACCCTGTCACACTGGGTGAGAGATGCCATTGCCCTAGCCTATGAGGCGCGTGGTCATATTTCGCCTCTGGGAATCAGGGCTCACTCAACCATCGATTGCCTTGGCAAGAGGCGTTCCCCTGTAGCAGGTGTGTGATGCGGCGGGCTGGTCCTCTCCGCACACGTTCGTTAGATTTTATAGTCTGGATGTCAATGCTACTCCGGGTTCACGGGTCCTTGAGTCAGCATCCCAGAGCTAGGTCTGAGACCTCCTCAGCTTGTGCGCACACGCTACACAACCTGGGGGTCCAGACACTTGCAGTGCGGCGGCATTGGTATTCTCGTTCCCATAGCGTTTTCACGCAGCATTGAGTGCAGCTTTTGAAAGGATGAAAACGTCTCGGGTTACTTGACTGTAACCCTGTTCCCTGATAAAGCGGGAACGAGATGCTTTATCAGGGAACAGGGTTACAGTCAAGTAACCCGAGACGTTTTCATCTTTTAACTCCTATTTAGTGTCACAGCAGTAAGTATTGTATTTTGCATTTTAGTTTAGTTTGTCTATTCTATTCTATTCTATTCTATTCTAGTCTCTCTCTAAGTTTTCTCAACCAGAAGATATATAACTGTTTATAACTGTTTGTCCGTTAACACGAGACAATCGATAATAAATTTTACTTAACTAAAAATTAACACTATGACTAAGATATAGATGGGCCTCTTTGTTACATGTCTTGCATAGCTGGTACATTATTATATATCATGGTGAATTTAATAACTCATATTGTAAATGTTGTTTAATTGTGCAGAGAAGAAAGATGGACAGCAACCAAATTGATCTTCTGTTGGAGTTGGTACCATTGCCTGTGATGATTAGCTTTTTTCACCGCAAGAAAACAGCAATCGCCTTTAACATCCATAAACCCTTAACCTTCCTTAATCAGCTCCAAGACCATGACCTAATACCTGAGGACCTCTACCAGGCAAGAAATGAAAAAAGCCTATTTTATTATATTACTTTTGTCAAAAAGGTCATATATTGGTTTGACTTACCATCGCATAACTTTACTATAAATGTAGTGTATTATAGGGTGTAAAGTGTGGAGGTTAGTGTCTGATCTGTGTTTATTAATGAGTATTACTGATATTATCAGGAAGCCCTATATGTGCTTGCAGTGTACTTTCATTTGTAAATAAAATAGCAGCATGCAAATATCTAGGCAAAGGACGTGACACGAAACGGCGGCCCTGGAGGAAATGAGCCGATGTCAGGAACAATACATGAAAAGCAGTGAAGGACGCAAAGCAGCGCTACAATACAGGACGAAACTAGAGTCACAGCTTTGGACAATACTGGACTATAAAACACCAACATTTGGTATAACGAATGTCGACTTGTTTCTGACAGACGAGCTGAACACCTTCTACACACGCTTTGAGGCTGCAGCTAACAATGCTAATAGAAGTAGCAACGCTAACTATGATAACAATGCTAGCGGTGCTAATTGCTGCAGACAGGAAGACGATGCCAATCTCAGAAATGGTAACAGTATGGAAAGCTTTCAGGACTGTGAACATCAGCAGCGAGACCAGATGGTATCCCAGAATTCTCAAAGGCTGCACAGACCAGCTAGCACCTGTGTTCACAGAAATAGTCAAACTTTGCTTATCCCAATTGGTAATCCCCACATGCTTCAAAGAGTTCATCATTCTTCCTGTCCCAAATCAACCCCATCCTGCTTCCCCAATGACTAGCGCCCTGTAGCCCTCACTTCAATAGTGATGCAGTGCTTTGAGTGGCTGGTCAGAGACTTCATCATTTCTTCACTACTTGACACTAGATGCACTACAGTTTGCATACCTTTCTGAACCACTCAACAGACAATGCCATCTCTTACCTCCTTCATACATCACTCACTCACCTGGACACTAGGAGGGGGACTTATGTTAAAATGCTCTTTGTTTAACACTCTAATTTCCTCTACACTCACCACCAAGCTCGAGCAACTGTGACAGTTCTGTGTCAGTGGATCTACAACTTTCTAACAGGCAGAGCACAGGCAGTAAGAATGCCTGTCTCAGCTTCCCTCACCCTCAGCACTGGAGCCCCCAGGGGTTGTGTTCCGAGACCCCTGCTGTGCTCACTATACACCCATGACTGCGTGGCCACTACCAACTCCACCACAATCATCAAATTTGCTGATGAACTGCTGCTGATCTCTGACAATGATGTGACGGTCTCCCTGGAGGAGAATCGAAATCTGCAGAACTGGTGCCAGAGAAACAACTTCCTCCTGAATGTCAACAAGAAAAGGAGCGGATAGTGGACTTAAGTACAGAGCCAGAGGGGAACTCCCAGATGCCAGTGATCAATGAGAGCCCAGTGGAGAGAGTGGACAGCTTCAGATACCTCGGTGTTCACATCTCACATGACCCATCATCGTCCTGTCACCAGAGGTGGAAAGAGTAATACAATTTTGTACTCAAGTACAAGTACTGTTACTTCAGTGAAATTTTACTGAAGTACAAGTAAAGTTACCATTATAAAAATCTAAAAAAAAAAAAATTTTTTTTTTTTACAGCAAGGGTGGGATGAGGCATTCTAGTGTAGTTAAAAAAAAAGACAAGCAGATATAAACCTCAAACTAGTTGTTTTTAACTGAAGGAACACCTTTGCATAATCAAGCTGTGCTTAAAAATCAAAGTGGTCACTTAAATATGGCATTACAAGCCAGTCTAGAATGGTTCAGGGTTCTATTTTAAACTGTATGGAAATGGTAGTATATGGCAGAAAGAACTAGATCCAGTCATTAACTGATGAAATAAGGTTTGTATTGCTTTACAAAACACACACACACACACACACACACACACACACACACACACACACACACACACACACACACACACACCACAGGAGGATCAGATTCAGGGCCTGAATCAAAAAATAATAAACAAAAGTTATTTATATTTAGTAGATAGATTACCTGCAAAAAAAGACAAAACAAACAAAAATACAGGCACCTTCCCTGACTCCCTAAACCAAATTCCCTCTTCCCAAAATAAATGTCAGCCACGCCCCTACTACTACCACACAATACCCCTACAAAGATAAACAAAGCAATAATCAAAGTCAATGGGAGGATAAAACCAGAATACACAACCAAATATCAAAACGCCAAAATCACAATCCAAAAATAACCTCCCTCCAACACAATATCTATCTTCTTTCCCGCGTCTCTCTCCGGTTTATATCTGGCGGCGCTGGTTGATGACGTCACTCTCAGGGCGGAAGCGGCCGTGTGGAAGGTCAGGTAGATGCCGATGTGGGGAAACAGTCAGAAAACCTGGAGTAGAGTCTGGAGCGGCGCGCGACCAGGACTCGAGACACATGCGCGAGCACAACGAAGCATTTATACAAAGCAGAATATTTTTTTGCATTTTCATTCGTTTGTTTTACTCAGTAGCGCATATGATTTAAAATGTAGCGAATTACAATACTTCAAACAAAACATATTTAAGTAAAAGTAAAATTACAGATTTTAAAAACTACTTTAAAAAGTAGAAGTACACACAAAATTTTTACAAAAGAGTAAATGTCATTTGTTACTTTCCACCTCTGCCCGTCAGATCAAGAAAAGATGGTGAAAAAGGCCTGGCAGCGTCTCTACCACCTCAGATGCTTGAGAGACTTTAGACTGACCCCTAAGGTGCTTAGCAACTTTTATTCCTGCACCATAGAGAGCATCCTGAAAGTAAACATCACAACTGCGTTTGGGAACAGCACCATGCAGGACAGACGAGCTCTACAGAGGGTTGTGCAATCAACTGAGAGTATTATCTATACCAAGCTCCCTGACCTGCACTCAGTCTACAGTAAATGGTGCTGGACCAAGGCCAGGAAGATTACGGAGGAACTCAGCCACTCCTGCAATGGATTGTTCTCTCTGTTGCATCCAGGAAAGCGATTACACTCGACACAAAGAGACAGAGAATCTGCTTCCCGCAGGCTATACAGACTTTCAACCTCAACATCACATAAGACTGCTTTCTCACACAAAACAATTTCATTAACCATCATGGTGCACATTACCCATTACATAATAATGCACAGGTGCAAATTTTGCACTCCACAGAACAGTGACATTGCACATTATTCTGCACATTCTGCACATTGCCTTGCTCATGGCGGGAACTGATTTTTATATGCCACTTCTATATGCTACTTTTTTAATTTCTTTATTTATATTTATAATGTACATGTTTAATCTTGTTACAGCAAAAGGTTTTTCTATATATTTTTATATCGCTAATTTTATTTTAAAAGAAATCTCTTATTTAATACTTTTTATTTTTATTGAAAACTCATATTTATTTATTTTTAGGTAATCACTGGTCATATAAGCATTCCATCAATTTGAATTTATTCAATTAATATGATTCATATAACTAAATTAATCTTTGAATGGGATCCAACCAATGTAAACTGATCCGTATAAATTGGCCTGGGACAGGAAACTGTAAAATTTCTTTTTCATAGGTTCCTTTTGTTTATAATTGATGCATTTGTTTATAGTTCTATACACATTATTAATGGCTCATACACATTTCCAAAAAAATTCTTTAAATTTTGTGAAAATGATTGTTAAAAGAGCTTTATAAATAATATTGAATTGATTTGAATATCAGATTATTGAATTTGGGATAGGTTTCATCATTAATGAATGTATTAAATGGATTGCACAAATCTAAACTATAAATGTGACATTTAAATGCTGTACACAAATATGAATGTGTTATCTCTCTCTCTTCCTTTTTCTCTCTCTTTCACTCTTTCTACAGAGTGTATTAAAGCCAAGCAGCAAGGATGTGAAGCAGCAGGGTTTACGTAATATTTTGACCCATGTGGAGAAGCAGGGAGAGCAGAGTATTGAGCGGTTTTGGAAATGTGTGTTTGAGGAACACATGCTAAAAGAATATCCCTTTCTAAATGCATTCTTTAGAAGCCTTCTGCAAGGTCAGTCTATCCATTTTGTCTTGTGTTACCTGTTATACATATTTTAGATCTCTGTCTCTCGCTCTCTCTATTCCTTTTATTAAATTTTTTATATATTATACTAAATAACATATTTCTTTAGAACCTGTTAGAGTTCATGGACAGTTGCCTCATGCAAAGAAGATAACAGGAAGTAAGGAAAATGAGGCAGGGCAAAAAAAGATTCAAAATAAGAGAATAAAAAGCATTGATGAGACAGCGGAGGAACCAAGGAGAACATAGAACCAGGAAGAACACAGAACCAAGGAGAACACTGAGAACAAGGAGAACACTGAGAACAAGGAGAACACTGAGAACAAGGAGAACAAGGAGAACACAAAGCTAGGAAAAACATAGAGCTAGAAAGAACATACCAGACAAACAGTAACCCTAGACGAACAGATGCAAGACAAGGACAACACAGAACTCAGGAACATTTATAATCAGACTAATTAGCAAACTCAGTTCAGGTGAGCGCCACATCACCTGACTGAGGTGCAATCTGGGGATTAGAGTCCACAAAGAAAACAGAAAAAACAAAGGAACTCTGGGCGCTTTGTCGCCCTCTAGGGGTAATCCCTGACATTACCCCCCCCCAAAAGGCGCACCACCGGGGCGCCAAAGGAGGACCCGGACACCCTCCCCAAGGTCCCAGTACCGTCCTCCCTACAGCGAGGCTGCAAGGGATCTCCCCTTGGAGTGGAAAGGAGATTATTCCAAGTTTGGTGCCGAGGTCGGACGGCAGAGCGGTCACGGAATCCTTGAAGAGGGGCGATGGAGTCAAGAGCACGGCGTCCTGGAACCCGTGCGGAGGCAGGAGCACGGCGTCCACGAACCCGTGCGGAGGCAGGAGCACGGCGTCCACAAACCCGTGCGGAGGCAGGAGCATCGTCGTGCCAGGAGCAGGCGGCAACCCGTGGGAGGCAGGAGCACGCCCACAACCCGCAGCGGAGGCAGGAGCACGGCGTCCACGAACCCGTGCGGAGGAAGAGGCGGCTCGTCGTCCTCGGCGGCGCATGACGGCGGCGGCGGAGGAAGCTCGCTATCCACCTCGATACAGGACGGCAGCAGCGGAGGCAGCTCGCTGTCCATCTCGGGGAACCCCGAGGGTCAGGCCTCCACTGAGGCTGGTTGAGGGCTGGAGGGTCAGGGCCTCCACTGAGGCTGGCTGGAGGGTCAGGGCCTCCACTGAGGCTGGCTGAGAGGGCCTCTGAGGCTGGCTGAGGGTCTCCACTGAGGCTGGCTGAGGGTCAGGGAGGCTGGCTGAGGGTCAGGGCCTCCACTGAGGCTGGCTGGAGGGTCAGGGCCTCCACTGAGGCTGGCTGGAGGGTCAGGGCCTCCACTGAGGCTGGCTGGAGGGTCAGGGCCTCCACTGAGGCTGGCTGGAGGGTCAGGGCCTCCACTGAGGCTGGCTGGAGGATCAGGGCCTCCACTGAGGCTGGCTGGAGGATCAGGGCCTCCACTGAGGCTGGCTGGAGGGTCAGGGCCTCCACTGAGGCTGGCTGGAGGGTCAGGGCCTCCACTGAGGCTGGCTGGAGGGTCAGGGCCTCCACTGAGGCTGGCTGGAGGGTCAGGGCCTCCACTGAGGCTGGCTGGAGGGTCAGGGCTCCACTGAGGCTGGCTGGAGGGTCAGGGCTCCACTGAGGCTGGCTGGAGGGTCAGGGCCTCCACTGAGGGCTGGCTGGAGGGTCAGGGCCTCCACTGAGGCTGGCTGGAGGGCAGGGCCTCCACTGAGGCTGGCTGGAGGGTCAGGGCCTCCACTGAGGCTGGCTGGAGGGTCAGGGCCTCCACTGAGGCTGGCTGGAGGGTCAGGGCCTCCACTGAGGCTGGCTGGGGGTCAGGGCCTCCACTGAGGCTGGCTGGAGGGTCAGGGCCTCCACTGAGGCTGGCTGAGAGGGAGGGGGCCTCCACTGAGGCTGGCTGGAGGGTCAGGGCCTCCACTGAGGCTGGCTGGAGGGTCAGGGCCTCCACTGAGGCTGGCTGGAGGGTCAGGGCCTCCACTGAGGCTGGCTGGAGGGTCAGGGCCTCCACTGAGGCTGGCTGGAGACTGGGTGGCTGGCCTTGACGTCAGCTGCCTCTTGGTTGGCCTCGGCCAGCTGTTCCTGCACCACTGCCCCAGCTCCAGCAGGGTTTGCATTTGCCCCCGATCTCCCGTCGAGCGACAAATGTTTAACTGCTGGATGAGCAACCCGGCTAGTTGGTGGAGCCCCAGCCTCCGCTGTTGAAGCTCTACGTGATCTGCCCTTTGAACGCCAGCAGACACATGTTCGCCCTCTCCAGCTTCTTGCTGAGGTGCTCCACCGGCAGTCGCTCTGGCGCGCCCCCAGTTGTTCCGCCGGAGGGCAAGCCGACTCCCCTCGAATGACGCATGCCCTGGCGTCACTGTCATAGCCCCCGCCCAAAAATTTCCCAAGGGAGGCTCCTCTGCTACATTACTTTTTAGGTCTTGCATTCTGTCACGGTTACTGCTTGCCGGACGAAAGAGAGACATGATAGCAGAGGTGGAAGTGATCAAAGGATTTTAATGATAACAAAAACAGGGAACAAACAGAACAGAACATGAACTTAAACCAGGATAAACTAAACATGGAGCTACACTGAACTAGACATTACAAACAGACTGAAAGACAGACAGGCTAGGAGACAGACAGACAGACTAGGAGATAGACAAACCAGGAGAACACAGAGCCTAGGAGAACACGGAGCTAGGAACATAGAACCAAGGAGAACATAGAACCAGGAAGAACACAGTACCAGGAAGAACACAGAACCAAGGAGAACACTGAGACCAAGGAGAACACTGAGAACAAGGAGAACACTGAGAACAAGGAGAACACTGAGAACAAGGAGAACACTGAGAACAAGGAGAACACTGAGAACAAGGAGAACAAGGAGAACAAGGAGAACAAGGAGAACACTGAGAACAAGGAGAACACTGAGAACAAGGAGAACACTGAGAACAAGGAGAACACTGAGAACAAGGAGAACACAAAGCTAGGAAAAACATAGAGCTAGAAAGAACATACCAGACAAACAGTAACCCTAGACAAACAGATGCAAGACAAGGACAACACAGAACTCAGGAACATTTATAATCAGACTAATTAGCAAACTCAGTTCAGGTGAGCGCCACATCACCTGACTGAGGTGCATTCTGGGGATTAGAGTCCACAAAGAAAACAGAAAAAACAAAGGAACTCTGGGCGCTTTGTCGCCCTCTAGGGGTAATCCCTGACAATAGCAAGGTGACAAGAATAGATATTGGATTAAATGTGATTGGATCTGTCAATTAAACTCTGAGTACAGGATCCCAAATACTTTTGAACCTTTCACTCACATATTTCACTCATTGTTCATTTTATTTTCAGTACTGTAGCTTCTCTAGTCAAGTCCAGTAGAAACTTGAAACATTTATACATCAAAAATACAGACTACTGTTTATCAATATGTGAAAAAAAAAATCCTCAAACGTAAAAACAAGAAAAAAAGTTAAATAATGTAATTGCAAACAACAAATTCACATTAACAACCTGAATGATTAGAATCGTGCCCAACAGTTTTTAAATCGAACAGCAGCAGTTATATTATGTTTACATTTGTTGTGGAATTTGTTGCCATATTTTTAGGTCTAAAATAATGAATGGTCTGTTACTGTGCTTCGGTAAACTTGCCAATGTCAGGAGAGATGCAATCATCCACATGCAAAGAGTGTCAGAAATGTCTCTACAGCATAGACAATCATGAGGCAATACGTCATAAGAGTTTTCAGACAAACACAAGGGTAATATAATGGACAATGAAACTGAAATGTCTGGTTTTAATATGGTGTACGGCCTTTGTTTGCGGCCACTACAGCATCAATTCATCTTGGGAATGATAGAAACAAGTCCTGCACAATGGCCAGAAGGGTCAGTTTTGGTGGAAACAGGAGAGCTGAGGTGCACATTTAATTCTGCAGTGAGTTGGGCAGCTGTGGTTTTATGTTTTTTGGATACAATCCGGATTCGCACCCGAACATGCCTTTCAGGCAGCTTTCTCTTCCGTCCACAGTTACTCCTGTTGGATGTGGTTTGTCCTTTTTGGTGGTATGCTGACATTACCCTGGATACCGCGGCTCTTGATACATCACAAGGACTTGCTGTCTTGATCACACATGGGCCACTGAGACATGCACTAACAATTTGTCCTCTTTTTAACTCTGATATGTCCCCCATAATGTTGTGTGCGTTGCAATATTTTAAGCAAAACTGTGCTATTACTCTGCTAATTAAACGTTCACACTCTGCTCTTACCGGTGGAACGTGTAATCAATGAAGACTGGCCAAATTTATGCATGAAACCTCCAACACTAACTCGGCCAGTGTTTCGGTTTAATTGTCTAACCCGTGTATATGCAACACAACAAATGTCTTTGTGCTCAATATGACTACATGTGCAATAACATGTAAAATAGAATTCTTAATAAAAAATAACTGAGTAAATTGCAAAATAATGAATGTCATGGCACAAAGAAAGCGAATGATCACAGTGGTTTTTGTGTTTTTTTAATTGTATTTTTGTGTGCAGCAGGGTCATATAGTATGAACATCAGCACAGTGAAGGAAGGAAAACCATCAGAAATAAAGAAAGGTGAAATAAAGACAGAGAAACCCATGGATATGACAGAAGATGAAAAACCAAGCCCTTCCTTTGTGACCAGCTTTGTCCAGGACAAACCCTCCATGCAGAACACAATCTGTAAGTCTGTGGCAAAGTGATACGTATAGACACTGAATCTGGGTCTTTAAATGTGCAGATTCTGGATTTCTTATTATATTAATTCTTGCTAAAGTATTTTAAATAAAATCATCTTGAAAGTATTGAATTTATTGTATTTATTTATAAGTCATTATTGTCGACTGTTGATGGGATAGATATACCAAAATGGGGATTCTGACAAAGGGCAAATATATTACGCAAACATTCTACTAAGAATTAATATTGTATATACCCTGTAGAGACAACTGACTACCACATGCATATGTTGTGTGTTTCCAAACTGTTAGCACCAAAAATCTACGATGAAAATATTATACTAAGAATTTATAACGCATATACCATACACAGTACATACAACTGACCATCACATCCATATGTGGTCTCCTGCCAACTCTGTCAGCACCATATTTAAAACACACAGTTGTATAAAATATCTTTCAGTTTCCATCACTTAAAATTAGAGATCCAAACATGTTCAAGCATGAGAATGCAAGCTCCATGAAGACATGATGTGTAAAGGTTGGATTGGAAGACCCTGTGTGTCCTGCCAGTAGCCCTGACTTTAGCTCCAAAGAACACTGCACAATATGTACAGGATAGAAAATATTGAACATGCACAGAATCTGACATATTTAAAGTCTAAGAGTTTAAATATAATTTTAAATATTTAAATGTTATTCTGTTAACTGAACGTAATTTTGTTCCTCCCCTCTCTCTCTCTTTCTCTCACAGCCCTACCAATAAAAAGAGAGCAGAAGGAGGATATTTGGACATTAGATAAAACATTTCCTGTTACCTGTGTGGATGAAGAGGGCACACACTACCCAGACAAGCATGCCAGAGGTATGCCTAAATTATTAACATATCACCACAAGTCTTGAAGAAATTGCATTTTGTCAGTATTATGCTTATGCATTCACATAGTAACATTTTCATATGAATGCCATGTTGTTATTTAATTAGTTAGTTAACTAGAGATTGGCAGAGATGGTGTCAGCAAAGTAGCATAGTGATTAGCCCTGTTGTCTTGTAGCTCCAGCTCCTGGGTTAAATTCCTGCACCGGATCTGTGTGCATGTAGTTTGCATTTTTTTCTCGTAATTGGTGGGCTTCCTCCAGGTCCTCTGGTTTCCTCCCACACTCCAAAGGCATGCAGATTAGGTTAGTTGGTCTTCCCAAATTGCATGTAATGTGTGAGTGCGTATGCGAGTCTTGACTGGAGGTCCTACCACGGTTGTACAAAATGGAAATAAATACGGTCCCTAGTTGAACTACAGAGGTTTTTGGATAGCTGGGATAAAGAGTTTTTTATGTTCCTACTGAAACACCCAGTGAGCTAGAGATAAAAAGCATGGCTTCATTTTTCTGTATCATGTAATCACATCATATTTCATATCTCTCAACGTCTTCATCAACCATTCTGCTTTATACTGTATACAGGGTTGCAGCGGCTGGAGCCTAACCCTTGAGACTTAGGGCAGAGGCGTGGCACACTTTGGACAGGGTGCCAATCGATCACAATCATATTTTTGATATCTTTTTTATTTTTCTGAGAGAAAAAAATGTTATCCCATTAAATATTCTTTACACAAGCATTGACTCAATGCTTATGGGAGCATTGAGTGAATATTTAAACCAAAGTTGCTAAATGAACAGAATGCCTAACATAAGAGTAACATACTTCAAAATATTCCAATTTTATTCTGCTTAATTCTCTCTCTTGTAGCCCTAGTAATGAAGAGAGAAGAGAAGGAGGATATTTCGACATTAGATAAAACTTTTCCTGTTACCTGTGGAAATAAAGAGGGCACACTCCATGCAGACAAGCTGGCCAGAGGTACACCTATATCATTTAAATATCATTACAATTCTTACAGAAATATTTATTATGTTATTATTCAGAACATTACAATTAATATTAATTTAAGAGAAAGTACTAGAAAAGTACTAAAACATTTTTTTCTACACAAAATTGCACAATAAATTACAAATGCGCATAGATTTTTGTCATTGCCATCACAGTTTGTGTTATCATAAGCTTCATGAGTACTATAATGTGTCAGTATAAGCATAAGATTCAGCATGCATGTCCATGTGTTAGATGTGTTTATGATGCCTATTCCTCTTATCCAAGTTAATACACCAGCTCCAAACTAGTGGAGAAAATGTCGATTAAATGCGCAAAGGAAAACAAGTGTAATTGATATTATTCTCAAACAGAAATAAAGCTGTGTCGATGAAATTTGCTTTCATAAATGATCAATCCATCAACTATCTACACCACTCATCCTGGGCAGGGTCATGGGAGGCCTGGGGGCTATGCTAAGATGCTTAGAGCAGACAAAAGGCTACAACCTGGATAGGAACATAATTTCTGTGCTATACTGTATGTTAAAGACACTGTATGTCAGTTGAGCTCAAAGATTCAGTTAGTTTAAAAATAGTTATTTGAAAGACAGATTTTGCTCTGAGGAAAAGCTCTCCTGAGGGGGTACTGAGTTTAAACATTTTAAAATCGCAACATTGGAGGTGCAAAGCAACAATGCTAACCACTAAGCTACCATGCTCCCCTTATAGTTTATTTATGTTAGAAATTAAAGTTTTTTTTTTCTTTCTGTAGGGGAGAAGTGTATTCTGTGTCAGGGCCAGTGGTTTACTCCAAATGAGTTTGAGAGATTTTCGGGAAGGGGAAATTGCAAAAACTGGAAACGCACCATCCACTCCCAAAACACTCCTCTGGAGACTCTTTTACAGGTAAATCTAAGCATTGTCACTACAAAGATGCTCTAAAACCGCATATGGTAGATGTGTATATGTATACACATAATCCTCAAGCATACATAACATTTATGTAATAATTAAGGTAAATTTATTATTATTTTTTTTGGAAGGAGGGTCATTTGCAGTGTCGACGCACGAACAGAAGATATGGTCAGAAGGTGTTGTGCCTTTTTAATCGTTTTCAGTTTTATGGTGCTTAAACTATTTCTTATGCTTTTTCTCAACAAAATATATCTTTTTTTTTTCACTTGATGCAGAAAAAGGCATTTTCTTCTGGCTGTGTGGAAAGCTCCAGTCCTGGTTAGTTTAAGCAGACGTTTATTTACATTTTCTTTTTTGTTGTTGTTGTTGCTAACATAGCCTACTGTATATTATACTGTATATCTTTAATCATTAAATGATTTCTTTGCATTCTTTGCAAGTGCTTTCAGTGCTTCACTGCTGCATGTTGGAGTTAGTATCCAATGTCTGAAAAAAAAAAAAAGTTTGGACAAGAGGAATGTGGTATGCGTGTGGCCCGCGGTTTGTCGCTATTTGCTCCGTTTGTGTTTTTTCTGTCCTGTATTATTGAGAAGTCTCTTTGTTGGTTAATGACCATCAAATGCTTTTTCATATTCATATTACCACTGGAACCTTGGTAAATCAAAGGCTTTCCTTTCCATTGCTATCGGGAATACATGATCACCTCCAACGTGCTCTGGTTCCATTGCCTTGGAGGAGGCCTTATAGACTCTGGGGTAAATGTGGCATGCAGGTGAACGAAAACCCATCTGGCATTATGGCCTGTAGTTTGATTAGATTTTTTTTTTCTGGGCATATTTTGGAGCTTCTGAAAAACTGCCTGGTACCTGTTGGTGTGAAGAAGGACACCTGGATATTGTTCTCTTGCCCAACTTGTCTGAGACATGGCCTTTGGCTCCTAGGCCGAGCAGCCTGCAAGGATGATATAAGAGACCTGGCTAGAATAGCTCTGGTACATGCCAGGTCAATAGTGAATAAGACTATTAACCTAAATGATTTCTTCACATTTTGCGAACAGGACTTTTTATGCATAACAGAGACTTTGATGAGTGTTGGTGAGTCTAGTTAATTTACGGAAGTCGTACTGCAGGACTATTGCATATTTTAATTTGCAGAGAAATTCTGGACACAGAGAGGGAGTGGAGATTATGTTTAGGACAAGCTTTAACTGTAAGCAGCTGGTGTCGGACCTCAACTCGAGGCAGGGTACACCCTGGTCAGGAACTAAAGAACTTTAATGGTTCTTTTTGTTTTACTGTTGACGAGCTAACATCTTTACTCAAAGTAAGACCCCTTAATATCCTGGATAGCGTTGCACTTTCAGAACCATGCACTCTAAACCTAAACCTGCACTCTGGATAAATGACACCACTTGTGCTGCCAGGGATGAGTGTAGGAGAGCGGAGCACAGCTGAATGAAACATACAATTTGCACGTGTGTTTTGGAAATTCTAAGGAACAGCATATATCAGAAAATAGCAAAAGAGGAAAAAACTAAATTACTCTCAGGCATTAATATTAAACAACTGTACCAGATGCTCATTTTCTTTTTAGCACTATTAATGACTCCCCGCCCCCCCTCCACCCCCCACATCCACATCTTGTTTTTAACCAGTTTGAGGCTGTTTTCTTTCACTTTCTGAACGAGTCTATTGGCCATATTAAATCTTCATTCTGTCCTATTGTTTTTCACCTAAATTATTTAAACATTTTTTATTTAATATTTTAAAATGTAATATTTATTTAATATTATTATTTTCTTATATAGCTCCAGCAGCTATTCTAGGATTGTACAGCACTTTGACCAACTGTGTTTTGTTAAATGTACTCTAAATGTGTAGAGACAAATGAATCCAGCGAAGTCCATGTAGAGTGGATAGAAGAAGAGGATAATGAAAAAGAAGGAGACAATGAAAATGACAGTGACCCAGTAGACTCATCGACATTTGACAACTTTGCTTTACCAGTCAGCTGTGGTCCTGTCACTGGGTTTTTATATAAAAGCAGATTTACAGGTAGGTAGGAATAAGAGCTTATTTACAGAGTCTTGTGCAAAGAACAATCTCTGGAAAACAATACACATTATGAAAATGCAGAATTTTACTATAACATTTGCAATATCTAAATTACAGCTCAATATTTACTTAGTATAAAGTAAAAGGAAATACATACTAAAAAAACAGTAAATGATCAGAGTGTATTTCTGGGTGTGTGTGTTTCCGCTGCAGGGTCACGCAGTAAGAGCATCCGCACAGAGGAGCGCTGGTTCAGTCCTGAGGAGTTTGTAAAGCAGGGGTTGACGCTGACTGATGGACACTGGAGGAAAGGCATACTGTGTCATGGCAAAACTCTTAACTACCTGGTGAAGGTGAAGTGAGAGATCTTGAACTTGAGCTTTTGTTTTTACTGTCTTTTTTTACTGTCTAGAGTAACTAGACTTATTAAGTACAGTACATCTTTTTTCATAGGTTAGTATATCTCCTTGCATTTGTTCTGTTTGCAGAAAAAAATCCTACGCATACATTCATGGCTTTGTCCCTGTGATCTTTGCTCTCCTGAGAAGCAAGTATGTCTTAAACCTAAACCAGCATCCTGATCTCAACAACTTACTGGTTTTCTTTTTCGCAGATGTGATGACAATTTTTTTTTTACTATCTTAAAAGCTCTGAAAAGCTTAGTGTCATGGTATCTGGGTTTAATATTTCTCTCAGTAACTGGGGTATAGAAATGTGTTGTATGGAAGAAAAAAACAATAGCCAATGAAAGTGGATCCACTAAAACATTGGACATTTGTTAACTTGGGCTTAACTAAATTCGATTAGACAGTTTAGCGTTTAGTGTTGAGCTATTGGTTTATTGTAACTGGTTATGACTAATAAGTGAATAGTTTTATTTATTTATTTTTTTTTAAGTGATGGAACAGATTCCAGAAGATTTGCAGTTGTAATTGCATTTGTTAAATGTGCAACCGAAAAGAACACGATGTCAAACATTTAATTCAGTTTTCTTCATTTTCTGAACCAGTGGGAACAGGATAATGATGATGTGTGCTACATTTGTAACACTTCGGGAAAGCTGGTGTGCTGTGACGGGTGTGCCAAAGCTTTTCATCATCACTGCCACTTACCCACTCTACAGGAGCACACACTCAAGTAAGAAAAAGAGAAATCAAATCGAGAAATGAAAAGAAAAAGAATTGTGAAGCCAGTAGATGCTACAATATAATTAATTATTAGAGTAACCCTATAATATAATAACCCAGTTGAAAATGATCAACATGCATTCAGCATACAGTCAGTTTGTTTTGAGCAGCTTCAGATATGCATTTGTTAAACTGTGTTTAAAATAGTTTTTCTCATCAGTTAGCAGAAGAACTAATACACTGCCCAGCCAAAATAAACACACAACCTAGCATTTCTTTAGACTGTGTTTTGTTTTGATTACATTCGCTGTGGCATTGTTTATATAGGCTTACGCAATGTCACAACATTTAGTTACATTATCGCCAAGATATTGATAAAAAATCCATCGATGAAAAAACCTGGTCATTTATTATATTCAGGTAGTCAGATGTTTGGCCATATAACATTGCCGAACCTAGACCTGCCCAACAGAACCTACCCCAGATCGTAACACTTTTTTTTTTTTTAGCTAGGTAGTGTACTGTATGTGTGTGTATATGTGTGTTTAAATAATTATTATAAGGTTGTTTTTACTATATAGGTTGACTTTACTGTATAGTATTAACATAATAATAAGACAACTTGTATATGTGTGTGTGTGTGTTATACAATCATAATGATAAGGTTGTTTTAACTTTATTGTATAGCATTGACTTAATAGTAAGACAATCTGTCTGTGTGTGTGTGTGTGTGTGTGTGTGTGTGTGTGTGTGTGTGTGTGTGTGTGTGTGTGTGTGTGTGTATGTGTGTAGGTGTAAATGGCTGTGCACATTCTGTGTGTTAAAGGCCAACCATGAATTGTGGACTCATGTGAGCCTGAAATCTGCGTTGCAATGTCCCGTTTCTGAAAACATTATGGTACAGTATATATACACAAACACATACAGTACACACGGGCACAAAGGCACACATGTACGCACACACACACACACACACACACACACACACACACACACACACACACACACACACACACACACACACACACACACACAAATGAATACAGAGCTTTGTTTCTGATTTTTGTCTGATTTTTGGTTTTATCTTTCATCAGCGCTGTGAATATTTATTGTTGCATTTATATAAGGAGGACGCACATCATGTGTTTACTGATGATCCTACTAAAAAGGTAAGGATTTCTTCTTAAATAAATCACATATTTGGCACAGGTTTGAAAGAGAAAAAAATAGATTGTGTCATTGCTTCATGACACTACTGTAGGTTTCTCACATGCTCACTCCTTGTCTATTCCGCTTTATCCTGTATACAGGGTTGCAAGGGGGCCTTAAGTCTATCCTAAGAAACTTAGAGGATGGGGCACACACACTCACACCCTACAGCCAATGTGCGAACACCATTTAAAGTTCATTTGGACTGTGGGAGGAAATCCATGCATACAGGTGTAAATTAAACCCTTGACCATGTAGGTGGAAGGTGACAGCACTATCCACTATGCCACTGTGCCACGAGAAGGATAATTAGCTCCTTTAAATTCAAATTCAAATTTTATTTGTCACATACACAGTCATACACAGTACGATATGCAGTGAAATGCTTATACGACCGCCTGTGACCTTAAATCTTTTTTTTTTTTACAAGAAATAAGGAAATAAATAGTGAAATAGTTAAACTATAAAACAAGATGCCAGATACAAAAATTTTCAAAAATATATAGAAAATCTGAAATATAATATATTACAACTTATAAAACTTAAGTCTGTACAAATATTGAGGTAGTATTTGACGAAAATGAGATAAGGAGAAATGTGGAAAAGTCCTTGAAGTGTGCAAATGTGCTTTTGACATAATTGTCCATTCTGTGAGGTGTGCAAAAAATGCAGAGGTGTTTTAGTCCAGTGTATTGGTTTGATTGAGAGACCGAATCGTCTGCGGGAAGAAGCTCCTTCTCAGTCTCTCTGTATTGGCCTTGAGGGAGCGGAAGCGCTTCCCAGACCGCAACAGAAAGAACAGTCCATTGCTGGGGTGGCTGAGGTCCTTCATGATCTTCCTGGCCTTGGTCCAGCACCGCTTGCTGTAGACAGAGTGCAGGTCAGGGAGCTCAGTTCGGATGATGCGCTCAGCTGATCGCACCACCCTCTGTAGGGCTCGTCTGTCCTGCATGGTGCTGTTCCCGAACCAGGATGCGATGTTTCCCGTCAGGATGCTCTCTATGGTGCAGGAGTAAAAGTTCCTGAGCACCTGAGAGGGCAGTCTAAAGTCTCTCAGGCGTCTGAGGTGGTAGAGACGCTGTCGGGCCTTTTTCACCACGGTGTTGATGTGACAGGACCATGATAGGTCCTGCGTGATGTGAACACTGAGGTACTTGAAGCAGTCTACTCTTTCCCTAGGCTCTCGTTGATGGGCTCTCGTTGATGACGGGGGTCTGGTAGTTCCTCTCCTGCTTAGTGCTGAAGTCCACTATCAGCTCCTTTGTCTTACTGACATTTAGAAGAAGGTTGTTCCTCTGGCACCAGTTCTCCAGATTTCCAATCTCCTTCAGGTAGGCCATCTCGTCGTTGTCAGAGATCAGGCCCACCACGACGGTGTCGTCAGCAAACTTAATGATGGTGGTGGAGTTGGTAGTGGCCGCACAGTCATGTGTGTACAGAGAGTACAGCAGGGGGCTCAGAACACAACCCTGTGGAGCTCCAGTGCTGAGAGTGAGAGAGGTTGAGACGTGTCCACCCATCCTTACAGCCTGTGGTCTCCCAGTTAGGAAATTAGAGATCCACTGACACAGAGATGAGCTGAGTCCCAGGTGCTCCAGCTTGGTGGTGAGTGTAGAGGGAATTATGGTATTAAATGCCAATATACACGCTACTGTTTTCATAGAAGTCAAATCTGGTTTCTAATTACAGTATATAGAGTACATACAGTATGATATTACTTTACATAACCTTTATTTAACTGTGCCCCTGTGCAGGTGGCAAAATACCGAAGGGTAATCTCTAACCCAATGTGGCTGAACAGAGTAAAATCCAAACTGCAGAATAAGGAGTATGAAACTATGCAACAGTTTGTGCATGATATCCTTCTCATCTTCAGGAACTGCAAAACGTTTAACAAGGTGAGATGCAAATTCTACAAGTGTAGCACTATGGTATAAGATATCACTCAGTACAAGACTCACAACATCCTATGTCCATCTATAAAACAATAAGCTCATCAGACTGAGTAATTAAACTTGATAATCAATCGTTTTATATTACATTTAATATATATATATATATTACATTTAAATATAAAATTTTATATTACATTTTGTTAGGTGTAGTAGGCAAACTTCACCAAGGATTAACCTGACCATGGGAAAACTCTGAGTACAGGATCCCAAATACTTTTGAACGTTTCACTCACATATTTCACTCATTGTTCATTTTATTTTCAGTACTGTAGCTTCTTTAGTCAAGTCCAATAGAAACCTGAAACATTTATGCATCAAAAATACAGACTACTGTTTATCAATATGTGAAAAAAAATCGTAAAAAGTAACGTAAAAACAAGAAAAAAAGTTCTAATAAAATGTAAATAATGTAATTGCAAACAAACACTCACATTAACAACCTGAATGATTAGAATCGTGCCCAACAGTTTTTAAATAGAACAGCAGCAGTTATATTATGTTAACATTTGTTGTGGAATTTGTTGCCATATTTTTAGGTCTAAAATAATGAATGGTCTGTTACTGTGCTTCGGTAAACTTGCCAATGTCAGGAGAGATGCAATCATCCACATGCAAAGAGTGTCAGAAATGTCTCTACAGCATAGACAATCATGAGGCAATACGTCATAAGAGTTTTCAGACAAACAAAAGGGTAATATAATGGACAATGAAACTGAAACGTCTGGTTTTAATATGGTGTACGGCTTTTGTTTGCGGCCACTACAGCATCAATTCATCTTGGGAATGATAGAAACAAGTCCTGCACAATGGCCAGAAGGGTTTTTGAGCCATTATTCTTGTAGAATAGTGTCCAGGTCGCTACGTGATGCTGGTGGAGGAAAACGTTTCCTAACTCGCTCCTCCAAAACAGCCTAAAGTGGCTCAATAATATTTAGATCTGGTGACTGTGCAGGCCATAGAATATGTTCAACTTCACTTTCTTGTTCATCAAACCACTCTGTCACCAGTCTCGCTGTGTGTATTGGTGCATTATCATCCTCATATGGCACCATTGTGGTAATGTTTGAACTACTGGGTGCACATGGTCCTCCAGAATGGTTCGGTATCACAAGTATTGGACCTAGGGAATTCCATGATATTGCAGCCCAAACCATCACTGATCCACCCCCATGCTTCACTCTGGGGATGCAACAATCTGGGTGGTACAATTCTTTGGGGCTTCTCCACACCATAACTCTCCCAGATGTGGGAAAGACAGTGAAGGTGGACTCATCAGAGAACAATACATGTTTCACATTGTCCACGGAAGAAGATTTTTGCTGCTAGCATGACTGAAACCGAAGTTTGGCATTGGCACGAATGACCAAAGGTTTGTCTATAGCAGCCATGTACATCGACCCTGTGGAGCTCCCGACGAACAGTTTTGATGGAACCAGGGGAGTTGGGGTGAACATTTCATTCTGCAATGAGTTGGGAAACTGTGGTTTTATGTTTTTTGGATACAATCCGGTTTAGCACCCAGACATCCCTTTCAGACAACTCCCTCTTACATCCACAGTTACTCCTCTTGCATGTGGTTCATCCTTCTTGGTGGTGTGCTGATATATCACAAGACTTGTTTTCTTGGTCACAGATGTGCCGAGACATGCACCAAGAATTTGTCCTCTTCTGAACTCTGATATGTCCCCCATAATGTTGTGTGCATTGCAATATTTTAAGCAAAACTGTGCTATTACTCTGCTAATTAAACCTTCACACTCTGCTCCTACTGGTGCACTCTTAGCCAGTGTTTCAGTTTAATTCCAAACCATTACTGTTCTCTTGTCCACTGTAAGCAATAGGGGAAGTATGGGTTCATTGTCCAACCCCTACAGTTAAACCAACAAATTAAAGGGATTCCATGTTTTGAGTAACATACCTAGTTTTTTGACTATGGTTTCAACAAAATGTCATCAGGTTGGCTCCTTCTATTATTCTATTACTGTATATCTCCATGTTATCAAAACGTTGGCCTCTGTATATTTTTCATGTGCGGCTGTTAGTAATTTGACACATTGGGACATGATTTTGTGCCTTTCATAAATTATCAAATAAAACATAATTAAAATATATATATATTATTTGAATGGTCCATTTTTTCCTTATGGGTAAAACCCTCCTTTCATAAAAAAACAATAATAATAAAAAGACTCCCTCAGTCTTGTGCACTCTACTGCATACTAAAGCAAGTGCAAAAGCTTTGTGAGAATTATTCATTACCAGCACTATTTGTAAATGTGTTTGTTTGAGAAATGTGATAGAATGCTTTCCTTTGTGATTTATCTACTATTAATATTTGTAATACTAATACTGTTTTTACTAATATCAGTAGTACCAGTACTGTATATCTGCAGTAATGGAGTGTATGTCATAAAACATGTACAATATTAACTTTCTGGGTGGTAGATTATTTGTAATAATTATTTCTAATGTGTGTGTGTGTGTGTGTGTGTGTGTGTGTGTGTGTGTGTGTGTGTATACAGGATAATGAGTTTGGCAAGATGGGAGACAGACTGAGCAAGCTCTTTGTACAACATCTTTACACCATCTTTAAAATCAAGTAGTGTGTTTAAATTATAGTATGCTCTTTAATATTCAGGGTCCTTCATATCCAGTAGTGTCTTTAGAATTCAGTAGTGCTATTATTATCCAGTAGTCTTTTTTTTTTTTTTTTTTTTAAGATTTTGCATTGACTATTTTGACAATACATACAATATTTAGACTTTAGTATTTAAGTTAACCTTTCAGCTTCTATAACATTTGTTCATCACAGGTTAAGGATATCAGTTTGTTAGAGCTAGCTTTCCAATAGTACTGCAATCAAACAGTTTAAAATGTATGGTATGTAACACTATTTTATTTTATTGTAGCTATTTTTTGTAGATCATGATAAGATGTATACAGTATGACTCAACTGTACTAATCACTTAAAAGAATGAATCATTTGCTGTCATTTGTCCATTCATAAATGTACTTTGGCATCCTGTTCCACTATAGTGCATAAATGTCACTAATTCTTAACAGCCTATGAGTTTTATCTATCTATCTATCTATCTATCTATCTATCTATCTATTTATTGATCGATTATTGATCGATTATTGATAGATCGATTGATAATTTGCAAATTTGTATATACAGTACAGTGGAACCTTGGACTCTGAGCATAATTCATTTCGGAAGCATGTTTGATATCTTTTATTAGATATATAACAATCTTTTATTGTTTTTATACAAAAACAAATGTAAAAATAAGAAAAAAAATTAAATATCTAAATGACTAAATATCTAAAGTATTAATAACAATAATATAAAATATAATATGTAATATAACACTGTGTAATCTACAAGACAAAGAAATTACAGTTGAATTATAAACTGTCTCCTGATTCTGCACTGTAAACCCGAATTTGATTGCATCACCAGCTTTAGAAAATATTTGTTCAGACAGATGGGATGTTCTTTACTTGTGCCATAACCTTTTCCTTCTCTTCTTGGTATTTGTGTCTGACCATTGTCTTCACAGTTTTCCGAGTTGGTAGCACATATGTGGGGTCCAACTTGTTAACAAATGCTTTAAATTAATAAATAAATAATTCATTAATTTGTGTTTAATGCAATTTATTGTTTAGTATTTATTTCCAGTTTGCTTATTCTTCAGCAAAACAGTTAGACAAAAGCATTACATTACACTTACACGGGGGAAAAGCATACATTTACAAGGGAAAAAACATACACATATACGTGAAAGATGATTTGCCCTTCTGGGCCAACGTAACACAATGAAATTACATGTTGTTCTGAATACAATTCATTACATTTTGAATTCCTGTTTTCATTGTGTGTCAGTAATGCAGGTGAGGACACAATTGCATTTCAACTATGCTTCTAAATTTGGTAAACTAAAACATGTAAAACCAAAATCAGCATGATCAATCAGGTGATCAACCAACAGCCTAAACTAGACAAGGCAAGAAGCTATTTCAAAACCTTGAGAACAATACGATATTAAGGCTTAAAAACACAAAGCCTACGTTTCAACATAACAATCCTCACAAAAAATCAAAGCTGTCACGAACTAACCGGAGATGAATCAGAAGACTAGCAGTTAGCCCTGTAGCGTGGATGGTAAACCCAAACGCGGAAGTAGCGCGAGCAGGCAGGATTGCCATTGGTGAAGTGATGAAGGGTTTGAGCTGGGAGGTGTGGAATACCGGATGGATCCGGAGCGCCGCAGGCAGCTGGAGCCGGTAGGTGACAGGGTTAATCCGGAGGTTGATGCGGTATGGTCCGATGAATCTTGGTGACAACTTTCTTGATTCAGTCTGCAGGTGTAGGTTTTTTGTTGATAGCCATACCTTATCACCTACTTGGTACATTCGTCTCGGTGAGTGTCGACGGCGATGTTGCAGAGTGTAACGGCGGTTAGCCTGTTGAATGGCATTGTTTGCTTGTCTCCATAGCCATCGACACCGGCGAACCAACTGTTGGGCCGACGGTACTTCCACCTCCGGTTCTTGATGGTCGAACATCGGAGGTTGGAAGCCGTAGCATACCTCAAATGGGCTTAGGTTGGTGGCAGAAGACATGTGGAGGTTGTGAGACAGCTCAGCCCAAATGAGGTAGCGGGCCCAGGAGCACTGGCGATCAACAATGAAGCATCTCAGGTAGCGCTCCAGTTGTTGGTTGGTTCGCTCCGTCTGACCATCTGTGGATGGTAACCGGAGGACAGACTGCAGGTGGAATTGATCAGACGGCAGAAGGCCTTCCAGAACCGGGACGTGAACTGGGGCCCCCTGTCCGAGACGATGTCCTTTGGGAACCCATGCAGGCGGACTACGTGCTCTAATATCAGCTCGGCTGTCCTTTTAGCTGACGGGAGACTGGAGAGGGCCACCAGGTGAACAGCTTTGGAGAACCGGTCGACGATGGTGAGGATGGTGTCTCTTCCTTCGGAAACCGGTAGGCCCGTGATGAAGTCAACGGCAATGTGTGTCCAGGGTCGGCGGGGAACCGGGAGTGGTTGAAGTTCCCCTGGCGATGGTCGGTTGCTGTCCTTAGACCTGGCACACACTGGGCACGCCTGGACGAACTCGTCTACGTCCTTCTTCATATTGGGCCACCAGAAAGCACGTTGGACGAAAAGTAGGGTACGCCGCTTTCCGGGGTGTCCAGAAAGTGGGGAGGCGTGTCCCCACTGGAGTACTTCGGCCCTGATGGCGTTGGGTACATAGAGGCGGCACACCTGCTGGTTCGGTCTCCGTAGCTTGTGCCTGGCGGACCCTCGTTTCCAGGTTCCAACTGAGCGGTGCGAGGATCTTGGTGGGTGGCAGGACAGGCGCAGGGTCCACCCGGGGGACGTCTTCCTTGTGCTGTCGGGAGAGGGCGTGGGCTTTAGTGTTCTTGGACCCCAGGCGGTATGACAGGTGGAAATTATAGTTCTCGAAAAACAGTGCCCACCGCGCCTGTCTGGGGTTGAGTTGTTTTAAGGTGCGGATAGTGATGAGGTTTTGGTGGTCGGTCCAGACGATGAACGGCTCTCTGGCGCCCTGGAGCCAGTGTCGCCATTCCACCAAGGCCCACTTTATGGCCAGCAGCTCACGGTCCCCTACTCCGTATCGCTGCTGAGTGGCGTCAAATTTCTTGGAGAAAAAACTGCAGGGGTGCAGTTTTTGGTCTGGACCTCGCTGGGAGAGAACAGCCCCGGCGCCCACATCCGAAGCGTCCACCTCCACAACGAATGGTTTGTCAGCATCCGGGTGAAGGAGGATGGGAGCAGTGGTGAAGCGGCGACAGAGCTCATGGAAGGCAGAGACGGCAGTTGAGGTGAGGTTGAAGGGGTGAGATGATGGGCGGGTCAGAGCGGTTAGTGGAGCTGCAACGGTACTGTAGTCCCGGATAAAGCGGCGATAGAAATTGGCAAACCCGAGAAATCTCTGGAGTTGTTTAAGAGTCTTGGGTAGGGGCCAATGACTCACAACTTCCAGTTTCTGCGGGTCCATGGCCACACCCTGGGGCGAGATGACAAAACCCAGGAACGTGGTGGAGCGCTCGTGAAAAGCGCACTTCTCCAACTTACAGTACAGCTGGTGGGCGAGCAATCTCTTTAGAACCGCTCTGACGTGCTGGATATGTTCGTTGACGGTTCGGGAGTAGATGAGGATGTCATCAAGGTAGACGAACACCCAACAGCCTAACATGTCTCTGAGGACGTCATTGATGAATTGTTGAAAAGCGGCAGGTGCGTTGCAGAGACCAAAGGGGATGACCAGACTCTCGTAGTGTCCTGTAGGGGTGATGAAGGCCGTCTTCCACTCATCGCCCTCTCTGATGCGCATCAAGTGGTAGGCGCTCCGGAGGTCCAACTTAGTGAAGATGGTGGCACCAGAGAGGGCGTCCAGGGCAGAGTTGGTAAGAGGCAGTGGGTGTCGGTTTTTTATGGTGATATTATTGAGCCCCCGGTAATCGACACAGGGACGTAGACTACCATCGCGTTTTTTCACGAAGAAGAACCCCGTAGCGGCAGGTGAGGAGGAGGGCCGGATGGTACCATGGCTAAGTCCGCTGGAAACGTACTCCTCCATCGCCTGCATCTCGGTGTTAGATAGTGAATAGAGGTGGCCGCGGGGTGGTGTCGCACCTGGCTGAAGATCGATTGCCAGGTCGTATGAGCGACGAGGAGGTAGGTGGGTAGTCCTCTTACAGAAGACTTCAGCCAGGTCCCAGTAGTCTAGCGGGATGTTGTCTGTGTCGACATCAGGGGCCTCGGACTCCCTAGAGCACGTCCCAGCCTCGGCCCGTAGGCAGAGCTCGGTGCAGGTCGGCCCCCATTGTAGAATTCGATTTTGGGTCCATGATATGAGTGGATTATGATGCAGCAACCAAGGGTGTCCGAGGATGATGGGTGGTGATGAAATGGTGGTGGTGTAAAACTGAATCTGTTCCCGATGCTGGTTGATGATGAGGGTGATAGGCTGAGTTTGAAAGGAGATGGGGCTGGAGGAAAGAGGCCGACCGTCGACTGATGTAATGGTTACGGGCTGGGATAATGCCTCGATTTTTATCCCCAGTTTTTTGGCATATGAAGAGTCAATGAAGTTACCTGCTGCCCCGGAGTCGACGAACGCGGTACTTCCGACCCGTTTGTGGCCAAACTGGAGCTGTACTTTTACCGTGAGACGGGAATCATTAGTCAGGGTGGTGGAGAGAGAGATGGGACCCGGTGAGCTACTCTCATTTCTCACTGGGGCTGCGCGTTTCCCGGCCGCAGAGGACAGATGGCTCGATGGTGTGCAGCGGATCCACAATACGCGCAGAGCCCCTCTCTAAAACGGCGTTCCTGTTCTGCAGCGGTTAAGGAGGTGCGCCCTAATTGCATGGGTTCCCCGGCTCCTGTGTCAACCACAGCGGGAGGTGGAGTACCGACGGTTCTGGTGGGTGCTGCAGTGAATGAGGCGTGGACTTCTGGAACTGGAGCATGGGAGACGAAGGGTGTGGTGCGAGGTAGTGCTGTCGTGATGGGTGGCAGGGTACGGGGAGCTGGCTTGGGGCGAGTGAGCAGACATTGGTCGATCCGGAGTGCAAGTTGGATTAAGCCCTCCAAGGTTGCTGGGAGCTCTCGTCCGGCGAGCTCGTCTTTTATACGCGAAGCCAGTCCCTCGTAGTAGGCTGTCCGGAGTGCGGAGTCTCCCCAGTCGGTCTGCACGGCGAGAGTGCGAAACTCCGCGGTGTAGCGGCTCACAGACGACCCTCCCTGCCGTAGATGATATAGCTTAGAGTCGGTCTCCACCTCAGCAGCCGGATGCTCAAAGGTGAGTTTAAGCTGACGGGTGAATTCTGTGTAGGAGTAGGCGACGTCTGAATCTGAACGAAGAACCGCCGTGGCCCACTCAGCTGCCTGCCCGGATAGCAACGAGACGAGAAGAGCAATGCGCAGTCGGTCTGTGGAGTATCTGGTGGAATTAAACTCAAACACAAGATCCAATGCAGTTAGAAAAACACTGCACTTCCCATCCGTGCCATGCCATTTGTCCGGTAAAGCTAGAAAAACATCAGAAGGTGGGGAGGGGGTTGGCGGCGCAGCAGCCGCTGTGAGGGGCGTGGCAACAGCCGGCTGAGCGGCCGCCCCGCGGAGGGTCGCATTCTCCTGTCGCAGCTCCGCCACCACGCGGCGCAAGACCGTGACGCCTTGGAGCTCCTTGCGGAGAGATGCGACTTCACCACGGAGCTGTTCGATCAGCTTAGCATGCCGGTCAACCACATCGCAGAGGTGAGCAAACTCCGCTGGGTTTACTGCTGATGGCTCAGTCATTCTGTCACGAACTAACCGGAGATGAATCAGAAGACTAGCAGTTAGCCCTGTAGCGTGGATGGTAAACCCAAACGCGGAAGTAGCGCGAGCAGGCAGGATAACCACGCTGGTTATTATTAGAACTCTCCCGAAGCAAGAGCAAGAGTTTACACAAATAAACCCGCGTTCTAAATACACACACCCAATCTGAAGCGATAACCCAAGAAAGTGAGTACTCACGTTTAGACGAGTGAGGCATCGGCGATAGCATGGGCAAAACTCAATGACTGAGCAATGTGAGGCGCCATCTTGTTTCCTTTTATGCTTCCTGAAACCCGACCGTATTACTTCCGGGTCCTAGTGCCGGTCGTGTTACGAGTGTGCATGACAAAAGCATACATTTCACAGCATAAGGGTGGTTTGAAAGTCCTTTTATTCTGTAGCGGTAATTGTGGATAAGTGTGCAGTCACAACGTGAATGTAAAATAGTCTGTAATGTAGTTGAGTTTTGTGACAGCCATGTTTGTAGACTGCTGTATTCTGTACAGAAGTATTTTGTAAGACATTTTAATTAATTCTATTCTATTCTATTCTATTCTATTTAATTCCAACAAGCCACTGTTTTATTATATTTTAAGTTGGCAAAACTCTTTTCAAACAATATAATAAATTAAAATTCTTATATTTCAAACATTATAATAAAATTCATTTTATTATGAGAGATGGTTTTCATGTTTTTCATTTTTCTTACTTTCACTTTTGTGTAGCTGCAAGGCGTGGCTGCCATAAACAAATTACACTCTTGATCTCTCAGTGTAATCTTTAGATTCTGTGTCTCTTTTCCTGGCTTTCTCAGCAACAACAAATCTCCAGGTAAAGCCATTCAGTATTGATATTCTAGATTACAAAGTTAGAGTCTGAATATAAAAGGAAATTAATAATTTGTTGACATACAACAATAAATAGAACAATGACATATTTCGTTCGAGCAACTGTTTTGTCTTATGCAGAACTGGTGTATTATAAATATATCTTACAAATAAAATTGCCCTGTTATTGTACTAAGTAGAAGGATGAACAGCAAGCAAATGCTTCAGTTGGAACATCTAACCACCGAGCAGTTAGTTTTATTTTTGCACTGCAAGAAAACTGAGATGTCTTGTATGGAAGAACCACAACTATTCCTTAACCAGCTTCGAGACTGCTATCTAGTCCCTGAGGATCTCTACCAGGCAAGAGAAAAAAAATGCTTATTTTACTTCTATTTTTACATTCTATTTTTATTATTTAGCATCCATGTAACATAAAGATGTGTTTAAAGTGAGTGTGTGGTACTCATAATGATTTGTCAATATTTAATTAGATACTGTAAAAGTTTGCATCAACTGAAATTCTATAATACTTTGTTTCTGTCAAAATAAACTGCATTTCTAGTTATAATTTACCAATATTATCTACATAAATGTATCCTTGTAACAAAACCAAACTTTGCTTTTTGTATTGCACCAATGTTAAATTTGAACAAAATTATATTGTATAATGTTCCATGGTAAATTAGGGCATAAGGGTAAGTTTTAAGTTGCTAAAAGATAAAGTGGAGATTAAACATGATAAAACAAAACAAGCACAATTTACAAACATGAACATGAGTACAGGTACAATGGCTAGGAAATAGTCATCTCAAGTGTAATACCGATGGTATGAAGCTTATGATGAGCAGATGTGGCAGTTCCACATAGAGACTTGTTCACATGGATGAATATAGGAGATCTTTAAAACAATAAATCAAATTTCAACCATTTTTGCTTCTCGCAATTTCCTTTTCATTTACTTTACTTCTTATTTTTAAAATTTATGAAGGAAGACAATTCACACAATAGTAGAAAAGAAGAAAAGAAAGAAGAAAGAAATGAAGATAAGAATTTCCTTATTTGAGAATACATATAGTTATTTCTCTTAATAAGGTAATTTATTTAATGAATAGCTAGAACATAGTGCATTTTAATTATTTACTTAAATTTCAATGAGGTTGTGGTTATGTGGACAAACATTTGAACAGTGGATTTTCAATCATCATACACAAAACTGACACTGTGAATGATGAATGCAAAATTACTTGCAGCTACATGTTCATATACAGACGTGGACAAAATTGTTGGTACCCTTCAGTCAATGAAAGAAAAACTCACAATGGTCACAGAAATAACTTTAATCTGACAAAGTCATAATAAATAATAATTCTACGAATGTTAACCAATGAAAGTCAGACATTACTTTTCAACCATGCTTCAACGGAATTATTTTAAAAAATGAACTCATGGAACAGGCCTGGACAAAAATGATGGTACCCCTAGAAAATACTGAAAATAATAATAATAATAATAATAATAAATAAAAAAGCCAGACTGGAATATGCCAAACTACATGTTGACAAGCCACAAAGCTTCTGGGAGAATGTCCTATGGACAGATGAGACAAAAATGGAACTTTTGCCAAGGCACATCAGTTCTATGTTCACAGATGGAAAAATGAAGCATATAAAGAAAAGAACACTGTCCCTACTGTGAAACATGGAGGAGGCTCTGTTATGTTCTGGGGCTGCTTTGCTGCGTCTGGCACAGGGTGTCTTGAATCTGTGCAGGGTACAATGAAATCTCAAGACTATCAAGGGATTCTAGAGAGAAATGTGCTGGCCAGGGTCAGAAAGCTGGGTCTCAGTCGCAGGTCATGGGTCTTGCAACAGGACAATGACCCAAAACACACAGCTAAAAACACCCAAGAATGGCTAAGAGGAAAACATTGGACTATTCTAAAGTGGCCTTCTATGAGCCCTGACCTCAATCCTATTGAGCATCTTTGGAAGGAGCTGAAACATGCTGTCTGGAAAAGGCACCCTTCAAACCGGAAACAACTGGAGCAGCTTGCTCATGAGGAGTGGGCCAAAATACAGAGAGGTGCAGAAGTCTCACTGACAGTTACAGGAATCGTTTGATTGCAGTGATTGTCTCAAAAGGTTGTGCAACAAACTATTAAGTTAGGGGTACCATCATTTTTGTCCAGGCCTGTTCCATGAGTTCATTTTTTAAAATAATTCTGTTGAAGCATGGTTGAAAAGTAATGTCTGACTTTCATTGGTTAACATTCGTAGAATTATTATTTATTATGACTTTGTCAGATTAAAGTTATTTCTGTGACCATTGTGAGTTTTTCTTTCATTGACTTTATCCTTCTGTAAAACTGTTTATCATTTTGCATAGTATAATTGTGAATTGTGAATGGTTTTGGACATGATACAGACATGAAAGACATACAGTATATAACAATATTTGTGCCAAAGATTATATGGTAATAAGACCTTTGCACAGTACTGTAGATTCATTACATGTAAAGTAAAATATTTCAAGAGTTTTTTTTTATTATTATTATTGTATGATTATGGCTTAAAGCTTGAAAGTAAAAAGTTCAATATCTCAAAATATTTGAACATTAAATTTTGAGTTTTCATAATTTGATATTCTACCGACAGTTTAGAATATTCAAGCTTCCCTCTGCTGACAAGCCTTATGGAGATGCCAATTTCCTTTTTTTTTGCAGGATTTAGCACTTGCCCACAGTGCCAAAACTATCACGAAATACTTTGCTGAACATGATATTACTGTGCTTGAATGGTCCGAAAAGATTTGCTATGGGCTATAGTCATGAGGAAAAGAAGCAACACTTGACCCATCATTACCTGGTTTTCAATAATGCCTCAGGTTTTTCATGTTTTTCTGCTATGTTTTCATATTAAGAAGAAATCTTGAAAATCAGCAAATGCATGTTGAGAGTCAGCTCATGTTCTTAAATACTACCTATACCGCAAGGTTTTGCCATGTACATATAAACTGATCAGTCATAATATTAAAACCCAATACATTTAGCCAAATATTCTGTAGGTTCCCTTTGTGCCACCAAAACAGTGCTCGTCCCTTGAAGTATGAATCCAAATGACCGCTGAAGGTGTGCTGTGGTATCTGGCATCAGCAGATAAGTGCTGTATGGTGGGGCCCCAATTATTTATCAAGCACTTTCCATGTTCAAATGAAATGAGATCTGGGCAATTTGAAGGACAGGTTGAACCGTTTGCCTGCTAAGCCCTATATGTGGTAAACTGTGATGCACTGGGTGTTCTGATAGCTTTCTATCATAGCCAGCATTGAATTATTATCATTATTTTTTTTTTCACCTATTTGTGCTCCATTAACTTTTCTGTGGGATCAGATTAGACAGGCTGGCCTTTGGTTCCCAGGATCCTGGAAACAGTTTACTTGTTAATAATAATCCTTCTGAGAACTTCTGGGTGTGTTAGATCATCTCTCTCTCTCTCTCTCTCTCTCTGTCAGGCGAGGTGAAACGAGGTGGATCCAAGTGCAGATTAATAGTAGAAGCGTTAAACTGGAGCGAGGTCGGAAAACGAAAGCGTGGGTCAAAAGCCGGAAGATCAATCAGCGTGACGTCCAGGCAAAAACACAAAGCGAGAGCCGTAGTCAAAATGGGAAGCATTAGATCGGTAACCGGGAGATCAAACAGCGAGGCGACAATCCAAAACACGTAAAACAAAAGCCGTAGTCAAAACGAGGAAGCGCGAGATCAAAGCCGGGAGATCAAACAGCGAGGCGACGAATCCAAAACAGAAGGTGAGAGACGTGAAACGAGAAAACGAAACTACTTGGCAACGTGAAGACAGCAAAACAAACCGCGAGAGAATCGAAGCAGAAGACATTCAATAATCCAGCGATTTAAGCAGCGAGCAGCGCATGCTTAAATCACTGGAGTAATCAATGGAGGATGAGAGACAGGTGTGCAGACGAGGCGGAAGCGGGGGCGTGGGAAAGGACATATGACGGCAAAAAGAAAACATGGGCACATGGAGAGTGACAGCGTGGGAAAAAACAGGTTGACAGGCGTGGATCATGACACTCTCTGAGTGCATGCTGGGAGTGAGTGGGCGGAGCGGCGGTTCGGCGTTCAATCTCAAACGTTTTCTTTATCTAAACTTTATCTTAAAAAAAAAAAAAAAAAGGGAAGTGAACTTTATCTATTAATTTCACATCGTGCAGGGAGCTCACCAAACCTCTGTGAGTCGGAGGTTTCGGTGTGGAGCGTCAGCTCCAGCGTGTTTGCTGGAGAGCATGGCGTCCGCGAGCTCCAAAAGTTTTGACACCTTAACCCGCCGGCACGGGATTAGAATCGTGTGCGGCGCGAGTGTGGAGGACTGCAGTCTGGCCGCGGGGGGAAGTGGTCGGGCATGAGCACGTTCTAGCCGCGTCCAGGATGAACAGCGCGGTGGTGCTTTTCTTAAGCACAGTGGAAAAAGCGACAGAGCTAGTGGTAAACGGGATAGACATCTCCGGGTCCCACTACAGTGTACTTCCCCTGTCAACTCCATCTAATGTCCCCCCCTTCATCAAAGATGAAACCCTGGCGAGAGAACTCTCTCGCCATGGAAAACTAGTGTCCCCAATCAAAAAAATCTCCATCGGCAGCAAATCCGACCTGCTAAAACACGTAGTGTCTTTTAGACGATTCACCTACATGATCCTAAACAATAACACCACGGAGCTACAGTGCACATTAACTTTCAAAATCGACGGTTTTGACTATGTGATCTACGTTTCCACCGAGTCACTAAAATGTTTCGGTTGGGGGAAGACGGGACACATGGTGCGTGCTTGTCCGTGTGAGTCGGCGAGGGAGAACGGAGAAAGCGGTGGAGCAGCACGAGCAGGCCAGGAAAAAGCGAGACCTGAGGAGACAACCAGCGAGAACACCACAGCTGGGAAAGACACAGAGGAGGCCAACACACCTCCTACTGACAACACCTCCTGCACTGAGAGTGGTAAGACTGGAGTAAACACAGTCCCAACCCGACCAACACACCACAAGCGTAGAGACTGACATCATCGACACAGTGTCCAACACACAAGAAAGTGTCCTGAGTGACATAAACCCATTGATGGAAGGCGACAATGAAAATGTAGTAATGGAAACTGAACAAGCTTTGTTTAAAATGCCAGCAAAAAGGAAAAAGGATAATAAACATTCAGCAAAAAAACAATCAAAAAAGGCGGAGAAATCAGTGAACTTGAAATGGAAAGTGACCTTGAATCCTCAGACAGTGAGAGAATGGCAAAAAAACGGATGGCTGGCTGAAAAGGAAAGGAATACAACACGGAGGAACTGATTTTTTTTTTTTAAACAACAAGAAACTGGAGAAATGTTAATATATTGGACTATTTCACTGATGCCAAAAGATTATTGGAGGCACTAAGGCAATCGATGAGTGACATAGAAAAACCAGAAGTCTACAGAGCAAGAAAAATCGTGACCATGCTGAACTCCGTGTTAAATAATGAGGATTATGATCTGCCGTAGACGCTTTCTGTTTCGATTAACTGTTGTTGTTTTGTTGTGTTTTATCTTTTGCCTAATTATGGGAGAGATTTGTGCTGCCTCCCTAAACATCAATGGTGCAAGAGATAGCAAAAAGAGGAGCAATACTTTTCGAAAAATGTTAAAACAAAAAAAAAAATAGATGTACTTCTACTACAAGAGACACACAGTGACGATAGAAATGCGACAGATTGGGGATACGAGTGGAACGGAACACCTGTCTTAAGTCACCTCTCCTCCACTAGCGGAGGGGTGGCAGTTCTTTTCTCTAAAAGTTTTACCCCAACATCATACACAGTGGAAGAAATGATCAAAGGCAGATTACTGAAAGTCAGAGCACATTTCGAAAAGTACGCCTTCGTTTTTATATGTGTATATGCGCCAACTTTACATGTAGAGAGACTGACTTTTTTAGACAAGTTGTGCAAGATTTTAGAAACCTGTAATTCAGATGATTTTTTATTGATCGGTGGAGATTTTAACTGCACCACCACAGACATGGACCGCAATCACAAGGAGCCATATCTGCCCTCCCGTAGACGACTTTTAGAATTATTAGAAAAACATTAGCTGTGTGACACATGGAGATCTTTCCATGAGTCTGACAAACAATGCACCCGGACTCATGCTAGTAATAACATCATCTCCCTCGCAAGGCTCGACAGGTTTTATGGTTTTAAACACCAACTTAGTATCTTTAAGAGTCGTCACATCATCCCAGTCAGTCTCTCTGATCACAGCCTGATTTTATGTAAGGCCAAATTTTATAATATCAAACCAAAAAGCGCATATTGGTTTTTTAATACAACGTTACTAGAAAACCAAGTGTTTAGAGACAATTTTATGTTTTTTTGGAACAATTTTAAGAAAGAGAAGTCTGATTTTAAAACACTGCAGCAATGGTGGGATTTTGGTAAAATCCAAATTAAGCAGTTGTGTCAACCCTCAATGTCACGAAAATTTTAAACCAGTCGATATGTCAGTTACAAAAAGAGATTACAGATCTCCAATCACCAACCTCTGATGCTACCCTGATTCAGACCCTCAAACAAAAGAGACAGAGACTGTCTGATCTCCTGGAATCTAAGGTGCAAGGTGCTCTTGTGAGAGCCCGCTTTCAGGACGCAGATGGACGCCAGATGGACGCACTTTCTAAATACTTTTTTAATTTAGAAAAGAAAAAGGGGCAAAGCCGTTTTATACACAATTTGCGATCTGAAAATGGAGATATTTTAACAGACGACATTAACATTCGCAAGAGAGCTGCACGTTTTTATGAAAATCTTTACTTTTCAGAGTATAAAGAAAACAATGTGATCGAACGGGGTTTTTTTGGAGAACCTGCCCCAGGTTTCTCAAAATGATGAACTCGAAGGGCCGCTAACTTTAGAAGCACTCCACAAAGCTCTACAGAACATGAGCAATGGGAAAGCCCCAGGTATAGATGGACTGCCAGTGGAGTTTTACAAGTCTTTCTGGCAGATCTTGGGGGAGGACGTGTTAGAAGTCCTAAACGGAAGTCTAAATGAGGGGTTACTTCCACTAAGCTGCAGAAGGGCAGCACTCACATTGTTACCTAAGAAAGGAGACCTGACAGATATTAAAAATTGGAGACCTGTGTCGTTGCTATGTAGTGATATTAAACTACTATCAAAAGTCCTTGCAACAAGGTTAAAAAACGTTTTGGAGGAAATCATACACACTGACCAACTGCATTCCTGGCGTACTGCATTCCTGGCAGATCCATATTTGATAACATCTCCTTAATCCGAGATATTTATCATCTTAGCAAACTATATGGACTGAATATAGGCCTGATTTCTCTAGATCAGGAAAAAGCCTTTGATCGAGTAGAACACAGTTACTTATGGAAAACTCTTGAAGCGTTTGGTTTTAGTCCTAATTTTATTAAGAAAATTAAAATTTTATACAATGACATTGAGAGTGTGCTGAAAGTTAATGGTGGCTCGAGCTCTCCTTTTAAAATAAACAGGGGGGTCAGACAAGGATGCTCTCTGTCGGGAATGCTGTATGCAATAGCAATAGAACCATTGCTTCATAAGCTACGAATCGAACTTAATGGAATCAGGATTCCCGACAGAAGAGAAACGCTTCGTCTTTCTGCTTACGCTGATGACATCGTTGTAATGCTAAATGAACAAAAAGACATAGATGTAACAATCAAGGTGCTAAAGGATTTTGAAAAGATTTCTTCAGCAAAAATAAACTGGGCAAAGAGCGAAGCAAAACTAATAGGCGATTGGTTTGAAAATGCACCCACACAGCCAGAAAGACTTTTATGGACAAAAGGGGGAATAAGATACCTAGGAGTCTACCTAGGTGACGACTCGTTTACACTAAAGAACTGGGAAGGGGTGATTGAAAAAATGAAAGGCCGACTGGACAAGTGGAAATGGCTGACTCCAAAAATGTCCTACAGAGGACGAATACTCATTATAAACAATCTAGTGGCCTCTTCTTTGTGGCACAAAGTGGCATGTGTGGACCCTCCGGTGGAGGTTATGGCAAAATTTCAGTCAATCCTTGTAGACTTCTTCTGGGATAAACTTCACTGGCTGCCAAGGAGTATTTTATTTTTACCCAGAGATGAAGGGGGACAAGGTTTCTTACGGAAATTCCTGGGAAGCTCATCTTGTTTTAGTTGGAATGCAGTAACAGGAGCGATTTTAAGGACGCTGGGGAACGTAAAATGGACAAAACCCTTTTCCTGACAGACCCAAAGAGACTGAATCTATCAAAACTGCTGTTTTTTTATCGCAATCTTTTTAAAATTTGGAATTTTTTTAAGTACAGAGATCTCCAAACACATGTTTCGTTTACTGGCTTTTAAAGGAACCCCTAGTCCATGGAGCACGCCTGGACATCGCCAACAACTCCCTTTCTGATACCCTGATCCACTCTGGTATATCCAACTTAGGACAACTAGTGGAGCTAGTACGTGCAGATTTTCAAAACTCGGCAAAAGCGGTGGAAAGGATTGGAGTGAAGTCAAGGAGGATTCTAGCACAACATTTTGAAAAATGGAAAAATCTTCTCTCACAGGAAGAGAAAGACATGCTGAGAGAGTACTGTGAGGGAAAGGAAGAACCGGATGAAGGAGACCCTTTCCCCGACCTCACTCTCTCCAGACCTAGGAGAACACACGGGTAATTTTTTTAAACTGTGCAAACCTCCTAAACATGGACTTCTACAATGTCTCTGGGAAAAACCTTTTTAAAGCTTGTGTTAAAGTTTTTAATAAAAAGTTTTTAAATGGGAGAGTTGATACACCTTGGCGTTCGGTACTCAGATTAAATGAGGAAGAACAGCCGCGGTGGAGATCACTGTACAAGCCACCATTAGCTAAAAGATCTGGAGACTTGCAGTGGAGAATTTTACATGGTATTTTAGCGGTCAATGCTTTTACCTCATGTATTAATCCCAATATAAGTCAAGAATGTCCTTTTTGTGCACAGAAAGAGACCATCTTTCATGCCTTTGCAGAGTGCTCCAGACTTCAACCACTTTTTATTGTTGTAAAAGACCTATTTATTGGTTTTAATGAATTTTTTACACTACAGTCCTTCATCCTCGGCATAAAATATACTCAAAAAACAAAAGAAAAAAGTCAACTACTGAACTACATTCTGGGCCAAGCAAAAATGGGTATATACTTAAGCCGGAGGAACAAAATTGAGCAAAAAGGAAATTATAGTGTGGTAGCAACAACAATTTCACTAATAAAATCAAGGGTTTTAATTGATTATCTCTTTTACAAGAAAACAGAAAATCTGACTGCCTTTGAGAGAATTTGGTGTTTTAATGGAGCACTGTGCACTTTGATTGAAAATTAGTTCTGTTTTACCCACACCGTGTTTAAAAAAAAAAAATCTTAATTTTATTTACTACAGTTATTTATTTATTTATCTATTTATTGTATTCTATTTATTTAGAGTTCAAATTATGTTCCTTACATCATTGTAAAAACAAACACCAAATAACTGTAAATAAAAGTTTTTTGTAAATTCAATTCTCTCTCTCTCTCTCTCTCTCTCTCTCTCTAGAAGGTGACAAAGGCCAGGTCTAAAAAGACAAAGCAGAAGACTTTGTATGAGATTTTGGACTATGTGGAGAAAGAGCGATGGCAGTGTATGATGTTGTTTTGGAGTACTGTTTTTCAAGATCACATCCTGCAGCAATATCCTCTCTTCCGCTTGTACCAAATCAGCCTTTTGGAAGGTCAGTCTCTTCATTCTACATATGTGGGTTTTATCAGGTCAAATTATGTTTGATGTTGGATAAATTCATATTAGGGTTCATTGGGTAATTTTAAAATGTTTTACTCATTCACATTTATGACACTGGCAGGCTATGTTATGAATCATTTGATGAAAAAATTAAAAGTTCCCTTGGTGCAATGAGTCACACAAGGCATGCTTTTTATATGTTAGAAAGCTAATTAGCATAGGTAGCTAATTAGAAAGAGCTAGACGAAAGAACAAACTGTGAATTTTCATAGATGAGCCCTTTAAGGATAGTTAAGGTTTTGAGAAAAAAAACTTTTTTTTTTTTTTTATCTAGAACAAAAGAACACTGAGCAAAAGAAGACATTAAAGAGAAAGAAAATTGTTGATGAAACAGAAGATCTTGAACCAGGTCCTTCTTCTGGATCTCTCCCCAACCTAATGCAACTAGCCAAAATGCCAAAAGTTGCCAAAGATAGTGACCACAGTAAATAAGTTTATGTGTAAGACTTCATGGATTTATTTTTTATTATTGTAATTTGTCAGATATTTTTCTTAGATAAATTTCAAAAATTTAACACATATCTTGTGTACCAAATGAGATAAACTAAATAAACACATATAACTTGTGTATCAAATATGATAAACACATTGCTAAATAAATAAATTGCTGATATATAAAATTTATTGTTTGATGTTTGATCTGTGATTTTATTTCAGTCATTTAGATAAGATTCAAATGTTGATACCCATAATAAAAATTATGGGCAAAAGCAAAGCAAAGCACTACTATTATAATCTCACTGGCTTATTATTAGTGGTGCTTGCGAAGCCAAGCACTACTACTGTTATCTCACAAGCTTACTAGTGGTGCTTGTGAAGCGAATAACTTCGATTATTATCTCATAGGCTTATTTTCTTTTTCTTCTTCTTTTATACAAAAGTTTGGCACATAAATAGTCCCGCACCGTTTGTCAATGACCCATGAATGAGGTGTCAAATCGTGCGACTTGTTTGGGAATGGGGTTCTGGAATGACTTTGCTAAAGGGTGGGCAAAAAGTCCCATAGACTTAACATTGAGACCATTTTTGACGGATTGTAGCGCAGAGATAGCTTTTTGTAGAAAGGTAAAATTGACCAGATTTGAAGAGATTTGAAATCTGTGTCAGAACATACACTGCAAGAGAGTAAAAGTTTTAGCCCTGGGGCACAAGAATTCCCCAAATTTGCCCCATCGACATATAATGGGGAAATAATCCCATAGACAACATTGAAACCAAATTTGACAGATTGAAGGACACAGTGAGAATTTAGTAGAAATCTCAAATTCACCACATTTGACGAGGCTTGCAAGCTCTATCAGGACATACCCAGTACAAGGGTATAGGTTTTGCCCCTGGGGCAGCACAGGTGCCCAAGTTTGCCCCATTGACTTATATAGGGGAATTTGGTGCGTAACTATACCTGTACCATTCGTCATAGACCCATGAATGAGGTGTCAAACCGTGCGGCTTGGTCGGGAATGGGGTGCTATGACTTCCTAAGGGGTCAAATCCCATAGACTTTACACTGAGACCAACATCAACTATGACATCAGTTACGTCTATGATGCCATGGCAAGCGCCACTCACATTTTCTTCAGGAAATGTACCTCTCTTGTTAGGGCCCAAGCACTATAAGGTGTGCAGGACCATCTTGTTTTTCTAAGGATTATTAGGGCCACAAATGTTAACACTCACACACACACACACGCACACACACACAGGCACACACGCACACGCACACACACACACACATCTCTAATATTAATACACACAGACTCACACCATACACACAAACAAGCACAAACACAAGCACATTTACTCGTTACACACAGACTGACACATCCACACGTCACACACCTCTCTCTCTCACTCTCACACACACTAACCCTCACACACTAACACGCACACACACACACGGACACACACACACACACACACACACACACACACACACACCTCTCTCACGACGCACCCACACACCACACACACACACACACACACACACACACACACACACTTGCCCTGTATAGTGTGTGATGTGTGCAGGTTGTGCGGTGCAACCGAGTGACCGAAAAGTCCAAAAGGATGAAATATATATATATTTTTTTCATCCTTTTGGACTTTTCGGGGGTCTTAACATGCTCAAAAACTCATGAAACTTGGCAGACAGGTTGGAAGCTGCTGCCATCAGGAAGCCTGAGAGTTTTGTGGCACAGGGCTCCCAGGGGTCCCCACATGAGATTTTGCTGCATAGCTCATACACACTTTCACGTAGGCACACGAAACCCGGTACACATTTAGAGCTTATCGAGCCGAACAACTTTCGCACTGCATGTCCTGGGCTCAACTCAACAGGAGGCCGGTTATTTTGGGTCGTTCGCAAAAACGCACCCGATGGATTTTGATATACTCCTCCTAGGGAAATTATACAATCGCTACCAAACTGGGCCAAAGAGATCTAAAGACATTGAGGATGCAAAATTGCGGAGGGATTTTTGATATCTCAAACGGGTCAGCCATGTTAATGTCTTAAACGTACACCAAAAATTGATTAATAACTTTCTGTGTGGCATTATATCGAGTGACATTATATTCAGTGACACTTTCAGCGACATCACATTCGGGAACATCATAGTGTGATGCTTTTCTTCCAGCACCTGTGGCCTATTGTACACATACACATCACAAATGTTAACGCACACTCACACACAAACACATCACACACACGCACACACGCACACACGCGCACACGCACACACTCATCAGTAATGTTAATACACACAGACTCACACACCATACACACAAACAAGCACAAACACATGCACATTTACTCGTCACACACAGACTGACACATCCACATGCCACACACCTCTCTCTCTCACTCTCACACACACTAACACGCGCGCACACACACACACACACACACACACACACACACCTCTCTCACGACGCACCCAAAAACACACACACACACACACACACACTTGCCCTGTATAGTGTGTGATGTGTGCAGGTTGTGCGGTGCAACCGAGTGACGATGGCTTTTTCGAGGTCTTAACACACTCAAATAACACAGGTTGTGCGGTGCGCACGGGGTGGTGATGGCACAGGGTGCTTGGGCCCGTCATCATTGCTTGCAACTATATTTTATTGTTATTATTCCTTTTTACCAGGAAAAAACAAATTCCATTCAGATCCAAGTCTCTTCTACTAGGGAGTCCTGGCCAACACACATCCACTAAAAGTGTACAAAACATGTACATGTTTTCCTTCACATAAAACTCAAACTGATTTTGAAGAATATTTAGAAAGAGACGTACAGTACTTCTAACGTCAAAGTTTGGGCCCATAGAAAGAGAAAGACATTGAATTTTTCCAAAGTCTGTAAATACTCTAGGTACATCTAAAAGTCATTTAGAAGATGATCTTGTCCTGTAATTACTGTCACGGGGCGCAGACTATGTCGCGCAGGCTTGGGGAACCCAAAAGCAGACACAACAGATAGGACTTAGTTTAACTGATTTTAATGACAAAATGAGGAGGATAGAAAAGAGGGAGAGGCAAAAGCAGAGAAGCAATACTTGGGGTGCTGTCTGAGGTGGGCAGTGGCATAGCTTGGCAGTGGCCGTAGAGTAGGTTAAGGGATGGGCGATGCAGAGTGAGCGCGGCTGTGCGGGGAGATCAGACCTGCAGCGCGCATGCAATGTATCACGCACAGAAGGAGCGTGGTAGGGTGATGGATCAGTGCTGTGGTGTATGTGCTGAATCCGGCGCGCAGATTGAGAGAGAGAGAGAGCAGCTGTGTCAGGAGATCGGGGTTGTGAATTGAGGCGCTGGTCTGAAGTCGTGCACTTGTCATCAGCATTGCAGGAATCCTGGGAGGATAAGGCAGAGTCAAAGTCAGAAGTACAAACAAAGGGTCAAAACCAGGTTATCAGTCAACGTAGCAGACAACTCCAAATCCTAAGGCAAAGAGACATCACAGGTGAGCAAAAAATGGGTCAAAAAGTATTCTAGGCAAGCAACATATACTAGGCAAGAAAAACACAGAGCTTGGGGCACGCAATAATTCGGCAATGAGTGGTTGCTTGGACAAGACTTATATAGAGCAAGGTGATGAAATGAAAATATGGAGCAGGTGTGCTTGAGCTGATGAATGAGGAGGCAAAACCAAAGCTGCGGGACGGAATGTGGAGAGGAGTCACAGGTGATCAAAGTTTGGCTCGAGTCGTGGGCGTGACCTGGCGTACCATGACAATTACGAGTACAATATGATAAAAGATTACAAATGTAACAAGGCAATGTTCCCAATAATGCCTTGGCAATAAATAACAATAAATGCAACTTTCTCCTCTGATACAGAGATGGCCAGCCAACCAACCAATGTAGAGTATGTGTAGAGGCACTTGTCATAAATCATATTGCAGCGTGATATACAGAATCAACGTTTTTTTTAGTGTGCATAAATTTGCATGCATATAAATCACATCACCATAATCCATAATGTGAGGAGGCATGAATTATCATGAATTATTCTCTAATTTACGCCACAAATGACAAGGACCCAGATAATGAGCTGTATAAGGAGCCTTTCAGTCAGGTATGTGACTAAGAGGGAAGTGCTACAAGAATAGAATTTGACACATCCACAATTTTCCAAAAATTTGTTTTTTGTTTTGTCTTATTTTAGGGTAAGAAGCAACATGAATTATTAATATCAAAACATATTAGATCCATGATTTGCCAGAATTTTTTATCAATTCAAGACATCTAATGAACACTATATTACTAATAGTATGTCTACAATCTAAATATGTAATGTAGTGTCCCATAGCAAAGGAAACTCTAAGATGAGATCTCATGCTAATCTCTTCTTTTTCTCATAAACAGAAATAAGCCATCTTTACGACTTGAATGGGATTCAGGCATTTTTCTCAATCTTCTCAAATGTGCCTCATGTGGCTCATTAACTCTAAATCTCAGTGATAGTTCATATTTGTCTTATATGTGACTCCAAAAAGTTTATGTTTCCCACACATAAAGTCTACTACATTTTTATTATTACTTTTAAAAAATGTACATTTTACTACTACCAGAATGATGCAAAAATGTAAAACTCACAAAATGTGCAGAATATTATATATTATGTCCTTGATATAAAATGTTTTTGCTGACAGAGAGGGTTTTTATCATGGGTACACCCAGGTATCCCTAGTTGATCAACATGGCTAACCTTTTACAAATGTGTGTTACACCTCAATTAATTTATTAAAATTAACCTGAAAAATGGCAGGGCGTGGTGTAGTGTGGCACCTCCAGGGTTCGATTCCCGGCCGGGCTCCATTCCCGTCTCTGTGTGCATGGAATTTGCATGTTCTCACTGCGCTTGGTGGGTTTCCTCCAGGTACTCTGTTTTCCTCCCACAGTCCAAAGACCTGCAGATTAGGCTAATTGGCATTCCCAAATTGCTCTTGTGAATGAGTGTGTGAGTGTATGTGTGCGTGCCCTACGATGGACTGGCTCCCTGTTCAGGGTGTACCCCGCTTTGTGCCCTAAGCCTCCCCGTGACCCTGAATACAGGATAAAGCGGTATAGGCGAAGAGTCAGTGAGTGAGTGGAAAATGGGAAATCTATTTTTGATCATACATTTATGATTGAATGTTCAACATTACACATAAATTACACATACAAAAATTAAACATCTTATGTTTGTAACCCCTGGATTAGCATGTCTGTAATCAATGGAAATCACCAGTACACCCACACCAGCACCATGGGGTCAGCTGTTTTGGCGGTGGGACCACTTGCATTTTTTTTGGTAACCGTCAAAATAACTTAAAATGTTTGATCATTTTTAACCATACAAATACGTGTAATGTATCGATTTCTAACCTTATTTGTTAATGTAAAAAAACATTGTGTTTTTGTAAAAATAAAGAAAATAAACAGGGTGTGCTTTCTGCCATCTCAGTCTCCCCAAAAATCTTTTTGAAAAGGGTCACTAAAATGAACTAAAATGAACACACACATATCCATATATCTATATTTCTATACATATACATCCACACGTGGACAAAATTGTTGGTACCCTTCGGTCAATGAAAGAAAAACTCACAATGGTCACAGAAATAACTTTAATCTGACAAAAGTAATAATAAATAAGAATTCTATGAATGTTAACCAATGAAAGTCAGACATTGCTTTTCAACCATGCTTCAACGGAATTATAAAAAAAAAATGAACTCATGGAACAGGCCTGGACAAAAATGATGGTACCCCTAACTTAATAGTTTGTTGCACAACCTTTTGAGGCAATCACTGCAATCAAACGATTCCTGTAACTGTCAATGAGACTTCTGCACCTCTCTGCAGGTATTTTGGCCCACTCCTCATGAGCAAGCTGCTCCAGTTGTTTCCGGTTTGAAGGGTGCCTTTTCCAGACAGCATGTTTCAGCTCCTTCCAAAGATGCTCAATAGGATTGAGGTCAGGGCTCATAGAAGGCCACTTTAGAATAGTCCAATGTTTTCCTCTTAGCCATTCTTGGGTGTTTTTAGCTGTGTGTTTTGGTCATTGTCCTGGTTGCAAGACCCATGACCTGCGACTGAGACCCAGCTTTCTGACACTGGCCAGCACATTTCTCTCTAGAATCCCTTGATAGTCTTGAGATTTCATTGTACCCTGCACAGATTCAAGACACCCTGTGCCAGATGCAGCAAAGCAGCCCCAGAACATAACAGAGCCTCCTCCATGTTTCACAGTAGGGACAGTGTTCTTTTCTTCATATGCTTCATTTTTCCATCTGTGAACATTGAGCTGATGTGCCTTGGCAAAAAGTTCCATTTTTGTCTCATCTGTCCATAGGACATTCTCCCAGAAGCTTTGTGGCTTGTCAACATGTAGTTTGGCATATTCCAGTCTGGCTTTTTTATGATTTGTTTTCAACAATGGTGTCCTCCTTGGTCGTCTCCCATGTAGTCCACTTTGGCTGAAACAACGACGGATGGTGCGATCTGACACTGATGTTCCTTGAGCATGAAGTTCACCTTGGATCTCTTTAGAAGTCTTTCTGGGCTCTTTTGTTACCATTCGGATTATCCGTCTCTTTGATTTGTCATGAATTTTCCTCGTGCGGCCACGTCCAGGGAGGTTGGCTACAGTCCCATGGATCTTACATTTCTGAATAATATGTGCAACTGCAGTCACAGGAACATCTAGCTGCTTGGAAATGGTCTTATAGCCTTTACCTTTAACATGCTTGTCTATAATTTTCTTTCGAATCTCCTGAGACAACTCTTTCCTTCGCTCTCTCTGGTCCATGTTGAGTGTGATACATACCATGTCACCAAACAACACAGTGACGACCTGGAGCCCTATATATAGGCCCACTGACTGATTACAAGATTGTAGACACCTGTGATGCTAATTAGTGGACACACCTTGAATTAACATGTCCCTTTGGTCACATTATTTTCAGTATTTTCTAGAGGTACCATCATTTCTGTCCAAGCCTGTTCCATGAGTTTATTTTTTTAAATAATTCCGTTGAAGCATAGTTGAAAAGCAATGTCTGACTTTCATTGGTTAACATTCATAGATTTTTTTATTTATTATTACTTTTGTCAGATCAAAGTTATTTCTGTGACCATTATGAGATTTTCTTTCATTGACCGAAGGGTGCCAACAATTTTGTCCATGTGTGTATATGTATAGAAATCTTAAATTGTCTACTTTTAAATGTAGCAAGCTGAATCAAAAATAAATGTTCTCAGTTTATGTAATCCATATGAATCTAAGGAGAGATACAGTCTTTCTGCCACACATTCACTGATAATGACCTGAGACAAGACACGCCCATACGCTTTTCATACGGAAACAATCAGGGTAATCTACATACAAGGCCACGCCCCCAAACACACACACACACACACACACACATTAGATCCGATAGGTTTCAGGCATGTGTGGGATATGTTGGGCACTCTACAGGCTTCTGAAGCTCTACAAAATGTTCCGGATAGTGGGAGGTGTTTAGATTTACCTCAGAACAAAACTAAGACTACAACAGAGAATGAAGGAGGAGAATCCAGCAAGCTGTTACCATGGGTAAGTTTTTAAATCTAATGTAATCCTTATTCTGATAATATAAAACTAATATTAATTTATTTTTCCTCATTTTCTCACAAGCTTTTGCCAGTTTATGTGAAACATTGTCATTTAATGTCACTTACATGGTTTGGTTAGCATGTAGATAACACTGCTAAATCATGCTAACATACTGCCTTATGTAGCTTAGCACAAACAGGTTAGCTCACAGGTGGCTAACCTATTACCTTACAGTATGTAGATCACAGATGGTTGTCAGTATCAGCTGTGGTGTAAATGTTTATAATATATGCACCCCGTTTTGGATAGCTTCATGTTATGATAGCTATTTGGTTCAGTTTTTGGTTAGCTTATTACACTGCTATCTATAATGTTATTTAGCACAAACACTTTAGCTTCTGTTGCCTAAACATTGCAAAAGTTTGTGTTGTCTTTATGCATGGTCAATAGTTATTGATGATTATTGACAGTAATTTTATTATCATCATGCTTATGTTTCTTTTTCCTTTTTTATAAACAGTTGTGACCATGAAAATGATCAGCCACCTGTTTTATAGAGACCAAATGCAAACAAGCAAGATACACACGGACCATCACTATGTCATGGGAACCTCGACGATGACTGGGGTCTGGATTCGGGATGGATCTCCTGTATTTTTTTAAGCGGTTGACCACACGATAAGGCTTCACCTGTGACTGCACACAACCAGCACATGGACTGACCTCAGATGCCAGGAATGTTACCACTGCTGGTTACAGGGTCTGTGTGAATTGCAAATCAGTTTATGGTAAGCAGCCATAAACACCATGGAAATGCCAGGTATGCGATGTTCACTTGTGTCATGAGTTAAACAAGAACTGCTTTTCGAGAGAGGCACAAAGATGTATGACTGTCTGCCTCCGAGTGGCGCAGTGGCGCAGCTCGCCCTATCATCCGGAGATCGCTAGTTCGAATCCCGGGTGATGCTGTAACCTCTCGCAGCCGGAGGTCTATAGAGAGCTGATTGGCCGAGCTCTCTCAGAGGGGAGGGATGAGAGGTACATAGTGCTCCCACATTAATCACGGCTCTACAGCCAGTCAGGGGCATCTGTGAGCTTGCGCAACGAAGGGAGCGGATAGCGCCGTCCTCCGAGTGTGTGACTCCGCCCCCAACGCTGCGCGAGCGAGCAGTTAGAAAAGATGCGGTCGGCTGGCGTCACGTGGTTCGGAGGAAACATGTGATAATCTTCGGCCTTCCCAGCTGAGTAGTAGCAGTAGCCTTAATAGGGAGCCCCCTAATGACGGGGAGGAATTGGACACGACTAAATTAGGGAGAAAATTGGGGAAAAATCCAAAAAAAAAAAAAAAAAAAGATGTATGACTGTGTATAGGGTGTAAGAGTGGGCTTTTACAAACCTAACACCATTTCTTCACCGTGTTCCTGTTCCCACTGTTTTACCCTGAACGTCTGTTTGCACGGCCATATTTACATTATGCCAGAAATGTGCCTTCTGTGTATAAGATAATCTGTGTCACTCTTCCCTCAGTCCTGGACATTTACTTTGCACTAGGCGAAAGAGGTGACATTTATATGTTTATAAGTAAGGTTACATTTATATGTTCATAAGTAAGAAAAATACACAAATGTCAGGACATGTCAGAACTACTTCAGGACCCATAAACCTGCAGACCCCTAAATAAAGAGTGAGAGCCAAGATCACTCATTTACACTCCTGTGGTGTGAAAGTAACTGTGTGAAAGTGTCCCTGCGAGGTTTATTTTTTTTTTATTATTATTTTTTTTTTATCAAAACCTATTTGCTGTTCATTGTTAAATTATCATATTGTTACAAATGTGCATATTGTATATATTGTTACATATTACACATTGTTAATATTGTTTGTGTTGGCCAATAAAGCTGATTTTATACTGATTCTGTTTTATATTTTACATATTGGATGACAATCTTCCATGTATTCTGGCTTTTATACCATACCAACATTAGATGGGGAGTGAACAGCATAGTATCATGGCACTATGATGCAAAATATATGCTGGGATGCTGTGGACCAGCATCAATAAAGTGACCAGCATACCAGCACCAGCATACCAGCAAAATGTATGCTGGTCACCACTATATATTTTAAAATAGTACAATTACATGAATTAATTGTGCTAATCCAACAAAAAGTTATGCTTATTTAACAGCAATACTTTACTCTAAGAGATGACCTTTTTAATCATAAGAAAACACAAGTTTTTGACAGTGTTTATATAGTCAGGAATTTAAACATATGTTTATCTAGTTTACTCACAGCTGGTGTAAGATTAGGACAAGAAAAACACAACGCAAACTGAACTTGATGGAATATGACTTTACCAGAAAAGGAAACTGACTTAGCAACTGCTTGAAAACATGTTGCTTTGAAAACACAACAAAGAGACAGCCTAAAACTTAAAATTCCAAAAGATTGTGCATTATGTTGTATGACTGTTTTTTTTTTTTTTAAACAGACAGACAAGCAAAAATTGCATTTGCGGAGTTAGAAAATTGCAGCCCACTGTTTGAACCTGCCTTTAGTTAACATGGTACTCATATTTAACATCAAAATATAAAATGCATTAATTAAAACAAATCTAGCATATACACAGTATATAAACTCAGGCAGACATCTTGGTAGAAAACTATGAACAATTCTTCATTTTTAATGACTGGATTCTGACTAGGTAGCGAAAAAAGCTCAACATACATTTTCACATACATCAACAGATTCTAAGTATAAACCATTTAATAATAAAGCAATATTACCTGCCTGAATTTTTATTTTTAGATTTCTGATTACCAAAATATAAATCACAGCTGGTTACAAAGTTAGGTGCAGAATATTGTCCTGGCAATTGACTGCAAAAGAAAATGAGGACAAACTGAAAATACAGCATTGTGCATCCTTATATTTTGCAAGTCTTTCACATTTAGCAACAGCTGGAGCCTGGTCAGACAAGTGTGCAAGTAGAGTTTTCAGTGATTGATTAAAAAAAAAAAAAAACTCTGTTTCCATCAAACTCCATGCTTATTTTCTGCAAAGCCTCAAATGTGTATCTCAGCTCTGGAAGGTAGCTGAGGTTCAGAGTGTACACAAGTGCGAACAACATGACCACAGCAAGTGGTACATTTTCCAACTCATCCAGAACTTGCACACCCCCCAGAATGATACCTATATCTTCTGGTTCATCACCTGGCTCTGCGAATGACAAAAGATTCCAAACGTTGTCTCCATCTTTGCAACTTCACCGCTTTCACCATCTGTGTTCTTCACAAAAAAAAAATAAATAAAAAAATAAGACATACGTTATATCACTCCCATTTTAACTTGTATATATAAGTGTATATACATTGTATATATGTCTTATAAGGATTAAGCAGAAGAAAATTAATCAACATCCAATCTCTTATGTCCTGAACACACTGCTCAATTTTAGCTAACTGTTTTTTCTCATCTGGTTTTGTTGAGATATATAATTATGTGTCATCAGCATAACAATGAAAACTAATACCATGTTTATGCATTACGTTGCCCAGAGGAAGCATGTAAAAGTAAAAAAGCAGTGGGCCTAAAACTGAACCCTGTGGAACACCAAACTCCACTTGAGAACATAAGGAATGGTCGCCATCTAAATCTACAAACTGATAACGATCGGTCAAATAGGATCTGAGCCACAAGAGGGCAGTTCCCTTAATTCCTACTACCTTTTCTAATCTGTGAAGGAGAATACTATGATCAATGGTGTCAAAAGCTGCACTGAGGTCCAGTAACACAAGTATAGTGATGCAACCCTGATCAGAGGCCAATAGGAGGTCATTTACTGCTTTAACAAGTGCTGTCTCTGTGCTGTGATGAGGCCTAAATCCTCACTGATACAGTTCATTTATGCTATTTCTATGTAGATACCTGCTGTGATACTACCTTTTCCAAAGGAAAAGTGCCAAAACCACTGGTAAATGGTTTACTGACCATCGTATTACTGTGCTCAATTGGCCTGCCAATTCTCCTGACCTGAACCTCATAGAGAATTTGTGGGATATTGTGAAGAGAAAGTTGAGAGACGCAAGACCCAACACTCTGGATGAGCTTAAGGCCGCTATCGAAACATCCTGGGCCTCCATAACACCTCAGCAGTGCCACAGGCTGATTGCCTCCATGCCACGCTGCATTGAAGCAGTCATTTCTGCAAAAGGATTCCCAACCAAGTATTGAGTGCATAACTGAACATAATTATTTGAAGGTTGAATTTTTTTGTATGAAAAACACTTTTCTTTTATTGGTCGGATGAAATATGCTGATTTCTTGAGATAGGAATTTTGGGCTTTCATGAGCTGTATGCCAAAATCAGTAATATTAAAACAACAAAAAGGCTTGAACTACTTCAGTTTTGTGTAATGAATCTAAAATCTATGAAAGTCTAATGTTTATCAGTACATTACAGAAAATAATGAACTTTATCAGAATATGATAATTTTTTGAGAAGGACCTGTAAATATGGGCTAATAATACTTACTTCCGGTGCTGCAGAGAGCTTTGCGGAACAAGCAAGACATGACACAACAAGTAAAAAACAAACAAAAGTGTATTGAGTGAAAAAAACAACCAACAAACAAACCAGGTGCACCAAAAAAACAATATATACAAAATATAACTATCTCAGGCAACAAATATAAACAATGTGTGCGCGTGTATGTATGAGTGTCCAAAGTCCATGTTTTATTATTTGTGTGTGTGATGTAGGCCGGGAGAGATGGCTTGGTGTGACCGGTAAAAGATGTTCAGTCCGGGAGCACGAGAAAACGGAACGAGAGGGGTATTGAATGTGTCCAAAACATATTAATCCACCCGGGAAAAGTAATCCAGTTACTGCGGCAAGCAAACTCTCTCTCTTAGAAACAGCGCTGTAAATCCACATCTCTCCTCCCTGAAGCCTTTGTCGATTCCGCTTTTAAGCCGGCTCACGTGATTCACGGGTCGCTGCTGTAAATCGGTTGAGAAAACTCTTTTATTTTTAGAACACTAGTGCTGGGGTGGAAAATAGGGTGGCAAGGCTTTTTCTTAGGGTGGCAATTGCTGCCCTGTGCCACCCCAGTAGATCCGCCCCTGGCGAGGGGCAGATCCACAACGTGAATAGAAAGTGCCGTGGGTGCCAGCCACACTATACTTTTTTTTTTTTTTTTTTTAAACAAATACTGTATTAATAACAAAGTTAGTGAAGTATACTTTAAAATTATACACATCATTTATCCAACTAACCAATTTCTCTTTATAAGATATAAAGCTGATCTTTCTGAATTTTGTTCTTTTTGTGGAATGTATGTGGAATCTGTATTGCATCTCTTTTTTGAATGTATATACGTAAACTTTTTTTGGATTGATGTTGAATCTTTATTTACCACACCGAGTGAATCAAAAATTAATATAAGTAAAAGATATTTTATTATGATAAAAAAGATATCGAGAAGAGTCACAGTTTCATGTTAAATCTTTTAATATTTACTAGGTAAATTCTATATACACAAATGTAAGTGGTCATTAAGAACGCCTAATATCTCCCATTACAAGGTGGATTTGAAAATTTATTTTGAAACATTACAAGGACTACAAAGCCAGAAAGCAACCAAAAGGATGAATACAGTTAAAGAACTTAATTCCTCCTTTCTATCATAATTGTAAGTATACCCCTCTTGTTGTTGTTGTTTTGTTGTTGTCTTGTTGTTATTGTTAAAAAAATGAATAATAAAAATGGTTACTATTAAAAAAAAGACAGGGAGTGAAAATGTTCAGTTCAAAGGGAACTGCCAGTGGTATAGGGAACGAGTGAACAAGGCGAACATGGATATGGGGCCCTCTGCAGTAATTTTTTTTAGTCTTACCTTAAACTTCCCTTCACTCGTCATCCCATTTCGTCATACCTTTGTATGATCAGCAGACTAATCGTTGACGATTGGCCTCTGTCTTCTATGCTGTTTCACTAAAGTAAGAAAACCCATTACAGGTCAATGGAGTGACACAAAGAATACCAAAGAATACTTATTAAAATCATTACCTCTTATCTTTATCCTTGCCTTCCCATCTTTGTCTTTGTCTTACTCTTCTTCACTTTGTTTGTCTGTCTTCTTCTTCTATTCCTTTAATGCTTTTAATTTGAGGTATTTCTCCTTCTCTTCACTATCACTATATTTACTTTCCGCTTTTTTTTATATTTTGTCTTTGCATCTCTCTCCTCGTCCTTTATTGATTTTATTTGATTTGGATGTCTCTCTCTCTTTCTCTCCTTTTTGCTCTCTCCTCCTCAAATGTTATTTTCATGTCATTCAAACTTTATTACTGACTCCATATCCACTGATTTTCTGTCTTTGTGCTCAATGGAGAGAATAGCAAGTGCAGACAGCCTGTCTTGTGGCATTGTTGACCTGAGGTGACTTGTGACTATGCACAGGCGAGAAAAATTGTGTTACCTTTGCCAAAGATCCTATTAATTGCCTGTTCTCTTATTTATTTTTCTGTACCACTTGGGTAACTTCATTTTTCACGGTTGTAGATGGAAGTCTCCCGCTCCTCAATCAAACTGCAGTGAACAACTTTCTGCTTTCGTCACATGGAATGTACCATTGTAATGTGTATTTGGGAAGGAGACTAAAACGCTTCAATGCAACTCGCGTGGCGTAATGGCATTCTAATGCTTTTTTCTCGTTCCAGCAAAGATTTGAATTATTTTCAAATGTTAGATTCAAGTGCTGGCTATAACTACTTAGTTAGGCTTAAGTCATGGGGCCCTGGCAGTTCGGGGCTCTAGACGCTCGCCTACTTTTGCCTAATGGTAACGCCGCCTCTGCTTATAAAGCAATAACAATGAAAGCATTTTATTATTTTCATGACCCTTTGGTAAACTCTTTGGTAATACTGCTTGTTTATTACTGCTTTAGAATACAGATTCTTTAATGAGTCAGAGAGCCAAATTATATTATATATAAGTATATAAGTATATAAGTAATATTTAAAACTCAGATACTTCATCTATAAATCCAGGAGCTTTTATATTTCTTATTCTTGGGTTTAAATTTTTAGATATTTTGTTTCCTTTTCTTTTTATTTTTAGTGTAGTGATTTAGAGCAATACATTCTATGATTGACTAGTCTCAGATCGCTTGTTTCATTGAATTTGCTATGCCATAATGTAGATAAATGAAATAATAAATAGAGCTGTTATAAGGGCTTTACTTGGCATAGTAGCAGATACGCCTCAATATCAACTGTTCAAAGGAGCATTTTTGGATACCTTCGTCATTGTTTTGTAGAAAATCTGGTAAGACCATGTAGTTAGAAGGTGGTACTGTACACCCTGAACAAGGTTTCAATCCATACACTGTAAACCGATTAAGTTGGCAAAACTCAAAATATTTGAGGTAATCAGTTACATCTATTTTTTTTAAGTAATGATGTTTCCAATTTTAAATTTATCAGTTTTTGAGTTTGTTGAACTTGTGCAAATCAAAAAAATATTTTCCAGCCCAGGAACCGAACCCAGGCCTTCCGCATGGCAGGCGAAACACTTACCACTGCACCATAAGTGCTCTATAGATTTTGGTGGAAGTTTTACGTAAGTTATTGTTACTTAAGTACTTACGATTACATAAAATATCAAATTTGTTCAGCTAACTTGAAAAGTGTCATTTTTACAAACTCATAAATGCCAAAAAGTTCTGAATACTAAAAAAAAGGTCTATTAATTTGACCTAATTGCAATTATTTAAGTTAACACTACTCAATGTGTTTAATTACTTTGAGCATTAGGGTTTACAGTGTAGAATGGCCACGTTTAATACATGTAATCAATTTTAAGCTTTCATACTTTATGAAATTTAAGGGTAATCCTTGATTCAGATTCATTATTAAGTGTAAAAAGCTATGATAATATGTAATGTAATGTAATATGTATGTATATTATTGCATGTATGTCAGTTTTATCATGGTGAAAAACACATGTTACATTCTAGGAAATCATGTTAAATACTTATTTTAAATAAATATTATAATTAATAATATACAGTACATGCTTACAAACGTTTTAAAACGTCGGAATTAAAAAAAAAAAAAAAGAAAAGAAATAGCGTAAAGACATCCGGTTATAGCTGATTTGTTTAATTGATCAAATTCTGGAGAAAAAAAAGAAGAAAAAAAAAAAAACATTACGAGAGCAAACCCGTCTATATCCTCGCTCGCGCGCAGGTAGGGGTGACGTCGTGATTTTAATTGACACCCATTTTATCTTTTAATAAATAACTTCCGCTCAGGCGCCATTAGATCTCTCTCTCTCAGATACACCCTGGATCACGAAGGTAGAGTCTGGAAACTATTACCTTTATCAGGTTAGGATTTTTTAAATTCTAACTTGCTGTGCTTTATTTGTCTGCTACGTTATACTGCAATACTGTACTGTGGTGTGTATTTAATGTTATACTGTGTTGTATTTCACGGATAAACAGTATCAAAATGGATCCTTTGGATCGTATAACTGACGAAGATTTGAGGAAGTTTTTTCACCGTAAGAAGACAGAGATGTCTTGTATGGAGGATCCGCACACCTTCCTCAGCCAGCTCCGGGACAACGACCTATTACCCGAGGAACTCTACGAGGTGAGAGACAACAAACTTTACAACCTTCCTACATTAATACATACACACCTGTATGTATTTGTCGTGTCCAGCGTTACTGGTTGGTCGGTGTTTATATGACATGAAATACGTAAGTGAAACTGAAAGCAAAACGCAATCTTTATGCACTTAATGCTATCCTGATAGCACATGGGGGGAAAAAAAGGCTTTTTTTGCCACCGGGAAAACAAAACACACCTACAGTATATCTTAAGCAAATATTTATGTTTTGATTAACATTGTAGGTATTAAATCTATTAAATGTACCTTTATGTATAAACTACAGTACCATCCAAAGGTCTCCATTCACAGTCAAAATTAACACGTACAGTAGCAAGAAAAGGTATAGGGAATATCATGTTTGCATGGGAATATCAGGTTTTCTGCATTAATTTGTAATAAAATGTGAACTGATTGTATTCACAAAGCTTCTTAGAATTCTCTGAGAGAGCTAAAAAGTCCTAGCTGGGAGCCCTAGACTTAAAATGATTTAGGAAACGTCTCAGAGCAACTCTGTATGTTTGACCCCGTTGCTAGAGATGACAAAGCAATTCAAGAACTGTAATTGGTTGATAAAATATCTGTAAAGGTTCTAAAATGTGCTCTCTGTAAAAATAGAATATATTATATTAGAATAGACAATCATAGGGCAAATAGAATAGAATAGAATAGTGGAATCATAATGTTTCTACTGTATATAAAGAAATTGTATAATCATGAATGCAGACATCTTTATGTAAAGTTTCTGTTATAGGGTAAATATCTTAAAGTTAATTAAAACAGACAAATGTTGAAAATGTGTCAACTTTTGATGCAACCAGTTTCCACATAGTAGTTGCTATATTTAAGTTTTGACATTTATTTACCTTATTGATTTTATTACTTGTAATCCATTTCAGATTGATATGAGTAAAATGTCTCAGCTTTTACCAATTTACATGATTCCATGATTACTTAAGTTGTACTTTTGGATGTAGCCAAACATTCAAGAGCAATGGAAGGGATAAAAAAAAAGAAGAAAAAAAAAGAAGACAACCAGATTGGGCCAAAGAGCAGTATTTACTTTAACTTTATGTTCAGTGTTTGGAGAATATTTATTCTTTCCACTATTTTGTCCTCTGCTACAGAGACTCTTAAGCCTCTTAAAAGCCCTCCTCTTGTCATGAACTGTAGGGTAGTCCGGGCTGTTGTTAACGCCAAGGGCTTAAATAAGGCGGGCATAGGCACAGAGAGTTGATAAATCAAAAAGAGTCTTTTAATAACAAAATAAGACAAGATATGAACAGAAAACAAACCAAACAAAAACTCCCCAGATGTAAAACAGTCTCTTCCAAACAAAACATACAGGCTCTTTTAAAACAAACAGGGATCACACAAGACGTACAGGGGCTCCAGAGCATGACCCACTCTGGGCGACACGCACACACTCCCGCACCCCGATGGGCAGCAACATACTCTAAGAGCGTCATTGGGCTTAGAGCAGGCAGAGACACACTCACACACGGGCAGGCAGAGACACACTCACACACGGGCAGGCAGAGACACACTCACACACGGGCAGGCAGAGACACACTCACACACGGGCAGGCAGAGACACACTCACACACGGGCAGGCAGAGACACACTCGCACACGGGCAGGCAGAGACACACTCGCACACGGGCAGGCAGAGACACACTCGCACACGGGCAGGCAGAGACACACTCGCACACGGGCAGGTAGAGACACACTCGCACACGGGCAGGCAGAGACACACTCGCACACTGGCAGGCAGAGACACACTCACACATGGGCAGGCAGAGACACACTCACACACTGGCAGGCAGAGACACACTCACACACGGGCAGGCAGAGACACACTCACACACGGGCAGGCAGAGACACACTCACACACGGGCAGGCAGAGACACACTCGCACACGGGCAGGCAGAGACACACTCGCACACGGGCAGGCAGAGACACACTCGCACACGGGCAGGTAGAGACACACTCGCACACGGGCAGGCAGAGACACACTCGCACACGGGCAGGCAGAGACACACTCACACACGGGCAGGCAGAGACACACTCGCACACTGGCAGGCAGAGACACACTCACACATGGGCAGGCAGAGACACACTCGCACACTGGCAGGCAGAGACACACTCACACACGGGCAGGCAGAGACACACTCACACACGGGCAGGCAGAGACACACTCGCACACGGGCAGGCAGAGACACACTCGCACACGGGCAGGCAGAGACACACTCGCACACGGGCAGGTAGAGACACACTCACACACGGGCAGGCAGAGACACACTCGCACACGGGCAGGTAGAGACACACTCACACACGGGCAGGCAGAGACACACTCGCACACTGGCAGGCAGAGACACACTCACACATGGGCAGGCAGAGACACACTCACACACTGGCAGGCAGAGACACACTCACACACGGGCAGGCAGAGACACACTCGCACACGGGCAGGTAGAGACACACTCACACACGGGCAGGTAGAGACACACTCACACACGGGCAGGTAGAGACACACTCACACACGGGCAGGTAGAGACACACTCACACACGGGCAGGTAGAGACACACTCACACGCAGGCTGAGACACACAGAAGCTTAGAACACAAACACATCACAAACCATATAGAGCCTTCTAAGCTAACTCAACAAAACCCAAACTAAACCACAAAACAAACGCCTGCCAAAGTAATGCCCTCTTAACATAATTAATGCTCGACTCAGTTTCCCAGAATAACCAGCTATTTATAACTACTCTAATGAGCGACCTCGGTTCATGTGAGCTCAGTCATCACCTGACCAAGGTGCCTTCTTGGAAACTGAGTCTACAAACAGAACTACAAAAGGGGCAGTCCCTTACACCTCTCTACTCTTAACAATGTTTACTGAGCTGTTTTTAGGTCTAAGATGTTTCGTGAATCATATTTATCTTTACTAAGATTTAGTTCTAAATTTAAAGGGAAATTCAAAGAAAATGTCATAATTCTAAGAAATTTCTCAGAATTGTATCACTAGGCTTAAGAAACTGGTGTTATTTCCATAAGCTATGTATGTCCTTAAAAAGGGGTTCTTTAAATAATTTTGGTACTATACATCATGCCCTTTATGTGTATACAATATTAAACATTAAGTAAGGATGAAAAAAAAAATATTTTCTTAATGTTTATAAGTAAACACTTGTTTTAACAAGTCACACATTGTACCTTTATTGTACATAATACTTGCACACATGCACACCACTAATAAATAGTTTTGAGCATGCTCTCTATCTCTCTTTGCAGAAGGCAATAAGAATGGAAAGTCAGGAAACAAAGCAAAAAGTTGTGTATGAGATCTTGGACTTGTTGGAGAATATCCAAGGACAGTGTTTAAGACGGTTTTGGAGTTGTGTGTTTCAGGATTACATCCTACAGAAATATTCTGTTCTCCGGTCACTTCGAAAAAGCCTTCTTGATGGCAATGGTCAGTCATTCAATTTATCTGTCAGTCATTTAATCTTTTTAGTGCTATCTTTTTAGAGTTTCACAAAACTTTTTTCACCTTTTTACTCAGCAAATATATATATATATATATATATATATATATATATATATATATATATATATATATATATATATATGTTTTTATATATTTGCAGAGAACAGAAACATGAATAAGAAAGTAGAGAGAGAAGAAAAAATACAAGAAGAGCCCAAGACAGATGCAACAAAGAGAAAGAGATGTGCTGAAGAGACAGATGAAGAGATAACCTCCTCTTCCACTGTGTCAGACAAGAAGATACCAGCCTTGAAGCCTGAAATCTGTGAGTTAGTGGAAATGTGATGATTAATTTAGGGATTAAAGTTTCTTTAACTTTTTTTGTAGAGAAAACAACTTACTGTAAGTTTATTTTAAAAGGAATAATTAAATGTTCACCTGCTAAAAGAATATACAATACAGAGTTAAGATTTTTTTATTGTAGTAAGTGAAAAGTATAAATTAAATTGCTAATGCTTTGCTTTTGAAAAATGAGCAGTTTGTTATTCCCTACTATATGCTTATGTATGTCTAATATTCAAATCAAGATTGATTTAACAATTAAATGTTAAAATGGATTTGGATGATCAGAAAGTGATGTGAAGACAATGTACTAAGTTTGTCACTGCCTCTTGCATCATAGCACACAAATAGTGAAGTAAATAGAGTAGCTGCAGTTGTTGGCTTAAATCCCTTGAGCCATGGTGGCTCCCTGGGCATGGACACAAACGGGAGTTCTTTGTTATGTTCGGTGGCTGGATTATAGTTGCTGTGGTTTATAAAGTATGGTGTGGGCTGACTTTGCTTCCTCAGCCTCTTTCTCTGCTTCTCATACTAGGTTTCTGCAGTTTTTCAAGTGGGAATCTTTCCACTTTATCTGGGTGAATGTGCTTTCTCAAGTCCCCTGGGAGAGAATTGGGCCAGAGGGAGCGTTTATCTCATGTTGGCCACAGCACCAGCGCTGACCTCCTGGACCTGGGCTAACCCACTGGATTCATATGAGGCAGATATTATAGGGGGAAATAACGATGCTTGAAGGCTGCTTACAGCCTCCTGGATTTCTCCTGCTTCTCTAGCAGCCCTGGTCAATCTTGCCCTAGGATGAGAGCAATATCTAGGCACCACATTAGCTGCAATGGTGTGCCTTCACTTTTGATCATATATGGTAAATTAAGCCATGGGGACCTCTCATTGATCGTTGTGTACACACGTGATTGGGAGGGGCCCACACAGATCAGGATCAGCTGGGGTGACCGAGGGCACTTCCTGTGTGTTAGGGCCGGCAGTGGAGCTCCCCCAATGTGGACCCACTTCGTGGGAGCAGGGCTAGCATTTTGAATGCTGCAGTTGTTGGCACAAAGCCCTTGGGCAGTAGCAGATCTGGTCATTTTTGCTTCAGTGGGAATAGGCTCATATCTCAGAGGTCCCAGCAGATATGGAATGTAGTGGGGAGGGCTTCTTTCTACTAGACATTTCTTCTTGGCGTCAAGAGTGAGTGTGATCACTGTGGTGATCATCCACTATCACTTGCAGGTACAGCTTTCCTTTCCTTTTCTTGAGAATCATAAAATGACAAATTAAAATTAAAATTTTACTTGTCACATACACAGTCATCACACACAGTATGATATGACGTGAAAGGCTTATACGACTGCTGATGACCTAATAATGGAAAATATAAAAAATATGTTAGTTTTCAAAAGAGAACATAAAATATGAAATAAGAAAAAAATACAAATATAGAAATTAATAGAAAAAACCTTTAGCTGTAAAAAAAAAAAAAAAAACATTATGTACAAATAAAATAGAATTGAAATGGAATTAGGTTGTAGAAACCATGTCTAGTCATGAGCAAGTCATGTGCAGAAAGTTCCATGGTGTGCAAAATGTGCAAAAGTGCATTAATATGTAATGTGTAATGTGCATCGTGAGGAGTAGTGAGATTAGTCTTATGTGGTGTTATGATTGAGAGCCTGTATAGCCTGCGGGAAGAAGCTTCTCCTTAGTCCCTTTTTTTTGGCCTTCAAGGAGTGGAATCGCTTTTCTGACCGCAACAGAGAGACAGTCCATTGTTGGGGTGGCTTACTGTAGGTCTTCAAGATGCAGTCGATCTTCCTGGCCTTGGTTCAGCACTGCTTGCTGTAGATTGAGTGCAGGTTAGCGAGCTTGGAAAAGATAAGGCATTTTTATCTAGTCTGCATGGTGCTGTTCCCAAACCAGGTAACACCTTAGAGGGCAGTCTAAAGTCTTTCAAGTGTCTGAGATGGTAGAGACACTGTCGGACCTTTTTTACCACAATTTTAATTTGACAGGACCATGACAGGTCCTGCATGATGTGAACACAGCGGTATTTGATACTATCCATTCTTTTCACTGGGTTCTCTCACCTATGACGTCACAGTCTCCAAGAGCACCATCTCACGAACCAACCAGAAACCGTGGATTACTGGATGTGCGTGCACTTTTGAAAACCCAAGACTCTGTCTTCAAAGCGGGAGAAAAGATGACCCTTAGAAGAGCAAGGCGTGCATACAGCCAGAGAATCCACAATCACTTCAGAGGCAGCTGTGACACACAGCACATGTGGCAGGGCATACAAGCCATCACTAACTACAGGTCTTCATCACCTACCTGTGACGGTGACGGCTCTCTTCCAGATGCGCTGAACAACTTCTACACTTGGTTCGACAGGCAGAATGATGTGGCGGCGAGGAAGACCACCCCTCCTCCAAACGACCAGGTGCTGTGTCTCACTACAGCTGATGTAAGGAAAACTCTATGCAGAGTCAACCCACGTAAAGCTGCTGGACCAGACAACATCCCAGGCAGAGTGCTCAGAGAATGTGCAGAACAGCTGGCAGATGTTTTCACCGACATCTTCAACATCTCTCTGAGCAGCGCCGTCGTTCCCACGTGCTTCAAGGCCACCACCATCGTCCCTGTGCCAAAGAAGTCTTCAAGTTTGCTGATGACACAACTGTGGTGTGTCTCATTAGCAAGAATGACGAGTCAGCGTACAGAGAGGAAGTGCAGAGGCTAACGGACTGGCGTAAAGACAACCTGTTTCTGTCACGGCACGCCAGGTCACGCCCACATCTCAAGTAATGTCATGAACACCTGCACACTCCGGCTCCATGTTCCATCCCACTCCTTGCTTTTCACTGCCTCATTCATCTCTCCAAATACACCTGTTCTAAATCCTAGATCATCACAGCTCTCTATTTAACACTCCTCCAGACAACAGTTCTCTGCCAGATTATTGTGTGCTATCCATGCCCAGTATTCCAGCGTTTCGTTTTGCCTTAACCTTTCGGATCTCGATCACGTTTTGTTTCCACGACCACGACTCTGCCTCACGTTACGGATTTCCTGACCGTCCGGATTTACTGTTGCCGACATTCGGATTTGTTTTTCGACCACGAGTTTTGATTACGGACTTTCCTCGACTCGCGGGCTACTTCTCGCGAAATCCGCGCTTCGGAAATTCTGCCGCAGAGATCATTCAGAGAAACAGCAAGCGCTCACTCACCACTTCCGCATTCCCGACGCGGACTCCATTCGGAGAAACAGCGAGCGCTCCTCACGGCACTTCCGCATTCCCGACGCGGACTCCATTCAGAGAAACAGCAAGCGCTCACTCACCACTTCCGCATTCCCGACGCGGACTCCATTCGGAGAAACAACGAGCGCTCCTCACGGCACTTCCGCATTCACGGATCTCATTTAAAAGCGCTGCACTCACTCTCTACAAACACTCGTTCTGCACTTGGATCCTCCACCGCCACGCCCCCCGTGACAGTATAATCTGGCCATTAATGGATCCAGCAGAGGCAGCACAACTAAGAGGGGCACTAGATAAACAGGGGGCGCTCCTGGGTACTCATCAGCAGGATATACAGCAGATAACTAACACTCTTCATAAGGTAACAGAGGCTTTAACTGCTCTCACCTTACAAATAAAGTCTGATGTTGCACAACCACCCACCGCTCCCATTCCCCAGGCTCCTCCTCCTCCTGTGTATTCTGTCAGTCATGAACCACGCCTTCCAGCACCGCCTACTTATGATGGAAACCCGGCCACTTGCCGCTCATTTTTGTCTCAGTGCTCCCTTGTACTTGAGCTACAGGCCTCCTCCTTCCCCACTGAACGTTCCAAGGTCGCCTACATAATCACTCTCCTCTCTGGAAAAGCGAGAGAATGGGGAACAGCCTTATGGGATGCCCAGGTACCCTGCTGCTACACATACAAGACATTCACAGACGAAATGAGAGAGGTTTTCGATCGTTCATTCACAGGACGTCAGGCGGCAGCTCACATACTGGAACTATGTCAGGGATCTCGATCTGTGTCTGATTATGCCATTGATTTCCGCACTCTAGCTCCCTCCTGTGGTTGGGATGATCAGGCACTTTTTGATACCTTCCTCCACGGACTTGCGGATCCAGTTAAGGATGAGTTAGCAGCTCGAGAGCTCCCCTCCAACCTTCAGGGACTCATTGACCTAGCAACGAATATTGATGCCCGCAAACGAACCCGGCAAAAGGAGCATTGTCAGGTTCTCCATGTACCCATTTCTAACCCCACCTGAGCTCCCCTCAGAACCTATGCAGGTCTACCGGACACACATCTCTCCCAAGGAACGCCAACGCAGGAAGGACGACGGTGCTTGTTTCTACTGTGGTCAGGTCGGGCATATCATACGAACCTGTCCGTTAAAAGGTCAGTCCCCCCCGGTAGTTCTGGGGGTACAGGGGGGCCCTAGACACTATCCATCCCCTGACCTCCGTTCCCGCTTTCCTGTGACCCTGATATATGACAATCGGCCCCACGTCACGCATGCTCTAGTAGACTCTGGAGCAGACCAAAATTTAATCTCCTCGGTTGTGGTTTCTCAACTCAAGATTCCACACACACCACTTAACCAACCATTTAGCGTACAGGCTCTGGATGGCAGCAAGCTCTCTTCAATCACCCACCGCACTGCTCCAGTCACACTGCAGTTTTCCGGTAATCATGTTGAGACCACCACGTTCCTCATCATTAAGAGTGCTCATGCACCAATAGTTCTGGGTCTCCCATGGTTAAGACTCCATAACCCTCACATCGACTGGGCAAAAAGAAGCATCCTGGATTGGAGCCCTACTTGCCACTGCTCATGCCTCCGTTCTGCCGCCACCAGAAGAGTCTTACCCACCTCTCTGGAGGAGATCCCCGACCTTTCTAAGGTCCCTGCCGAGTACCATGACCTTCGCCAGGTGTTCAGCAAGTCACGTGCCATCTCATTACCTCCTCACCGTCCATACGACTGTGCCATCGACCTTCTCCCAGGCACCACCCCACCTAAAGGGCGACTCTACTCTCTCTCTCGTCCCGAGAGAGAAGCCATGGAACAATACATCTCTGAGTCACTTTCAGCTGGAATCATCCGTCCGTCTTCATCCCCTGCAGGGGCGGGCTTTTTCTTTGTGGAAAAGAAGGACAAGTCCCTCAGACCCTGCATCGATTATAGAGGCCTTAATGAAATCACAATTAAGAACCGCTACCCGCTTCCCCTCATGTCCACCGCATTTGATTTACTCCAGGATGCTCGTCTATTCTCCAAGTTAGACCTAAGGAATGCTTACCACCTGGTCCGGATACGAGAAGGTGATGAATGGAAGACCGCATTTAACACCCCCACTGGTCATTATGAGTACCTGGTGGTTCCGTTTGGTTTAACTAATGCACCGGCGGTCTTCCAGGCGCTCATTAATGATGTTCTTAGAGACTTTCTCAATGTCTTTGTGTTTGCATACCTTGATGACATCCTGATCTACTCACGCTCATTAGAGGAACATAAGCATCACGTGCGTCAGGTCCTTCAACGTCTGCTGGAGAATAAACTCTATGTCAAGGCTGAAAAATGTGAGTTTCACCGTGAATCCACCTCTTTTCTGGGGTATGCCATCTCACCATCAGGCATCCAGATGGATCCAGTCAAGGTAAGGGCCGTCACAGATTGGCCAACACCATCGTCAAGGCGGGAACTTCAGCGCTTTTTGGGCTTTGCCAACTTCTATCGACGTTTTATCCGTGACTTTAGCATTGTGGCGGCCCCACTTACATCTCTTACATCCACCAAGGTCCCTTTTCGATGGAACCCTCTGGCGGAGGAGGCATTCAAAGGACTCAAGCGGCGCTTCACCACAGCACCCATACTTACCTTCCCTGATACTTCTCTCCAATTCATTGTTGAAGTCGATGCATCTGAGACAGGAGTGGGAGCAGTGCTCTCCCAAAAATCACAGAAGGACAACAAGGTTCACCCATGCTCATTCTTTTCTCGCCGGCTGACGCCCCCTGAACGGAACTATGACATCGGGGATCGTGAGTTGCTCGCAGTGAAGCTAGCCCTTGAAGAATGGAGACAGTGGTTGGAAGGAGCTGAACACCCATTTCTTGTTTGGACTGATCACAAAAATCTAGAATATCTCAAGTCAGCCAAAAGACTCAACTCACGGCAAGCACGCTGGTCACTTTTCTTTTCACGGTTCAATTTCACGCTGTCATACCGCCCAGGATCCAAAAATACTAAGCCTGATGCACTCTCCCGACAGTTCCCCGCCTCTCAGGATGCATCCACTAGGGAAACCATACTTCCACCCCAGTGCCTTGTAGCTGTAACCCGGCTGGATGTGGAAAACCTAGTTCTGCAATCCCTTGAACAGGAGCCAGGCCCCAGTAATGTCCCACCTGGGCTTCTTTTTGTCCCTGTTTCTGTTCGCCCCCAAGTCTTAGAATGGGGTCACAGCTCTAGGCTAGCCTTTCATCCGGGGGCAACCCGCACCCTCTCACTGCTTAATCAACGTTTCTGGTGGCCGACTATCAAGGAAGACGTCAAAGGCTTTGTAGCATCCTGTGATGTCTGTGTCAGGAATAAAACAACAAACCTTCCTCCCGAGGGACTCCTCAGGCCCCTCCCCATTCCCCATCGACCCTGGTCTCACATCTCACTTGACTTTGTAACTGGGTTGCCGCCATCTGACAATAATACCTGCATTCTGACAGTGGTTGACCGGTTCTCTAAGTCTGCCCATTTTATTCCATTACCCAAGCTTCCGTCTGCCAAGGAGACAGCTGAAATCCTCATCTCCCATGTCTTCAGACTTCACGGACTTCCATCAGATATAGTCTCTGACAGGGGACCACAATTTTCGGCACAATTTTGGAAAGCATTTTGTGGCTTCATTGGCGCCACCCCCAGCCTTTCATCAGGATTTCATCCTCAAAGCAATGGCCAAACTGAGCGCATGAATCAGGAGCTAGAAAAATCTCTGAGATGTATGGCCTCAAGGGACTCAGCTTCATGGAGCCGTTTTCTCCCTTGGATTGAGTACGCCCATAACTCTCTTCCCACCTCATCCACAGGCATGTCACCATTTCAGTGCTGTCTTGGCTATCAACCTCCACTGTTCCCTACCCAGGAGACAGAATCTGCTGTCCCTTCCGCTCAAGCTTTCATCCGTCGCTGTAAGAGGACATGGCAACGGGCCCGCGCTCAATTACGACGCTCCGTGACCATCTTTCAGCGCAAAGCTAATCTCCACCGCTTAGCCGCTCCTACTTACCGTGTCGGACAAAGAGTTATGCTCTCCACACGCAACCTACCACTTAAAACAACGTCCCAGAAACTTTCGCCTAAGTTCATCGGCCCATTCACTATCTCTCGAGTCATTAACCCATGCTCAGTCAGACTAGCCCTGCCATTATCCATGCGCCGAATTAATCCCACGTTCCACGTCTCCCATATCCGCCGACTGGTCCCATGTCCCTTGTCTCCACCTCCCCCTCCTCCCCCTCGACTTATAGATGGCGGCGAAGCCTTCACCGTCCGGAGACTCCTCAAGTCTTGCCGCCTTGGACGCGGCTTACAGTACCTGGTAGACTGGGAGGGTTACGGACCCGAGGAGAGATGTTGGGTGCCAGCCAGATTCATCTTGGATCAATCTTTGATAACGGAGTTTCACAATCTCCACCCGAGGCACCCTCAAGAACGCCAGGTGGCGTTCATAGAGGGGGGGGGGTACTGTCACGGCACGCCAGGTCACGCCCACATCTCAAGTAATGTCATGAACACCTGCACACTCCGGCTCCATGTTCCATCCCTCTCCTTGCTTTTCACTGCCTCATTCATCTCTCCAAACACACCTGTTCTAAATCCTAGATCATCACAGCTCTCTATTTAACACTCCTCCAGACAACAGTTCTCTGCCAGATTATTGTGTGCTATCCATGCCCAGTATTCCAGCGTTTCGTTTTGCCTTGACCTTTCGGATCTCGATCACGTTTTGTTTCCACGACCACGACTCTGCCTCACGTTACGGATTTCCTGACCGTCCGGATTTACTGTTGCCGACATTCGGATTTGTTTTTCGACCACGAGTTTTGATTACGGACTTTCCTCGACTCGCGGGCTACTTCTCGCGAAATCCGCGCTTCGGAAATTCTGCCGCAGAGATCATTCAGAGAAACAGCAAGCGCTCACTCACCACTTCCGCATTCCCGACGCGGACTCCATTCGGAGAAACAGCGAGCGCTCCTCACGGCACTTCCGCATTCCCGACGCGGACTCCATTCAGAGAAACAGCAAGCGCTCACTCACCACTTCCGCATTCCCGACGCGGACTCCATTCGGAGAAACAACGAGCGCTCCTCACGGCACTTCCGCATTCACGGATCTCATTTAAAAGCGCTGCACTCACTCTCTACAAACACTCGTTCTGCACTTGGATCCTCCACCGCCACGCCCCCTGTGACAGTTTCTGAATGTTGACAAGACAAAGATGGTTGTTGACTTTAGGAGGACATGAAGCAACCACTCTCCGCTGAGCATCAACGGAGATCGTTGAAAGCACCAAATTCCTGGGTGTCCACCTGGAGAAGGACCTTACCTGGTACCTCAATACCAGCTCCCTGCACAAGAAAGCCCAACAGCATCTCTTCTTCCTGAGAAGACTGAGGAAGGCCCAGCTTCCACCACTGATCCTGACAAGCTTCTACAGAGGAATTATCAAAGGATCCAACACAAACACACACACACACACAAACATTATCACTCAGCTACTTCAAAACATTGAGACTTGACTGAATAATCAACACAAGCGCAAACACACCGATTTACACTACCAAACTGTTGTACACACCAACCTGTAAATGCTCTTTTGCACAATATCCATTATTGGATTACTTTTTGCACTAACTTTTTAATTCTTGCTGCTATGTTAAGGAATGTTTACTGTTTTTTCCACTACCTCAATTCACCACCTCAACAGCACAGAGTATTATACTATGTTAAGTTGTGTTTGTCGCACTGGCACTTTGTTGATCTAGTTTGTAAATTTGCACGTGCACTTTATGTTGTCTGTTGTCTGTAATAAAACATAGATAGTTTTCCTCTCTGAGTTGGCTAGTTAATTTTTGTTAATTTATGTTGTAAATTTATGTTGTCAGGTCAATCTGTCTTGTCTCAGCTAGCCAGCTAACTAGGTCTCTTAGTTAGCTGGTTTAGTTTTTCTGTTCATTTATGTTGTAAATTTATTTTGAATGTAACACCTTGGTCCTGGAGGAACGTTTTTTCGTTTCACTGTGTACTAACTGTATATGGTTGAATTGACAATAAAGCCTACTTGAACTTGAACTCTCGATGATCATGGGATGGGGGTCTGGTAGTTTCTCTCCTGCTTTGTACTAAAGTCCACTATCAGATCCTTCATCTTGCTGACGTTGAGGAGGAGGTTGTTCCTCTGGCACCTCAGTTCCTCAGGTCTCCATATTTTAATCTCCTCCAGGTAGGGGGTCTCGTTATTGTCAGAGATCAGGCCCACCATGATGGTATCGTCAGCAACCTTGATGCTGATGATGGTGGAATTGGTAGTGGCCATGCAGTCATACAGTAGGTGGATAGTGAGTACAGCAAGTGGCTCAGAACACAACCCAGAGGGTCTCCAGTGCTGAGGATGAGGGAGGCTGAGACAAGTCTGCCCATCTTTACTGCCTTAGTCAGTTAGTAAATTGGGCACAGAGATGGTCCCAGGTACTCCAGCTTGGTGGTGAGTGTGGAGGGAATTATAGTGTAGTTCACAAAGAGCATTTTAACATACACACGTGGAGAAAATTGTTGGTACCCTTCGGTCAATGAAAGAAAAACTCACAATGGTCACAGAAATAACTTTAATCTGACAAAAGTAATAATAAATAACAATTCTATGAATGTTAACCAATGAAAGTCAGACATTGCTTTTCAACCATGCTTCAACGGAGTTATAAAAAAAATGAACTCATGGAACAGGCCTGGACAAAAATGATGGTACCCCTAACTTAATAGTTTGTTGCACAACACTGCAATCAAACGATTCCTGTAACTGTCACGGAGACTCTGCACCTCTCTGCAGGTATTTTGGCCCACTCCTCATGAGCAAGCTGCTCCAGTTGTTTCCGGTTTGAAGGGTACCTTTTCCAGACAGCATGTTTCAGCTCCTTCCAAAGATGCTCAATAGGATTGAGGTCAGGGCTCATAGAAGGCCACTTTAGAATAGTCCAATGTTTTCCTCTTAGCCATTCTTGGGTGTTTTTAGCTGTGTGTTTTGGGTCATTGTCCTGTTGCAAGACCCATGACCTGCGACTGAGACCCAGCTTTCTGACACTGGCCAGCACATTTCTCTCTAGAATCCCTTGATAGTCTTGAGATTTCATTGTACCCTGCACAGATTCAAAACACCCTGTGCCAGATGCAGCAAAGCAGCCCCAGAACATAACAGAGCCTCCTCCATGTTTCACAGTAGGGACAGTGTTCTTTTCTTGACATGCTTCATTTTTCCGTCTGTGAACATAGAGCTGATGTGCCTTGGCAAAAAGTTCCATTTTTGTCTCATCTGTCCATAGGACATTCTCCCAGAAGCTATGTGGCTTGTCAACATGTAGTTTGGCATATTCCAGTCTGGCTTTTTTATGATTTGTTTTCAACAATGGTGTCATCCTTGGTTGTCTCCCATGTAGTCCACTTAAACAACGACGGATGGTGCGATCTGACACTGATGTTCCTTGAGCATGAAGTTCACCTTGGATCTCTTTAGAAGTCTTTCTGGGCTCTTTTGTTACCATTGGGATTATCCGTCTCTTTGATTTGTCATGAATTTTCCTCGTGCGGCCACGTCCAGGGAGGTTGGCTACAGTCCCATGAATCTTACGTTTCTGAATAATATGTGCAACTGTAGTCACAGGAACATCTAGCTTCTTGGAAATGGTCTTATAGCCTTTACCTTTAACATGCTTGTCTACAATTTTCTTTCGAATCTCCTGAAACAACTCTTTCCTTCACTTCCTCTGGTCCATGTTGAGTGTGGTACATACCATGTCACCAAACAACACAGTGACTACCTGGAGCCCTATATATAGGCCCACTGACTGATTACAAGATTGTAGACACCTGTGATGCTAATTAGTGGACACACCTTGAATTAACATGTCCCTTTGGTCACATTATTTTCAGTATTTTCTAGGGGTACCATCATTTTTGTCCAGGCCTGTTCCATGAGTTTTTTTTTTTTTTAACAATTCTGTTGAATCATGGTTGAAAAGCAGTGTCTGACTTTCATTGGTTAACATTCATAGATTTTTTTTAAATGATTACTTTTGTCAGATTAAAGGTATTTATGTGACCATTGTGAGTTTTTCTTTCATTGACTGAAGGGTACCAACAATTTTGTCCACGTGTGTAAATCCCTTTCCTAGTGTCCAGGTGGGTGAGTGATGTATGAACGAGGTGAGTGATGGCATCATCTGTTGAGCAGGCTGCAAACTGTAGTGGAACTAGTGTGCTGGGTAGTGAAGAGATGATGTAGTCTCTGACCAGCTGCTCAAAGCACTACTAAGGTCAAGACTACTTGGAAGCAGGATGGGTCCCTTACACTGAGGGAAGAAGGATGGGGTTTCTTTGGGACAGGAACAATGATGGACTCTTAGAAACATATTGGGATTACTGATTGGGTTAAGGAGAGGTTGAATATTACTCTAAACAAAGGTGCTAGCTGATCTGTGCAGGCCCTGAGAACTCGACCTGAGATGTTGTCTGGTCCTGCTGCTTTCTTGCTTACCTGAAAACTCTCCTCACATCAGAGATAATGAAAATGTTTCTGGTGTTGTCATTGTCTTTCTGTCTGCAGCCGTTAGCGTAGTTAACCCTCTGAGCTGGAACTTCCTTTTTGAACCTTTGGCATGAGGAAGATGATGGCACTATAGTCGGATTTTCCAAACAGGGGTGATTGTGCCTTGTAGTCTTAGATTGTAGTGTAACAATGGTCCAGTGTCCTTTCAGCCATGGTGGGGAAGGTGACAGGATGATAAAAGTTTGGTGCTGCGTGTTTAATGTTGGCGCTGTTGAAGGCCCCCACCACAAGAAGTGCAGCATCCCAATGAGGTGCTAGGTGCTGTGGGAGTGCCTCATGCAGCTGGCCGTGTCCATGTTTGCTTGTGGTGGACTATAAACAGCGCTGATTATGACCAATGTAAACTCCCGTGGAAGGAAAAAAGTACAACATTTCATGGTTGTTCCATTTTGGGTTTGCAGAATCGTGTGAGAAGAACAACTCTCCCACTCTTACACCAGCTGCTGTTTCCCATTAAGCACACACTATTGCCATTTGATTTGTCTTCCACGATTACAAAGTTTTGTCTATGCAGTGAACTAAGAATAACTCAACCGGCTGGATGGCGTGATCCAGTACCACTGGGTTCAGCCATGTTTCAGTGGAGCAGAGCATATTGCAATCCCAAATGTCTCTCTGAAACATTACCTAAGGTCATTATTCCTAAGGTCATCAAGCTTTCTAGATTAAAAATTCAAGATTTCGTAATCTTTTGCCTCTTCCACAATGTGGATGAGGTACACTTATTGTGCCTCCCCAAGGGGTTAGAGGGATCAGGATTGTGAACCACTTTTGCCGCTGCCATTCTTACAGTTCAGCAGGATATTTGGAGGAATAATTCTACTTCATTGTGGACACAAGCTCGTTGAGGAGGCATTAGGCCTCCCTCCAAAGGTCAGCCAATATTTTTTTAATGAAAAAAGTGAGGAGGGAAAGGGGAGGAGAGGTGAGAGACAGGGAGGAATGTGCAGATGGAGTCTGAAAGTGAGGAACCAGATGAAGTGGTTGAAGCCTGGCTCTGACCCTTGACCCATTTTTTTAAGAGAAGAGAAAAAAAAAGGATATTTCACAAATATTACCTACATAAGCATTAAATGAAAGACTAAAGTAAATAATTGCCTCAGAATTGCCACATGACCAGAAGACTTAGTTTTAACTACTTGTGATAACACAAGTATGACAATGTGTGATTTAGCTGTAATAAATGTACAGTTTGATTGAAGTGATGTGTATGATAATGACAGCACAAAATATGGTTTTGGTCATTATGACTACATGTGCAATAAAATGTAAAATTAAAGTCTTAATATAACAACAAATGATAGTAAAGTGCAATATAATGTATGACATGGCATAAAGTGAATGGCCACAGTGTGTTTTGGCATTTCAAGCATATGTTTGTGTGCAGCAGGGTCATATAGTATAACATCGGCACAGTGACCAAAGAAAAACCATTAGAACAAAAAATGGGTGAAATACAGACCGAGAAAACCACTGATGAGACAGAGGATGAGGAACCAAAACCTTCCTCTGTGTCCAGCTCTGGCATTGCGAGACCCTCTTTACAGCACACATTCTCTGAATCTATGACAAACAGTGGGTTGGGTCTAAAGATTGGTAGATTTTGGATTTTTTTATTATATTAAAACTTATAAACTATTTTAATACTAACTTTAAACTAATAAAACTGATTTATTTTAAATAAAAAGCATCTGCAAAGTGCTAAAATCTATTTGCCCAAGGCAAACCAACATTGCAGAACAATGGATAAATGTACCATTTTTGATTGCTTGATTTAAGTGCAGTTATTTCCAGATTTTGACCTTGACCACAACGTTAAATTTTAGTTCATACTGTTGATTGTTGTTGTGATAAATATAAGAGACGGCCAAATAGAGCAAATATATAATGCAAATATTAAACTATGCTTACTTCTAAGCATTTATACCATCACATCCATATGGTCCCCGGTGGTTGGGGACCACTGAGTTAAAGGACATAGTAAATTCACAGAATTTAACATGTTTAAAGTCTAAGAGTGTCACATCTGTACCACCGCGGTCTCAGGGGTTAAGATCTGGCTCACCAGATTACTGAGCCGCCTCTTTGTCTCCCCCTGCTGTGTCTGCGTATGTATGTATTGCACAATTAGCACTTCATCAAGTTCACCTGTGTCCCCCTCGTGTGTCTACTATATATGCCAGCCGCTTCCATAAGCCCCTGTCTGTTCACGGTCTTCTTATGTCTAAAAGGCTCTCTATGTCAGTGTTTCTGTGCATACTCTCGTATCTCTTCCACATAGGACTGAGGTGTTGCTGTCGAGCGAGGCGCACCCAGGGAGGGTGCCATTCCGGACCTGGAAAAAGGTCAAGTTCACGGCTCTGTCGCACAACGGTGCATACGGATTTAGTACGCCGGCTCGGTACCATTCAGTTTTGTGAGGCTTGGTGACTCTACGTGCTCGCTCGCAGCTCCAGCCAGGAGATCCTTTGTTTTTTTGGTTTATGTTCTGTTTTGTTTGTGATTTCGAGAGCCTCAAATAAACGTTTCTGTTTGCAACGAATCCCCTGCATCTGCATCCACTTATTCGAGAGACAAGGCACCATGACAGATGAACAGACCTTCCCGGATGCTGCATGAGATTGAGAGCTTGGCACGAGGTGTGCACGACCTCGCATTCAGCATTGCTACAGCATCGCGTCCCGCTCCCCCAGAAAGGTACGCAGGGAATCCTGAGGGGTGTAAACAATTTCTGCTGGCCTGTGAGCTGTACTTGGCCGATTTTCCTGACCTGTCCGATCACCGACGAGTCAGCTTTGTCACGCAACAGCTCACAGGGTCAACCCTGGACTGGGCCACCGCCGTTTGGAGCACCGGGGGCGGAGTCACAACAAGCTATGCCCGGTTCATTGAGGCCCTTCGCGCGGTCTTTGATCACCCCGACCAGGGCAAATCCGGAGAGTAGCTGCGGTTATGCCAAGGAACTGGGACGGTGGCCGATTGCAGTAAGGTTCCAAGTTCTCGCTGCGGAGAGTGGTTGGTGTGAGGCCAGTCTGCTTGCCAGGTTCCGGGATGGTCTCCAGGCAGACATACAGCTGGAGTTAGCCTGTCGAGACACCGGGATGTCATTGACAGAAGTGATCGACCTGGCGATCAAGCTGGATCAGCACCTCAGAGGCCAGCGACGAAACCTCTCAGCGAAACAGCAAAAGAAACGGGCTGTGATCGGTCCCCATAATTCACTGCCCGCAGAACTGCGCGAGGGAGCTTCCTCAGAGGCTATGGATGTGGACACCTCCCATCTATCGCAAAAAGAGAGGAAACTGAGACTGGCAGCGGGACTGTGTCTGTACTGTGGGGGGGGGGGAAATCACCGTATCAGCGGATGTCCATTACTTCATGTAAACCCAGCGCCTCACATTTCACCACCCACACCCCTTCGCACCCACCACCCCTTTTGTATACCTGCACAACTCTCATTTAATAATCATACTTGTCTGTTTTTCCCCTCATAGATTCCGGGGCGGCTGGCAACTTCATCTCTTCTGCTGTCCTTTCCGCACTGCGAGCTCCCGTGTCGAAGCTTCCATACCCGATAACAATAAAAGCTCTGGATGGTCGGCAACTCGTACAGTCACCTATTAAAAGTATGTCCGCGCCCATACGGTTAACTTTTCCCGATCATACAGAGGAATTAAAATTTTTTGTACTTCCTCAGTTAGATCAGTCCGTCGTGTTGGGTCTCCCCTGGCTCAACGTCCACAATCCCAATTTTGATTGGGCACGTTCTCACATTGTATCTTGGTTCCCTAGATGCGCTAGATTATGTACACCGTCTGTTTTAACGGTCCAAACTACGAACATTGAGAGTCCACGCGCCCAAGTGTCCGACACAATCCCATCAGAGTATTCGCGATTTAAAGATGTGTTTAGTGTCAGGGCAGCTGCACGACTTCCCCCTCACCATCCGTGGGACTGCGCGATAGAGCTTTTGCCGGGGAAAACACCGCCTTGCGCACGTATTTATCCATTGTCCGTGGAAGAGACACGGGCCATGGAGGAATACGTGAGCGAGGCTCTTCAACAGGGGCTCATCAGTAGGTCCACGTCGCCAGCCTCGGCGGGTTTTTTTTTTATAGAGAAGAAAGGCGGGGGTTTACGTCCATGCATAGATTACCGTGGGCTTAATGCGGTAACCGTAAAGTATAAGCACCTGCTGCCCCTGGTACCGGCCGCCATCGATCAGCTCCGAGGCGCTTCCATCTTCACAAAACTTGACCTCCGCAGCGCTTACAATCTCGTTCGTGTGCGAAGTGGTGATGAATGGAAGACTGCGTTTAGTACAACCTCTGGGCATTACCAATATAATGTGATGGCATATGGGTTGTTAAATGCACCTGCGGTGTTTCAGGGGTTCATGAATGACGTGTTTCGGGATATGTTTAACCGTTATGTGATAGTTTAATTGGATGATATCTTGGTATACTCTCGGTCATATACTGAACATGTTCGTCATGTGTCCACCATCCTTCATCGCCTGCGCAAACACGGGCTCTATGCAAAGGCGGAGAAATGTGAATTCCAGCAGTCGGAGATCGCATTTCTCGGGTATCGCATAGGGCCACAGGGGGTCGGGATGGAGGCGACCAAGGTCTCGGCGGTGCAACAATGGCCGGAACCGAAGTCAGTAAAGGCGCTACAGAGTTTTCTTGGGTTTGCAAACTTTTATAGGTGCTTTATTCGTAACTTCAGTGTGATGGCAGCACTGCTCACCTCATTATTAAAAGGGAAACCAAAATTACTAAAGGAATTTTTGTCAGAAGCGCGCACAGCTTTTATGCGTCTGAAGTGGGCATTTACCACCGCCCCCCTGTTAAAGCTTCCGGACCCAGAAAAGCCATTTATCGTAGAAGTTGACGCCTCTGAGGTCGGGATCAGAGCGGTGCTGTCACAGCGTCACGGCCACCCAGGAAAACTCCACCCTTGTGCTTTCTTTTCAAGGAAATTAAGCCCTGCCGAGCGCAAGTACGATATCGAAAACCGAGAACTGCTAGCAGTAAAAGCGGCGTTAGAGGAGTGGCGGCACTGGCTGGAGGGAGCTAAACACACCGTTTATGGTACTAACTGACCACCGAAATCTCGAGTATATCCAGCGTGCTAAAAGACTTAACCCGCGCCAAGCCCGCTGGGCACTATTCTTTACGAGATTTGATTTTAAAATCACGTATCGCCCCGGATCAAAGAATAAAAAAGCAGACGCGCTCTCTCGCTATTATCCCACACCACGACCCACACCTAATCCTGAAACCATCGTTCCTGACACTTTTATCGTAGTGCCTATAACTTGGGATCTCAAAGTGGAGATCGCCGGAGCAGCTCGGTCAGATCCCACACCTAGCAAAAAATTAAAAAATTTTCATAAACGCCCATTCTAATTTATCCGCAGGTCATCCTGGTGTCACGCGCACGTACCAGCTACTGGAACGTCGGTTCTGGTGGCCTAAGATGCGAGAGACGGTAAGAACGGTGGTTATGTCTTGTGCAGTGTGCGCAAAAAACAAAGATCTGCGTACCCAACCCGCTAGGAAATTAATTCTCCTGCCGATACCAAACAGACCGTGGTCGCACATAGCCGTGGACTTTGTAACAGATCTGCCGGTATCTCAAGGGTATACAATGATTTTGGTGGTAGTTGACCGATTCTCGAAGGGATGTCGTTTCATTCCGTTTGGCTCTCTTCCATCAGCCCTCCAGGTAGCAGAAAGTTTATTCAAAAATGTGTTTCGCTACTACGGCATTCCGGAGGATATCGTTTCCGATCGTGGTCCCCAATTTATCGCCAAGGTCTGGAAAGCTTTTTTCCAGAAATTGGGGACCACTGTTAGCCTAAGGTCGGGCTATCACCCTGAGTCTAACGGACAGGCAGAGCGGACTGTACAAGAACTCGGGAGATACCTCCGCGCATACTGTAGTAGTCGACAACATGAATGGGCTGACTGCGTATTCTGGGCGGAGTACGCGCAAAACTTGCTACGTCACTCCGCTACCGGCCTAACGCCGTTTCAGTGTGTGCTGGGCCACCAGCCTCTGCTCTGCCCATGGGATGCCACTCCCACCGATGTACCCATGGTGGATCAGTGGTTTAGAAGAGCGGAGACAGTATGGGAAGATGCACATGCTAAGATCTCCCAAGCAGTTCGTCGATTCAAAAGATATGCCGATAGACGACGAGGGGAAAGTCCTCCGCTCCAGGTAGGCGATCGAGTATGGCTCTCGACACGGGACCTTCACCTCAGTCTCCCCTGCTGTAAACTGACACCCCGATACATCGGCCCCTTTCCCATCATTGCCCAAATCAATCCCGTATCGTTTAAATTGCAACTCCCTCGCCATCTTCGCATTCACCCTGTCTTTCATGTTTCTCTCTTTAGGCCGGTGATCCGGGGGCCACTAGATGAAGGCACAGCTGAGCCTTCGCTCCCTGGGGCTGTGGAGATTGAGGGCTCCCCTGCGTTTAGAGTCAGAGCACTCTTGGACTCCCGGAGGAGAGGGGGTTCCCTCCAATATCTAGTGGACTGGGAAGGGTACGGTCCGGAGGCGCGAAGCTAGGTTCCGGCAAGAGACATTTTGAGTAGACAACTCATAAATGATTTCCACCAAGCTCGGCCGGATCGCCCAGCACCGCGACTCCCAGGTCGACCCGCCCGCCGGCAATCCAACCAGTTCGGTGGGTCCCAGCTCCCTCCGGTAACGCAGAGAGTGCGCTCTCACCTCCTTCTGGAAGCCGGTCCTGGGGGGGGGTACTGTCACATCTGTACCACCGCGGTCTCAGGAGTTAAGATCTGGCTCGCCAGATTACTGAGCCGCCTCTTTGTCTCCCCCTGCTGTGTCTGCGTATGTATGTATTGCACAATTAGGACTTCATCAAGTTCACCTGTGTCCCCCTCGTGTGTCTACTATATATGACAGCCGCTTCCATAAGCCCCTGTCTGTTCACGGTCTTCCTATGTCTAAAAGGCTCTCTATGTCAGAGTTTCTGTGCATACTCTCGTATCTCTTCCACATAGGACTGAGCTGTTGCTGTCGAGCGAGGCGCACCCAGGGAGGGTGCCATTCCGGACCTGGAAAAAGGTCAAGTTCACGGCTCTGTCGTACAACGGTGCATACGGATTTAGTACGCCGGCTCGGCGCCATTCAGTTTTGTGACGCTTGGTGACTCTACGTGCTCCAGTTAGGAGATCCTTTGTTTTTTTGGTTTATGTTCTGTTTTGTTTGTGATTTCGAGAGCCTCAAATAAACGTTTCTGTTTGCAACGAATCCCCTGCATCTGCATCCACTTATTCGGGAGACAAGGCACCATGACAAAGAGTGACATAATTAATATGAAGAGTTTTAGCAAATCAATGAGCAGGTAAAATATCAGAAATTCTTTAAAGGCTCATGAAAGAAAGAGACCAGTGGTGACAGGACAACATTAGTGTTATGTTGTCACCTAAAGGCACATGGAAAGTTTACTCTATCCAGCCACCCATTCCCATCCAGACAAATCTCACAGGCACAGAGAATACATCCAGATTTTACTTCTTATATCAGAAGAACTGTAGGTAGTAGAGCTTTGGTTCTTAAATAATTTGAGATAGGAACCTTTACAACTGGGGATCTGTGTATTTAAAAAATTGAGGACACGATTGCAGTGGTCCAAATGTTTACTTTTCAGTGCGTGTCTAGAGTTTATTGAGCCTCAGCACAAGTACCAAGCAGATCCTCATAACTTAAAACAGTGCTTAAAAAAATCTGTTGAGCAAGTCAGGAATTTCCAGCAGCAAGGAAAAAACATTGAGAGAAACCAGACTCAAAAAGGGAACCCATCCTCATTTGGATGATAACAGATAGCAGGGATTAAGCTCCAGTCATACTGTGTGTTAGGAGGCTGGAAGTTCAATATAACAGGAGAGGTGTTTAAATATTTTATCATTTAAGGCACAGGTGCAAAATTGTTTGTAGAAATTTTAGTCCTAAACTATTGTGTAACCGCAGTCATCAGAGAACTGGCTGCATCAGCCGAGTCCAAGTCCTTCTTCATCGTCAAGTGGAACTGTCCCCTGTCACCATATGCATCCCAAGCAGACCACATGGGCCATCATCAACAGAGAGCGGAGGCCTCCATGTGATGATCTCACATAAAAATAATATGCTAAATATTGTATGACATGGCATAAAGAAAGTGAATGGCCACAGTGCGTTTTGTCATTTCAATTGTATTGTATGCTTTTGTTCAGCAGGGTCATGTAGTATGAGCATCGTCACACTGAAAGGAGAAATAACATCAAAGCAAAAAATGGGAGAAATGCAGACAGAGAAAACCACTAATGAGACAGATGATGAGGAACCAAGACCTTTGTCTGTGTCCAGCTCTGACTTCGATAGACCCTTTATGCAACACACAATCTGTGAGTCTATGTGAGACACTGAATATGGGTCATAAATCTGTGATTTTTTTACATTTATATGCTCACTACAGACTTGCTCATTTATTTTAAATAAAAAAGGATCTTCCAGGTGCTGAAATCTAGCCATTGGGGCAAAAAAAGAAAAGAAAAGAAAATACAGAATAAATTGTTTTTGATTGCTTGAATGTACACTGTAGCATTGGTCAAAGTCTTAGAACTTTGTACAGTGTATATCAAAAATGCACAGAATCTAACATATTTAATGTCCAAGAGTAGCATAATTTATATGAAGTATTTCAGAAATTTAGTGAGCTAATGAAATATCAGTTATTCCACAAAGGCTGATGTTGAAAAAATGCAAGTGATGCTAGGTCAACATTAGTATAATCAAAAGTCAGCTTCAGGCACCTGGAATGTTTGGTTTTATAAAAAAAAAATAATAATAAAAAAAAAAACAATCCACGTCTGTATAGCCTAGCATGCATGGTGTATTATGGTGCATTAATCAATTACTCTTTAACCCTAAAATAATAATAAAATGTCATTCTGTTTAATTCTCTCTCTCTTATAGCCCTACCATTAATTAAAGAAGATACAACACTTCCTATTACCTGTGAATATAAAGAGGACAGATGCTATCCAGACATGCCTGCCATAGGTAAACCTACATCATATATCATCACAATTTTTTTTAACCAAAAATCTATTTCTAAGCCAGAGGTCTAGAACAGTAGTTTTCTTTCTATTGCTAAATGGTGAATTGCACAATAAATTAATAATGTACAAACTCAAATATAGAGTGACTATTAAGACTAATGATAAGACTAATATAATGTCCATAGTTTTTTTTTTTTTTTTTTTGTCATTGCCATCACAGTGCATGTCATCATAATTATCATCAGTGCTATAAAGGGTAAGTATAAGGATGAGATTCCACATGCAAACCTGAATACCGGGCATGTGTATGCCTATTTGTCTAATCACAGTCAATACACAAGGTCCAAATGAGAAAAAGAGAAAAAGAAAACAAGTGTAATTGATTTTATTCATGTACAGAAATAAAGCGGTATAGATGCAATTTGCTTTTTATAGATAATCTGTCCACTTTCTACAATACTTATCCAGGGCAGGGTCATAAAGGCCTGCAGTGTATTCCAAGATATTTAGATCACAAAGCAGGGTACCCCTTAGATAGGATCATAATTTCTGTGCCATCAGTATGACAGAATGTCAATTGAGCTTAAAAATTTTGTTGAGATAATATTTATTTTCAACATTGGCATTTGAAATAGAGATTTTGCATAGAGGAAAAGCTTTGTTGAATCAACAGGGAACCCATCCTCATTTAGGTGATAACGGATAACAGATATTATATAATTACATCATGTGTGCTAGGCTGCTGGAAGTTCAGTATAACAAAGTTTTCCAAGTTATCATGGAGTCCAGTTCAGGACAGAGATGAGTCAGACAGGTGCAGAGGACAGAGGGGGGTCTGGATCACTAGAAGCTCAGGAGCAACATGTGTACAGTTGCAAGAAAAAGTATGTAAACCCTTTGAGTTTTGCAGGAATTGGTCATATAATGTGCGCTGATCTTCATCTAAGTTACAGCAATAGAAAAACACAGTCTGCTTAAAATAATACTAGACAAACATTATATGTTTTCATGTTTTTATTGAACATAACATGTAAACATTCACAGTGCAGGGTAGAAAAAGTATCTTCACCTTTAGCCTAATGACTTCTCCAAGAGCTAATTGGAGCCAGGAGTGAACCAATCTTGAGTCCAATCAGTGTGATGATATTGGATGTGTTGCTGAAAGCTGTCCTGCCCCCCACACCAGTTTTCAATTCTTACTTGAACCATAGAGAAGAAACTTAACTGACAAGTAAATGTTACTGTTAGAAAAAAAAAAAAAAACATTGTTGTATCATTTTTTGTTTCTGGACTCCTTTTGAAAAGATTAAGAAACTTTGTTACACTACAATACTCTAAAAGGTTTAGTCCTGGCAGAAAGAAAAAAAAAACACTTTAATTGTAGCCATGCCAACATCCTGGGTCAGCTCATGTTGTACCTGGGTAAGACGTATAAACTCAAAACAGGTGTTTTAGAGGTTTAGTACCTGCTCCTTAGGGCTATAGACAGCAACATGGTAGCTTAAAGTGAAAAAAAAAATGTCTGGAAGACATACTTGTTATTTGTGGTTTGTCACTTCTGAGGAACTTATTGATTGATGTTCAATGCATTCATCAAGTTGCAAGTTCTCTATAAAAGGTATATGTTCCACCCCAGGGGTGTCCTCTGCTGTACAGCTGCTGATCTTTAGCAGAAATCTGGATTAATCTGTGTAGTTTTTTTTTGTTGTTGTTGTTCACTTTTTGTTTTGCATGTTTGTTTGCAGACTATTTCATTTTCCACCCATTGCTTGTAGTTTATTATTTTGGAACAGGATGGAATTTGAATATGTTGGCAATTTTGTACAAGACAGCTTTTGGAAAAGTATTTTCCCAACTAGGGGCTTTTAGTCATTCAATAATGCAATTCCATTTATGTCTTCATGCTCCACTTTGGGCTTTCCATTAATATGTGTTATTGTGTGTGTAAAAGTGACCTTAGCATTTCTCTGAACATAGTATGAATTTGTGAAATCTTTGAATAAAGAATTCAGGATTGTTAGAAAGAACTGAAAGTAGAGCCCTGGAATCTGTTTATTTGTAGTTATCATTGTTTATCTTCTTCTTTGTGTCACTTCTCAAACTCAAAACTCCCAAATCCCGAACACTGCAGTCATTTGCTTTATTAGTCACTACATTGTCCTGACTTGATAACTTCAGCACTTAACCAGCAATAATGTCTACTCTTTATTAATTTTAAAAGAATCACAATAATTCATATTGTGTGTGTATGTTAGTTCTTTTCTGAGTTTTATAAGTTAGTACTTAAAACAGCTTTCCCACTTCGACACAGGTTTAACACTTGTACTTCCAAAATGTGACCTTAGATATCATCTGTAGTGTAACAGAAAGCTTAAATCTCTAATTAAAGCTTAAAAGTAAGGTGACCCATGCACACGTCCACTTAGCTTTATTTATTTATATATGTGTTTCTTCTTTTGTAATATCGGTCTCTCTGACCTTCAAGACGTGAGAGAGCTCATCAAAAAGGAATACGAACTTCCTGTGATGTGTGGTGATAAAAAGGGCACCCTATACAAAGAAAGGTTTGACAAAGGTACGTTTTACTACAGGTAATTATTTATATTTATTTGTTAAGTAAACAATTTATTTTGAGTGAGAAAAGATTGCAGAAGTTTAGGGTTCTTAACTTAATCCAATGTGATCCCAAAACCTTGTACCTAAATCAGTGTGCACATAGAGACCATAGGCCTTGACATACAGAAGTGAAACCTATATGCTTTGACCACATTCAAGACCATTCAGAAAAGGTAGTGATAGGGGAGGTATTGTTAAATCATTAAAGCTGTGAGTTTTTAATCAATCTTTTGTTGGTAAATTAAATAATATAAATGGATCAGTCAGTTTTTGAGTTGAGCATTTTAAATAGTCTAAAATCAATGAATTTCTTAAAAATATACCACTGCTTTCACAGAAAATACAAACCACTCACTGGATATCTTCGTTAAATACTTTAATCTTCATGTTTTGCAAGTTTATCAATTGCTGTTTTTTGAGTTTATGGGAAATCCTGTGTAAAACCTCCGCAGATCCAAATGTCTGGTATGGCAACCTTTAAAGAAGAGTACTCACAAGCATGGTTGCCAACTCTCAAGAGACAAATAAGCAACCACAGCTTCATAAACAACCACACAAAGTTGACGAGAGTTATTAAAAAATAGTTTTCACTTATTCCACGTATTAATAAAAAAGCTGCCAAACCTACTTGGCTCTATGTGAAAAGTGATTGCCCTGAAACATATCTGTAATAACTAGTTGTGCTACTCTTGCAGGAATCAATCAAGCTTTTGCAATAACTCGCAATGAGTCTGTCTAACTGTGCACTTAACTTCAGCAGCTCCTAGCTGACCCTACTCTAGCTCCTCTGCAAACCCCATGTCTTGAACCCTGCCTCCCGTACCCACAACCTGTTGCTCCTTTCTGTCCCAATGCTCTTTGCTGTTGGAGCTCCAAGCATCCTCCTTCCTGACTAAACACTCTAGGATGGCTTATGTGATTACACTCCTCACCAGCCGGACATGTAAATGGGGAAGAGCTGTTTGACCCTTGCTGCGCGGCCCTCAGAACATTCACTGAGGAGATGAAGAGGGTGTTTGACCACTCCCACTCTGGCAGAGACGCCATCAGACAATTACTGGAGCTCCACCAAGGCCCCCATTCTGCATGTAATTATGCCTTAGAGGTCTGCACTCTGGTCACATCCGCGAACTGGGACACCCAAGCACTCTACTATGCCTTCCTCCATGGTCTCTGAAGACATCAAGGACCAGTTAATTAATCAGGAGCTCTGTCACTTCTTGTCTCACTTCCTTTATACTCCTGAGGAAAACTATGGTACAGTATCAGTGACTGGGAGCTGCTCTCTATAAAATTGGTGTCAGAGAAATGGAGGCACTGGCTCGAGGGTACAGAGGTCCCGTTTCACATCTGGACAGACCATAAAAACCTTGAATACAGTACCTCAAGTAAGCTAAATATCTGAGTTCTCGCCAAACCAGATGTTCATTGCACTTCTCTTGTTTCAACTTCTCCCTATCTCACAGACCAAGGGACAAAAACACCAAACCCGGTGCTCTCTCTCACCAGTTCATTTTGGTCATAGATAATTCCCCTCCACCAACCATTCTGCCGCCACAATGTGTTGTAGGAGCGACCTTACTAGATGTCAAGACTCTGGTCAAACAAGCATTAGACCGGGAACCTGACCCACCAGAAACACCTCCTGGCAGGCTCTTCCACACCCACGAGGAAGAGCCTCACCCACGAGTCCTAGAATAGGGACACAGTTCCAGAGAGCCTGTACTCTCGCACTGGTCCACAAAACTTCTGGTGGCTCTCTATCAGAGAAGATACTTCCCAGACAGATGCCAGTTCGTATATACAGTATGCCTGCGATGTCTGTGTTTGCAATAAAGCCAGCAATAAACCCCAGCAGGCCTCCTGGGATGCCCTTTCAATTCCCCACAGACCATGGTCCCACATCACACTAGCCTCATTACTGGACTTCCAGAATCAAATGGCAACACATGCATCTTAAATGTTGTTGATCGTTTCTCCAATGCAGTTCACTTTGTTTCCCTGTCTAAACTCCCCTTGGCCAAGGAAACAGCGGAGTTACTCATCCTTCATGTATTTAGCGTTCACTGCTTTGTGTGAACATTGTCTCTGACTGCAGACCACAATTCTCAGCCCTATTCTGGACAGCTAAGTTTTATTAATGGGTACGGTATCTTCAGCATGACCCATGAGATATAGTATATTACATTTAACCTACAAACTTCTCTCTCTCTTTCTCTCTCTCTCTCTCTCTCTCTCTCTCTCTCTCTGTGTCTTTCTATATATGTGTTTTTCTCTTTGTAGCTGAGCCATGCATCTCCCATCCTGATATGTTCCTCACTCCTTCTGAATTCGAAATTTTGGGAGGAAAGGATAAAACAAAATATTGGAAGAAGAGTATCTGTTGCTATGAGATTCCGCTGCTACATCTACAGAATGTAAGACCTCACATTAAAAATGCTCATATGTATAAAAACACACAACCCAGCTCAAATCATTACATAAATCTGTAGTACCTGTCAAAAATATTAACAGTATACAGCACATAATTTATTTATATTGATCATCTATAGAGTTGTTGTAATTGTTCTGCTGAATATATTGTTTGTAGGAAGGCCTTCTGTCCAAACCAACGTTTAAAAAGCGTTCAGAAGATAAAGAGGTACTGAAGATTTTTATTGTGTTACATAATATTTCGTACCATAGTTGTCTTTTTTAGTAAAAAGCAGAAAATTTATTATTTTAACATTTATTATTTTAACAAAGATTGTATTTTTATTTTTCTTGATAAACTGTAAGGTTAATATATCTAGATTTTTTATTTTTTTTTGCATTTTCATGATTTGTGTTAAATATATGCAAATGTTTTTGTGTTACTTTTAGCTAGAGAGCAGGATGGAGCAGATTATATCCAGAAGAAGTACCAAACATGGTGAAAGTAAGTGTACACACCTGCACACTTATCTAAGGAAAAAGAAAGAAAAAAAAAAAAATATATATATAATATATATATAATATATATATTTTTTTTTTTTTTTACTTGAATTTGTTTGTTTCTCAGTGTACAGGAACTTTGTTGTTGTTTTTGACCCTTGTTTTTTGTGCTTCTATGTGTTTGCTTCACTGTTGCCTGTTGGGAATAGAAGAAGAGGGCAGAGAAGAAGAAGAAGAAGAGGAAGAAGAAGACAACAAGCCAGCTGACTTGTCTAAATTTGATGCTCCTGCTTTACCAGTCAGCTGTGCTGCTGTCAGCGGGTTTTTATATAAAAGCAGATTTTCAGGTATGTGGGGATCAGAGCTAAGGTGGCAGAGTCTTGTGCAAAGCTGGAATTTCTCTGCAGCCTATCAGAAGTTTCCTACAATTTCAGCCAATTACAAAGTTCCAGTCAGATAGGATGACATGCAAACAGCACAGATGTAACCCAACACGGCCACCTTCAGTTATATTGTCAAATTTATTTTGCTGAAATTTTAGGCGCTATACACACATGGACAAAATTGTTGGTACCCTTCGGTCAATGAAAGAAAAACTCACAATGGTCACAGAAATAACTTTAATCTGACAAAAGTAATAATAAATAACAATTCTATGAATGTTAACCAATGAAAGTCAGACATTGCTTTTCAACCATGCTTCAACGGAATTATAAAATAAAATGAACTCATGGAACAGGCCTGGACAAAAATGATGGTACCCCTAACTTAATAGTTTGTTGCACAACCTTTTGAGGCAATCACTGCAATCAAACGATTCCTGTAACTGTCAATGAGACTTCTGCACCTCTCTGCAGGTATTTTGGCCCACTCCTCATGAGCAAGCTGCTCCAGTTGTTTCCGGTTTGAAGGGTGCCTTTTCCAGACAGCATGTTTCAGCTCCTTCCAAAGATGCTCAATAGGATTGAGGTCAGGGCTCATAGAAGGCCACTTTAGAATAGTCCAATGTTTTCCTCTTAGCCATTCTTGGGTGTTTTTAGCTGTATGTTTTGGGTCGTTGTCCTGTTGCAAGACCCATGACCTGCGACTGAGACCCAGCTTCCTGACACTGGCCAGCACATTTCTCTCTAGAATCCCTTGATAGTCTTGAGATTTCATTGTACCCTGCACAGATTCAAGACACCCTGTACCAGATGCAGCAAAGCAGCCCCAGAACATAACAGAGCCTCCTCCATGTTTCACAGTAGGGACAGTGTTCTTTTCTTGATATGTTTCATTTTTCCGTCTGTGAACATAGAGCTGATGTGCCTTGGCAAAAAGTTCAATTTTTGTCTCATCTGTCCATAGGACATTCTCCCAGAAGCTTTGTGGCTTGTGAATATGTAGTTTGGCATATTCCAGTCTGGCTTTTTTATGATTTGTTTTTTAACAATGGTGTCCTCCTTGGTTGTCTCCCATGTAGTCCACAACGATGGATGGTGCGATCTGACACTGATGCTCCTTGAGCATGAAGTTCACCTTGGATCTCTTTAGAAGTCTTTCTGGGCTCTTTTGTTACCATTGGGATTATCAGTCTCTTTGATTTGTCATGAATTTTCCTTGTGCGGCCACGTCCAGGGAGGTTGGCTACAGTCCCATGGCTCTTACATTTCTGAATAATATGTGCAACTGTAATCACAGGAACATCTAGCTGCTTGGAAATGGTCTTATAGCCTTTACATTTAACATGCTTGTCTATAATTTTCTTTCGAATCTCCTGAGACAAGTCTTTCCTTCGCTTCCTCTGGTCCATGTTGAGTGTGGTACATACCATGTCACCAAACAACACAGTGACGACCTGGAGCCCTATATATAGGCCCACTGACTGATTACAAGATTGTAGACACCTGTGATGCTAATTAGTGGACACACCCTGAATTAACATGTCCCTTTGCTCACATTATTTTCAGTATTTTCTAGGGATACCATCACTTCGTACATCGCTAACTCAGTTAGCTGGATTTGATTGTTGTGGATTTATCTTGATCTTGGATTGTTTCGTTCTTCGAAGCGAATCTCGCACTTGCTGTCATAGCAACATGTCCGTAAGGTATTTGAGGTAATCAGTTACACAATTTTTTAAAGTAATTTTAAGTAAACAGAACTATCAATATTTGAATTTGTTGCAAATAAAGTAAATTCAATCCAGCGCGGGAATCGAACCCGGGTCTTTCGCACGGCAGGTCAAACACCTCCCACTGAGGCACCAGAGCTCTTTAGATTTAAATTGGTGGAACTTTGAGGTGACACTTACTGTTACTTCAGTACTTATGATTACTTAAATTATCAAATTTGTTCAGCTAACTTTAAATTAATACAAATAGGATTTGAGAGTATACACACACACACACACACACACACACACACACACACACACACACACACACACACACATAACATGTAACACGGGCCGCACTTACGTATTTAATAATTACTTTTATTTTAAATTATCTTTATTAAAGTTTGAAATTCTCCATAACCCTCTAATAAAAGCTTTCGCTCGGTTTGAGAAAAAAAATTAGCTGATCTTTTGCCATTTCGTCAACCAATCGCAGGGGTTGTGATCAGTGTTTCTACTGTCGATGCATATCGACTTTTAAACAAACGCACGAACGCGCAATAATCCTAGACAACTCAATCCAGCCATACTAATCATCAGCAACAGGTGTGCTCGAAGAACAGAATTAGCCGCATCGTAATTAGCACGATGATCTCATCTTAGATCTGTCAATTCATCTCGGATGTTTCAAGCGATGTACGAAGAACGGACCCCAGGCCTGTTCCATGAGTTTATTTTTTTTTATAATTCTGTTGAAGCATGGTTGAAAAGCAATGTCTGACTTTCATTGGTTAACATTCATAGAATTTTAAAAAATTATTATTTTTGTCAGATTAAAATTATTTATGTGACCATTGTGAGTTTTTCTTTCATTGACCGAAGGGTACCAACAATTTTGTCCACGTGGGTATAACAGGATGCAGACAGGGGGGTATTCCAGAAAGCTGGGTTAACTTACCATTTGGTAAAACTTAACCTCAGGGTTGATTTTCTCCAAACCCGCATACCATGAGTATGTCGTTTCCAAAACCCCTGAGAAGAGTAAGTTTAATCAACCTCCTACTGGTTACCCAGAGTTAATGCGCGTGCACGGTGCATACATAAAGACATTTTCAATGGATTGCCGATTTCACAGGTCAAAATGGAAAATCAAAGTGAAAAAAGAGAGCGGCATACTTCACAGAGGCGGAGGTTGGAGGTTTAAATGCAGCATATGAATAATTTAAGCCAATAATAATGAAAAAAGCAACACAGCTGCATCGGCTAAAGAGAGAGAGTTGGCTTGGAAAAAATAACGGACAGAGTAAATGCGTGAGAGTATTAAATAGCACATTTGACATCGGCTTCCCTTTTATTATACCATACACTGTACACCCTAATGCTCAAAGTAATTAAACACATTGAGTACCGTTAACTTAAATAATTGCAATTAGGTCAAATTAATAGACCTTTTTGAGTATTCAGAACCTTTTGATATTTTAAGTAATCGTAAGTACGTAAGTAACAGGAACCATCACCTTAAAATTCCACCTTCTTAAACTCTATACAGCACTGGTGGCTCAGTGGTAAGTGTTTCGCCTGCCATGCGAAAGACCCGGGTTTGATTCCCAACAACTGCAACAATAATTTAAGTAATGATGTTTCCAATTTTAAACTCTATAGAGTTTTACTTACGTACTCACGATTAATTAAAATATCAAAAAGTTCTGAATACTCAAAAAGGTCTATAAATTTGACCTAATTGCAATAATTTAAGTTAACAGTACTCAGTGTGTTTAATTAATTTGAGCATTAGCAATATGAGGTTTCAAGAGATCTGTTAATGATTTCCTTGAAAACCGATAACTCTTTCAAATAATCATTAGGTAATTAAAAGACATCAATACGCGGTCTTATAACTCTCTCCCGGCGTGAAAAATACTCGTATAATTTGTGCCTCCACGTCCACAGGATCTTTATTAAAACCACACGTCATGCTCAATAAACCTCTGAAACAAACTTACCCTGGAACATAAGCTGCTACCGAGCAGGTTATCTTCAGAGTGTGAGTTGCTATGGCTACAAACATACCCAGAGAGTTACCTCCGTTTTTGGAACCGAAAATTGAGGATATCCACTAACTTACTCTGAAACTTACCCGGGTATGTCACATAACCTGCTTTCTGGAATACCCCCCTGCTTTCTGGAATACTCCCCAGTGCCTATTGAAAAAAACAACAAAAAACAACAACAACAAAAAAAAAACACACATTTGTGAATCTAACTGCACCAGGGAAGTCTAAAAAACAACTCAAACAAAAGCAGAGGTCTTCAAGAAATGTAATCACGTTATGGTTGGGGGGTGGGTGGGCTATATAGGCTGCTAAAGGAATGGCAGCTATGCCTCTTAAAATCGTCCTTTCTGTTTTGTTTGCCCCATTCAATGGGTTTTGGTCCCGGATTATACTCTCACAAGACTGCGGGTTCAGGTAGTGAGAAGTCGGCAGTGACGCAAGAGGTCACCTGGTCTGCCGCCTTTAAAGCGCTGCCGCAAAGAAGCGAGGGGGGGGGGGGGAGATGAGGAGGAAATAGCGCTGTGGATTTACGAAAGAGAGAGAGGAGATCGCGACAAAGTGGATTTTACTGTTAATTTTTTACTGTTTAATTAATCCTTGTCAGACACTTCACTACCCTCTTGCTACTTTTTTCGTGCTCCCGGATATACTCAATAAAACCGCTGAGACCGATATATACAGTGGCCGTTAAGTGCAAAACAACTTAACAAAACCGAAAACAAAATAACATTCAAAGACAAAATAACAAATTCAAAACCAAATGAACAAATCCGAAAACTAAACAGCAAATTCAAAACCAAATTAATAAAACCCAAAACAAAATAAATTCAAAACCAAATTAACAAATCCGAAAACAAAATAACAAAACCCGAAACTAATTGTTAATTTGGTTTTGAATTTGTTATTTTGTTTTGGGTTTTGTTAATTTGTTTTGCACTTCTCGGCCAGTCAGATACGAACCGGAAAAGATAGGTATAGCTTGCGAATTAAATTCTTACCGCTGATTGGACGAGACACCTGTCACTCAAGATAAACAGGAAGTAGGGAATTGTGTCTCTAACTTTGTTTCTTGTGTGTTCTGCTTCATTAAAAAAAAACTTCGGCGTGCAAAACTAAGAAAATAATTAAAATTTTCATTAGAAAGCAAGGAAATGGAATTTATTCAACGTTACTTTGAGGTCGGACATTCGTATGCCGTGATTTTTTATATGCTGATGACATATCACGGTATAAAGATTAGTTTGCGAACTGTTGTGTCTCTTTTAAAAGAAAAAAAAATCCACAAGAACTGCAAAAATTTGGCAGAACGCCATATTTGAAACCACAATAAGGACAGGACATGTTTGCACATTCATACACACACGAATCTGCCGCCGCTACAGTACTTCCTGTATATCTTGAGTGACAGATGACTATACCTACCTTTTCCGGTTCATCTCTGAACGGCCGAGAGGTGCAAACCAAATTAACAAAACCGAAAACTAAATAGCAAATTCAAAATCAAAATAGCAAAACCGAAAACAAATTAACAACACGCAAAACAAAATAACAAATTAGTTTTGGGTTTTGTTATTTTGTTTTTGAATGTTTTATTTTGTTTTGGGTTTTGTTATTGTGGTTTTTAATTTGTTATTTTGTTTTCATTTTGTTAACTTGTTTTGCACTTCTCGGCCACCGTAGATATATCTTTCCCAACACTCACGCTAATTGCAATAATACGGACGCTGGACTTTTACTCTATCCACACACACACACACACACATACTTATATTTGTATATATATTGTACAAATAGTTTTTTTGGTTTTTATTGTTTATCACTTAGTACACTTTGGATTTTGGTTTACTTGTTGTTGTTTGTCATTTCTTGTTCTGGTAAGTCTACACCACAACGGAAGATTCTAGACCCCGTTTTAGTGTAACTAGGTTTCATAAAAAAAGCTGAATTGGTATATTCATAATGGTAGCTCGTACGTACGGGGAATATTCTTTTTGTACTTTTCCAGGGTGTTCTGGGGCTTTGCAGAGCACGGGTCCGTTCTTCGTACGTCGCTTGAAACATCCGAGATGAATTGACAGATCTAAGATGAGATCATCGTGCTAATTACGATGCGGCTAATTCTGTTCTTCGAGCACACCTGCTGTTGATGATTAGTATAGCTAGATTGAGTTGTCTAGGATTATTGTGCGTTTGTTTAAAAGGCGATATGCATCGACAGTAGAAACACTGATCACAACCCCTGCGATTGGTTGATGAAATGGCAAAAGATCAGCTCTTTTTTTTCTCAAGCAGAGCAAGAGCTTTTATGGAGAATGAAAGAGGGTTATGGAGAATTTCAAACTTTAATAAAGATCATTTAAAATAAAAGTTATTATTAAATATGTAAGTGCTGCCTGTTACATGTTGTGTGTGTATGTATGTATGCGTGTCTGCAATATATAATCCTATTTGTATTAATTTAAAGTTAGGTGAACAAATTTGATATTTTAAATAATCATAAGTACTGTGTCTGCCATGCGAAAGATCCCGGTTCGAGTCCCGCGCCGGATTGAATGTACTTTATTTGCAACAAATTCAAATATTGATAACTCTGTTCTTAAAATTGGAAACATCATTACTTAAAAAAATATGTAACTGATTACCTCAAATATTTTGAGTTTTGCCAACTTAATCGGGTTTACAGTGTGAAAGTGAAGTTGAAGAACAAGTATAGTAAGAAGTATATTGTCATGCTTTGCTAAAGGATTCTGTCCATCACGCAATACACCAGGAATTTGAAAACACACGGAGACACACACGGAGATTAACACACGAATGATGACCACAGACACACACATATACATATACTGTATTTATGTTTAAATACATCATCCATATATTCATGCAAGATACTTTTATTTTCCCACGTGAGTCAGTCCGCGTCAGTCATGCTCTTGAACCAATCGGATGTGACCTCGCCATTTCAACCAATCATAACCCGCCAGGAGTGCAGCCTAAATCCTGTTTACATGAAATAAACCTGCTCCCGAGCAGCTTTAAGCTTACGGACATGTTGCTATGACAACAAGTGTGAGATTCGAAGAACGAAACAATCCAAGATCAGGACAAATCCACAACAATCAAATCCAGCTAACTGAGTTAGCGACGTACGAAGAACGGACCCCAGGATGGACGTTAACATGGGTAATGCTAACAATAACACTAATGCTAGTGGGGCCATTAGGGCCGACTCAGTTGCTACTAGGTATGTACATGAAGATGATGCGGCAGATTTAAGAGAAGGTTTTTTGGTAACTCGCCGTAATCCTGCAACAGAGATAACTTCATTACTTTATTCATTGTATATGTCTGATAGACCTTCTGATGATGATGATGCTGATGTTGTTGATCATGTGTCTAATATGGCTGCAGACAGAGGTAAATCAATGTAAGGTGGATTTATTGGCTTTTTCAGCAAAAGTGTGCACGTTAGAGCATAATTTTAAAGGTAGGGTTGGAGAGCTACTTCCAGGATGCCCTCGAAAAAATGGAGAGGGCTGTTGCAAACTGATTTTTGCAGAGAGACGCTAGGTGGGAGAGGCAGGTGAAGAAGCTACATGTCAGTAGCACGCCCACTCTCCACAGATTACAGGCCGGCGCCCCAGCACTATCACACTCCTCTGCACTGCGTTCACCTAAGACTTCCGTCGCTTCACCGAGGGGAAATGTACAACATAAAGTTAGCCTTGTAACCCATGATGTTCCTCCCTGTGTTCCAGCAACCTCATCTAATCTGCTTACTTCCTCAGTTTCACTGGCAACTTCTGCCTTTTGAGTTTCCATCATTTGGCGAAGCCTCCGAGACAGCAGACATGCTCAACTTCATCGAGCAGTGTGAAACTGATCTAGAAATTAGGCCACTTCCCAGCGTGGAGTTGCTAGGAACTCCTTGTTTCCGCTACGGAAGTCTACGCCACACCAGAAGTTAGATTCTAGACTAGGGCTGCAACTAACAATTATTTTGATAATCGGTTAGTTGGGCGATTCTTTTTTTGATTAATCGGATAAAAAGTTTTTTTTGTTGTTTTCTTTTTTTTTACAATAATTGCAGATCTTGCCAGCTGATAGAGAAGGAACAGCCAATCAGAAGTCCTGTGCGGAAGTCTGTGATTGGCTGGTTTTGTTGCAGTTTTGTAACACTGGGCAAAGTTGAGTGAGCGTAGAGGTAGAGTCAAGCGCGCACAGAAAATAAATGTTGCTTGCGCGTGAAGGCAGTTAAGCGCGTCCAGAATTGAGAAGTCGCGCGTGCGCGGAGAACATGTTGAGTGAGCAGCGGAGACATTGCACGCACAGAATCGAGCTGTTAAGCACGCAGACACTGCACGCGCATAAGAGTGTTTTTGTCTCCTCTCAAAATGTCGAACCGTGCGCTCAGAATTGTGCCAGGAATATAACGCCATAGGCGCACGCTTTTCCCTGCAGACGCTTCTGTAACCTCCATTGCGCGAGCGGCTATGTATCTGTGTGTATCTTTGTGTATTTGTGCATCTTGTGGTCGCGCTCCTCAGTAACGTGAGCAGTCCAACTAATCGATAACGGCATTCGTTGACAACAAATTTAATTATCGATAATTAGCGATTTTATCGATTAGTTGTTGCAGCCCTATTCTGGACCCCGTTTTAGTGTAACTAGGTTTCATAAAAACGTTGAACATTTTTAAGCGTGACTCAATTATATAGTATGCTAAAGAGATATAATTCATATTATGCTGAAGTTATGCATTATAACTGAAACAACTGCAGTATGTGAGTTACAACACACAGGATGACTGCAGTATGTTCTCGGTATGACAGCATGTACAATAAATTGATAAATAAAAATGCATTTAATGACAAACATGATAGAATAGTACCCAAAAGGACAGTATGACAAAAAACAATCATCAGAGTCATGGTGTATTTTCAAGCATGCGTGTTTGTATGTTTGTGCTGCAGGGTCATGCAGTAAGAGCATCCGCACAGAGGAGCGCTGGTTCACGCCTGAAGCATTTGTAATGCAGGAATTAACTCTGACAGACAGACACTGGAGTAAAGACATACTGTGTCATGGAAAAACCCTTGACTACTTGGTGAAGGTGATGTGAGAGATGATATTTAAAAATGCAGCTTGATCATGTTATAGCTCCTCTGAGTCACTGTATTAATGTATCAATACCAGAAGTCACTGAATGTTGCTTTTTAGTGTAACTAGACAAATTAGGTACAGTGAAACTTTTATAGAAAAGTATGTTATTTTTTCTTACATCTTTTCTGATGCAGAAGAGGATCCTGCCCAAGATCCATGACCTGAAGTGTTCCTGCCCTCTATGCTGTTCCAAGAACAATGTGAGTCTTAAACCTATGATGTGCATCATATTTTTCCAGTGATTGTCATTACAGCTCTAAGACTGACATTAGAAAAGAATGGGCCATAATTTAAAGCCAAATATTTCCTTAGTTTTAGTTGACATTATATGACTTAAACTATAGCTATTTAACAATGGTATTCATTATTTACTTATGTTTAATTCAATTTAATTTTATTTGTATAGCTTTTAACAGTTATCATCATTGCAAAGCAGCTTTACACAATCAAAATATTAAAATGATAGAAATTTGCAATTTCTAAATGGTAAAAAATGTGTATGTATCAAAACGTTATGGCCCTGATGCGGGTGACAGGACAAAGAAAAACTCTGAGATGGCAATAGGCATAAATCTTGGGAGAAACCAGACTCAACAGGGAACCCATCCTCATTTGCGTGACAAGAGATAGCAGGATTTGTTTTGCAGTCATACAGATCTGGCCATTAAGAATGCACGCTTTTTCCCGTGAGATCCCGCAATTCGGCCATGCCATGCCGCGGGATCGCACAAGCAACATTTGGGAATTTAAATAAATGTGTTGTGCTTCACTGAATATCCACCAAATGGCGCATGGAAGGACTTTACCTAAAAGCAAGACCAAGTACAACAAATAATTGTGTATAATTAGTTAGCCTAAGATAATATTGTTTCCAATGCTGAAGCAAACATGAATTTTATTTTGTTTTACAATAGATCTTTCATGATGAAATGTGCGTATATGTGCATATTATGTTCATAGTGATGAAAAGAGATGCTCTAAATCGTGCTTTTCACTCTAATATAATAATAATAATAATAATAATACACAAATAATAATAATAATAATTTTCATATATGGTTTTTGTAATATCTTCCCTGTTGAAAAAAACAGCATAGACCAGCATAGCTGGTTACCATTATACCAGCATATGTTTTGTTTTGGTGCCCATCATACATTTTCCTAGCATACCAGCATACATTGAATACATGCAAGATGGTCATCCAATAACTCTGTAAAATATCAAACAGAATCAGTATAAAATCAGCTTTATTGGCTAACACAAACAATATTAACAATGTGTAATATGTAACATTATATACAATATGGACATTTGTAACAATATGATAATTTAACAATGAACAGCAAACAAGTTTTGATAAAAAAAAATAATCAAAACAAAAACAAAACAGTAGGTCAACCTCTAAGGGACACTGTTAGGTTTTAAATGAAGAAGGAGTGTGTCCAAGCTAAGTTTTAAGCTAAGAGAAGAAGAGTTTTAGCCTGTTGTGTCCGCTGCACCCTGTTACACTTACCGGTCCGGGCCCGATCAACCCGGGAGTGACACACACACACACACACACACACACACGCAGGCATGATGTATGAAGATCTCTAGTCTATTCTCAGCAAGGAAAGCACATTTAAACGGTGCTACATCCTGAACATCAAAAGAACCAGTCATTCACATGTCAGTGATAGAGAGACCCGGAGACAGACAGGAGAGAGGAAATACATTTACATTCTCCTGATTAAACAAAAGGGTTCTAGCAGACAAGAGCCATTTGGATGTATACTCGTCTGGGTACAGGATATAGAAGGTGTTACCACAGAAGGCGTAAGGAAGCACAGTAAGGGGTCTGTTCTCAGGGCACAGGAATCTGAACTGATTAGATTACAATGTCTTACAATATTATAAAACCTTACAGACACTTTCACACAGTTACTTTCATACCACAGTAGTGTAAATGAGTGAGCTTGACCCTCACTCAATATTTTGGGGTCTGCAGGTTTATGGGCCCTGAAGTAGTGGAAACATTCCTGGCATCTGAGGTCAGTCCATGTGCTGGTTGTGTGCAGTCACAGGTGAAGCCTTATCGTGTGGCCAACCGCTTAAAAAAATACAAGAGATCCATTCCGAATCCAGACCCCAGTTGTGGTCGAGGTTCCCATGACATAGTGATGGTCCGTCTGTGTCTTGCCTGCTTGTTTGCATTTGGTCTCTATATGGCATTTTCATGGTCACAATGGTTTATAAAAAAAGGAAAAAGCATGATGATTATAAAATTACTGTCAATAATCATGAATAACTATTGACCATGCATAAAGACCACACAAACTTTTGCAATGTTTAGGCAACAGAAGCTAAAGTGTCTGTGCTGAATAACATTATAGATAGCAGTGTAATAAGCTTACCAAAAACTGAACCAAATAGCTACCATAACATGAAGCTATCCAAAACGGGGTGCATATATTATAAACATTTACACGACAGCTGATACTGACAACCTTCTGTAATCTAAGTACTGTAAGGTATTAGCTTAGCCACCGTGCGCTAACCTGTTTTTGCTAAGCTACATGAGGCAGTATGTTAGCATGATTTAGCAGTGTTATCTACATGTGAACCAAACCATGTAAGTGACAGTAAATGACAAGGTTTCACATAAACTGGCAAAAGCTTGTGAGAAAATGAGAAAAAAATAAATTAATATTAGTTTTATATAATCAGAAAAAGGATTATAAAGATTTAATAACTTACCCATGGTAAGAGCTTGCTGTATTCTCCTCCTTCATTCTCTGTTGGAGTCTCAGTGATGTTCAGTGATACATTCTGTAGAGCTTCAGAAATGTGTACAGCGCCTAACATCGTCCACATGCACAGGAAAATATCTGTGTGTGTGTGTGTTTGGGGGCATGCCCTTGTATGTAGATTACCCTGACTATTTCCCTGTGAACAGCATGTGGGCGTGTCCTGTCTCAGGTCATTATCGGTGAATGAAGTGTGGCAGAGATGAGGAGGAAACAGCGCTGTGGATTTACGAGAGAGAGAGAGTGGAGATCGCGACAAAGTGGATTTTACCGTTTTTTTTGGATTAATCCTTGCTGGACACTTCACTACCCCCTTTCTCTGTTTTTCGTGCTCCCCGATATACTCAATATATCGATATACTCAAGACCCCTGAGACTGATGCATCTCTCCCAACACGCACACACTAATCACAGACTCGGGCGGCACCGTGAAACACAGACACGAGGCAAGATCTTAGGGGAAAAGGGTAATTTATTTATGATAAATAGGGGAAGGAAAGGGTAAAAGGAGGGAGGTCGGAAAGAAAGGGAAGGTATGATGTGTGCACGTGCAGTGGTCCGAGGCAGTGCCTAGCTGGCATGTGGGCACGCGGCTGGCGGCGGTGGGCAGAGTTGCAGAATGGAGCACGCGAGGCAGCGCTCCTGCACGTGCCCTGGACGATTCCTCCCCCTGTCGATGACCGGCCTGGCCCCTCCCAGCTCTCTTTGGGCGCGGTCTCGCTTGGGCGGCTGGGATCGGTGGCCTTAACGCTGTCTTCCTCGCGGCCTTTTCCTCTTCGGCAGCAAGGACGCGAAGGCGGGCTCGACGGGGGAATGAAGAATGCCGTGGGAGCTCGTGCAGCTCTTTCCCACACTGTCCTCACCGCGGAGATCAAAGGGCGGAAATCCAATGTCCTTTTTCAAAGTCTCTGGGGCGCGTTCCATTTCCCCACTCGCATGCCACTCTCGAGCTCCACCGCGTTACGCTCTTCTCGGACCCCGGACTAAACTCCGCGCCTTGCTTTTATAATGCGGAGCAAGCCCGAGATCCTATTAACGTTAATCAATGCCAGTCGGCCCACATAGGCGGCCCCGTCCCTTTGCACACCTGCAGAAGGGGTGCCGCCTACTTAGGGAGCCTACGAAGTGAGCGAGGGGCGATAATAGATTTGGACGCACGCCCATTACAGGCGCACGCCATGACAATTTGTATACACTCATCTAAAGGATTATTAGGAACACCATACTAATACTCAATTCAATTAAATTCAATTTTATTTATATAGCGCTTTTAACAATTGACATTGTCGCAAAGCAGCTTTACACAATAAAAAGAAGTAAGTTTTTATGCAATGTGTATGAATCAAAATGATAAGATTGTCCCTGATGAGCAAGCCGAGGGCGACGGTGGCAAGGAAAAACTCCCTGAGATGGTAATAGGAAGAAACCTTGAAAGGAACCAGACTCAACAGGGAACCCATCCTCATCTGGGTGATAACGGATAGCAGAAAATGATCAGCATAATAATGTGTACTGGAAGTTCAGTGTAACAGGAGATGTGTTCAAATTAAAAGGAGTCCAGTTTGTTCCCGGAGGCTCAGGTAGACTGTAGGAGATTCCAGTCCTGAGCTATCGAACAACTGAAGTCGCAGGTCCCCAGAGCATCAATCGATGATAGGACAGTCTTAATGGAAACCATCCCCAGCCACCATATGAATCCAATACAGTGTTTGACTCCCTTTTGCATTCAGAACTGCCTTAATTCAACGTGCCATTGATTCAACAAGATGCTGAAAGCATTCTTTAGAAACACTGACCCATATTGATAGGATAGCATCTTGCAGTTGATGGAGATTTGTGGGATGCACATCCAGGGCATGAAGCTCCCGTTCCGCCACATCCCAAAGATGCTATATTGGGTTGAGATCTGGTGACTGTGGGAGCCATTTTAGTACAGTGAACTCATTGTCATGTTCAAGAAACCAATTTTAAATGATTCGAGCTTTGTGGCATGGTGCATTATCCTGGTGGAAGTAGCCATCAGAGGATGTGTACATGGTGGTCATAAAGGAATGGACATGGTGGTCAGAAACAATGCTCAGGTAGGCCGTGGTATTTAAACGATGCCCAATTGGCACTAAGGGACCTAAAGCGTGCCAAGAAAAGATTAGATAATTGCATTAATGAGAAATTGAACAGATGCTCCTAATAATCCTTTAGGTGAGTGTACTGTATATTTTGTACATATTGTTTTTTGTTTTTTTTTTTGGTGCACCTGGTTTTTGTTGTTTATCACTTAGTACACTTTTGGTTTTGGTTTACTTGTTGTTTGTCATTTCTTGTTCCGCTAAGCCTACTCCACAATGGATTATAATTGGATTCTAGAACCCATTTTAGTGTAACTAGGTTTCATAAAAAAGCTTAACGTTACATATCTTTTTGTTTGTACTTTTCCGGTGTTGTGGGGCTTTGCAGAGCAGGATGGACATTAACATGGCTAATGCTAACAATAACACTAATACTAGTGGGGCATTAAATTTATGAGTTACACTCAGAGTATCAAATCTAATTATGATTTAATTGATAAAACTGACCAAGATGGCGCCCCGGTGAGGTCGGCTGCCGTCACGACTGCTCCGACCTACTTTACTTTGTTTTCGTCTTTTAATTTAATTTCTAGCTACTTTAAACCGGCAAATTCATCACCATTGAGTGCATTAGGTACGATAGAGATACTCTTATTTCTATTGGTCTACAATGTACTCACAATTCGACGTTTTTAACTCCGGATCCGAGCTGGCCGAGTGAGATCCTGAGGGAAAACAAAGGACGCGACGCGAACCGGCGGCCCCGAGGAAAACAAGCCGGCGTCAGGAACAGGCTGAGAGCCCGTGCACACCGCACACCTCTGCCTAGCATCCTGCTCGCCAACGTCCAGTCACTGGAGAACAAACTCGATGACCTCAGGGCCAGGATAAAATTCCAGAGAGACATTCGGGACTGCAATCTTCTCTGCTTCACCGAGACATGGCTGAACCCAGCGGTGCCGGACCACGCCATCCAGCCGGCCGAGTTCTTCTCGGTTCACCGCATGGACAGGACACGGGACTCGGGGAAGACAAGGGGAGGCGGCGTGTGTTTAATGGTGAACAGCGGCTGGTGCAACAGCGCGAGCGTTGTTCCTCTCGCACGCTCCTGCACACCCAACCTGGAACTATTGACTATCAAATGTCGGGTATCTCAGGTAGAGTCCTCAGAGCCTGCGCAGACCAGCTTGCACCTGTGTTCACAGAGATATTCAACCTCTCCTTATCTCAGTCGGTGATCCCCACATGCTTCAAAGAGTCCATCATTGTTCCTGTCCCGAAGAAACCACATCCTGCTTCCCTCAATGACTATCGACCTGTAGCCCTCACATCAGTGGTGATGAAGTGCTTTGAACGGCTGGTCAGAGACTTCATCATCTCTTCACTACCCGACACCGCCCGAACCGCCCGAACCGCTCCACAGATGATGCCATCTCTCATCTCCTCCACACAGCACTCACTCACCTGGACACTAGAAGGGGGAATTATGTTAAAATGCTTTTCATCGACTACAGCTCAGCATTTAACACCATAATTCCCTCCACACTCGCCACCAAGCTGGAGCACCTGGGACTCAGTGCATCTCTGTGTCAGTGGATCTCTAATTTCCTAACTGGGAGACCATAGGCAGTAAGGATGGGTGGACACGTCTCAGCCTCTCTCACTCTCAGCACTGGAGCCCCACAGGGCTGTGTTCTGAGCCCCCTGCTGTACTCTCTGTACACACATGACTGTGCGGCCACTACCAGCTCCACCACCATCATTAAGTTTGCTGACGACACCGTTGTGGTGGGCCTGATCTCTGACAACGACGAGACGGCCTACCTGAAGGAGATTGGAAATCTGGAGAACTGGTGCCAGAGGAACAACCTTCTTCTAAATGTCAGTAAGACAAAGGAGCTGATAGTGGACTTCAGCACTAAGCAGGAGAGGAACTACCAGACCCCCGTCATCAACGAGAGCCCAGTGGAGAGAGTGGACTGCTTCAAGTACCTCGGTGTTCACATCACGCAGGACCTATCATGGTCCTATCACATCAACACCGTGGTGAAAAAGGCCCGACAGCGTCTCTACCACCTCAGACGCCTGAGAGACTTTAGACCGCCCTCTAAGGTGCTCAGGAACTTTTACTCCTGCACCATAGAGAGCATCCTGACGGGAAACATCGCATCCTGGTTCGGGAACAGCACCATGCAGGACAGACGAGCCCTACAGAGGGTGGTGCGATCAGCTGAGCGCATCATCCGAACTGAGCTCCCTGACCTGCACTCTGTCTACCTGTCTCTGTCTCCTGCACACGGTCTCTCAATCAAACCAATACACTGGACTAAACACCTCTGCATTTTCTTGCACACACAGAACGGACAATTATGTCAATGCAATTGCACATATATGCACATATGCACATTTTGCACACTTCAAGGACTTCTTTTCACACCCCCCTCATCTCATTAAAATACTACCTCAAGTTTTTCACAGACTATAGTCGTGATTTATTACATCACATCATACTTCAGATTTTATATATATATATATACATATTTTGTAACTTTGTTGGAATCTGTTTTATAGGTTCCTTTTGTAAAAATATTTAAGGTCACGGAGCGGTCGTATAAGCATTTCACTGCATATCGTACTGTGTATGACTGTGTATGTGACAAATAGAATTTGATACTATTAAACATTTTATTTGTTTCTATTTATGGTTATGTTTTGCTGGCGAAATACATTTTAGGCAGAGATGTCTGCTCAGTCTTGTTAATTTATTTTAAACTCCTCAATTCTGCAAATTCCTCCATCAGTGCAACCAGTTTGATAATTTCACACCTACATGAATGAAAGGTGAAAAGAGGGATTACAGTAACTGGGTGTTCACCTCGGAGCGCGCTGTCGCGTTTTATTCAGCAAATAGACAAAATCATGTTTGCTTTAGCATTGGAAACAATATTGTTTTAGGCTAACTTTATTAAAGATTATACATTTTTGTATTATTTATTTTACTTCATCTTTTTGCACATGCGCGCAGGCATCTTTAAATTTGAACAGAAAATAATAGTGGGCTGGTAGGCACGTTATTTTTCATGTAACTTAAACGGCTGAATGAAGGTAAATATACACAATAAATTAATAATGGCGTTTACTTTACATTTAAGCACTCATGTAAATTGCTTTTTCATTGTATATGCTACCATATCATATATGTGTGTCTAACAGTGCTTTACTCACATTTTAAAGCATTACATGCAGCTTTTAATTTATGTGCAATTGTAAATTGCGCTTGCTGTCAATGGGCGGCTAAGAGAGATAACACATTTTCGGCTTCGGTAGACACACAATGCTTCAGATTGAAAGACGACTGCCCACAATTCTCGCAATTCTCCAAACAATACCTCATAATGACAAGGTGAAAGAATTTTGTTTGAAATTGTTGCAAATTCCTAAAAAAAAAAAAATTTCTATATGTACATAAGTATTGTACAGGCCTGATTGGCAGAGTGCTGCAGAGATGGTTGTTCTCTTGGAAGGTTCTCCTCTCGCCACAGAGAAATGCTGGGGCTCTTTCGCTGGGGAATGACTATTGGGTTCTTGGTCACCTCCCTGACTAAAGCTCTTCTCCCCCTGATTTTGATTTTTGTTTAGTTTGGCTATGCGGTCCGCTCTAGGAAGAGTATTGGTGATTTCAATCTTTCTTCATTTATGGAGGTTAGAGGCCACTGTGCTCACGGGGACATTTAGTGCTGCAGAAATTTTTACTGTACATAACAAAATGTGGAAAAAGTAAACCTGTGAATACTTACCGGATGCAGTGTAAATGATTGAATACGAATTTGATGACGGTTATAATAATTCTTTTATCTAGCACAGAGATCAGAATTGAACCTTGTGGTACACCAAAGGTGTAATTGTAGACCACGTGTTAGTGTTTGAGTCAGATTAGACTGGTTAAACTAAAATGTATTAGTTTATTTATGGGTTATTATAATAACTGGATAGATTTCAGAAAGCTGATGGATACAGTTGTCAGAAGACCTGCAGCAGTGGTGGCTCAGCGGGCTAAGGCACTGAGTCACTGATCGGAAGATCGGCGGTTCGAATCCCAGCTCAGCCAGGTTGCCATTGTTGGGCCCTTGAGCAAGGCCCTTAACTCTAATTGCTCCAGGGGCGCTGTACCATGGCTGACCCTGCGCTCTGACCCCAGTTACACTGGGATATGCGAAGAAGGAATTTCACTGTGCTGTAATGTATATGTGACAAAATAAAGGCTCTACTCTAGCTGTACTTGGAGCCAGTTAATATCCAATATTTTCATAAGGAGAAAAAGTATTTACTGTACTTATGCAATCAACAAATATTTGCATTAGGTTTTATGTTCACTTAGCCTTTAATCATATTGTGTAAATCAATCTATTCCAGGTTTACAATGTATTTATGTGGGGGTGATTACTTGTGCCAAGCGCTGTATACGTAGAACAGGCTGCATGAACGTAGTAACTTGACCAACAGTTGACTAAGTGTTCTTCATCTTTAAACAGCGGGACAAGGATAATGATAATGAGTGCTACATTTGTAAAACTGAGGGAAATCTGGTGTACTGGTGTACTGAGTGTCCACGAGCTTTTCACCATCGATGCCACATACCCTCTCTACAGGAGGACACACCTAGGTAAGAAAGAGAAAAAACTAAATGTAGACATTTTTTATTATTTTTTTATTTTTTTATTTTTACTCATAACACAGCAATATATACAGTACACAGTATGTTTGGTTCATCAAGTCTGAATTGACTTTGCAGTCCAGGCTTAAGGGTTTTACTTTATTCAGCTGTTTGATGAACGCAGTAGCCACTCCTGACCCTTGTAATTATTAGGTCTTGAGAATGCAAAGGCAGGTAGTCACATGTTTAATGCAAACTCGGTATAAACAAACAATCCTAACATGTTTATCGTACAGAACGTCAGAAACAATGGACAGATATGATATGATATGTAATTAGAAAGCAGACAGGGGTCAAGGTCATGTTTCTTGATTAGCGGTTTAATAACTGCTAATTTAAAGGATTTGGGGACATACCCACTACTGAGTGAACAGTTAATTACTTTCAACAGGGGTTCTGTTATTGCTGGTACTATCTGCTTGAGAAAATGTGTCGGTATAGGATCTAATATACAGGTTGACGATTTTGAAGAAGAGATGAGTGAAATTAGTTCCCTCGCTTCAAGGGGAGTAAAGTGTTCTAAGTTCTGATGTGATGTGGTTAATTCATCTGTATTACTTAAATTGTCTGGTTTCAAAGTCTGAAATTTTTGCCTAATATTTATGATTTTGTTATTGAAAAAGTTCATGAAATCCTCACTACTGCATGATGATGTTGTGGAGATTTCTGCAGTGGTCTTGTTTTTAGTTAATTTAGCTACGGTATTAAATAAAAATCTCAGGTTATTTTTGTTATTTTCTATAAGAGTGGAGAGATACGTTGATCTAGCATCACTGAGAGCTTTTTTATACTTCAGGATGCTCTCCTTCCAAGCTATTTTGAATACTAACAATTTAGTTTGGCGCCATTTACGTTCTAATTTTCGAGCGGTTTGTTTTAAAGCAAGTATGTGGTCATTATACCAAGGAGCGAGTTTCTTATCTCTAATCATTTTCCTTTTAACTGGAGCGACATTATCTAAGCTATAACGAAGTGCTGACTCTAGATATTCATTCGCCTGTTCGAGTTCTGTGAAGTCAGATGGCGATCCAATCAAAGTTGATAATTCTGGGAGATTATTGATAAAGCTCTGTGCAGTATTTGATGTAAATGTACGTTTATGGCGGTAGCGCGGTGCTGTGCATACATTATTACTATGACACGCTTTAATCGAGACAAGATAGTGATCTGAGAACTTCAGACTGTGGAATTATGGTTATATTTCCTATACTTAATCCGAAGGATAATATTAAATCTAAAGTGTGACCTGCTTTATGAGTGGGTCCTACTACACACTGATTTACTCCTACTGAGTCCAGTATGGACAAGAATGCTGTTCTCAGAGGGTCTTCTGGATTCTCAAAATGAATATTAAAGTCTCCAGCAATTAACGCTTTATCTACAGAAACAACAAGGTTTGAGAGGAAATCTGCAAATTCACAGAGAAACTCCGAGTACGGCCCTGGGGGTCTGTAAATGATGATTAGCGGGATCATCATGTAACTTTGTTACTATAGAGAACTTCAAATGCATTAAATTTAAATCTGTGTTTTTGTACGAGAGACAGATTATCGTTGTAAATAACTGCGACTCCTCCTCCTCTACCAGTTAGCTGAGGCTGGTGTATGTAGCTGTATCCTGGAGGACTCGCTTCATTTAGAGCCACATACTCGTCCTGTTTAATCCAGGTTTCTGTTAAACATAATAAATAAAACTCCTGATCTGTGATAGTTTCATTAACAATAGCTGCTTTAGATGTTAGACAGATCTAAGATTAACAGTCCTAGCTTCAGATCAGAGGTGCCGGCTGCGCATTCAGTGTGATCTGAGTTTGTGGTGTCTATGTTAATTAAATTACTAAAACGGACTTTCTGAGTCATTCTAAATTTGTGTTTATGTTTAGCTCAGGGAACAGACACAGTCTCAATATGATGAACCCTGAGTGATATGTATATGATATGATAAGAGGCAGATATGATCGGAGGCAGATATCATTTACTGTATGATATGATAAGAGGCAGATATGATATGATATGATATGATATGATATGATATGATGAGAGGCAAATATGATTAGAGGCAGACATGATATGATATGATGATATGAGGCAGATATGATATGTTATGATATGATATAAGGCAGATATGATATGCTGTGTTTGATATTATATGATATTATTATGATGTGCTATGACTGGAGGCCCATATGGTATTATATGATGTAATAAAAGGCAGATGTGATATAATATAACATAAGATATGAGACAGATATGATATGATATGCTATGACCCAGAAGTTATATTATATTATATGATATGACGCAGATATATGATATGATATATGATGAGAGGCAGATGTGATGTAATATATGATATGATGTGATATGACATGAGGCAGATATGATGTATGATAAAAGGGAGATATGACATATGATGTGACATGAGGCAGATATGATATGATATATGATAAGATATGGTAAGAGGCGGATATGATAGGAGCCAAATATGTTTAGAGGCAGATATGATATGATGATATGATATGATAAGAGGCAAGTATGATTAGAGGGTGAGTTGATATGATATGAGGCAGATATGATATGGAATGATAAAAGGGAGATATGATATATGTTAAGAGGCAAATATAATAGGAGGCAGATATGATGTATGATATGATTAGAGGCAGATATGACGAGCTAAGAGGCAGATATGATATGCTAAGAGGCAGATATGATAAGAGACAGATATGATATGGTATGGTATGGTACGGTATGATATATGATATATGATATCATATGATATGATAACAGGCAGACATGATGTAATATGATATGATATGACATGAGATGATTAAAAGGAGACATGATATGATAAGAGACAGATATGATATGGTATGATATGGTACGGTATGATATATGATATCATATGATATGATAAGAGGCAGACATGATGTAATATGATATGATATGACATGAGATGATTAGAAGGAGACATGATATGATAAGAGGCAGATATGATGTGATATGATGAGGCGGATATGATAGGAGGCAGATATGATATATGAGGCAGATATATGATATGATATATGATATGATATGATATGATATACCTGATATAATGTAACATAATATATGATATGATAAGAGGCAGACATGATATAATGTAACATAATATATGATATGATAAGAGGCAGACATGATATGATATTATATATGATATGATAAGATAAGAGGCAGACATGATATGATATGATAAGGGGCAGACATGATATGATATGATATGATATTCAGTTCAATTTTATTTTATTTATATAGCGCTTTTAACAATGTTCATTGTCTCAAAGCAGCTTAACAAGAAAGAAAAAAAATTTGAAAGAAAATTTTTGGAAATGTGTATGTGTCTAGAAAATGTGTCTAGGTAATAATGAGATGAATGAGTGAATAATGAATGAAATGTCTCTGATGAGCAAGCCAAGGGTGACGGCGACAGTGGCAAGTTAAAACTCCCTGAGATGGTAGTAGGACGAAACCTTGAGAGGAACCAGACTCAACAGGGAACCCATCCTCATTTGGGTGATAACGGATCGAAATTATACAACATTGTGTGTGTTATGCAGCTAAAAGTTCAATATAACAGAAGTTCTTTAAATTAACAGTCCAGTTCAGCACAGGGATGAGTCAGCAGGTGCAGAGGGCAGATGGGGTTGGGATCACTGGGAGCTCAGGAGCAGCATATGTAGCTCCAACCCTCATAAAGCAGAATCCAGCTGGAGCTGGTTCTTCTCTGGATGGGTAGAGGAATACAGAACCGATGGAGAGAATTAGCGTAGTTGCCATTCAGGATAGATGTACTGGAGTATGAAGTTATGGGATGAGTTACATGTACGCCAGATTAAAGAGATGTATCTTGAGTCTACTTTTAAACTGGGAAACTGTGTCTGAGCCCCGAACACTGTCTGGAAGGCTATTCCAAAGCTTTGGAGCTAGATATGAAAAAGCCCTACCTCCTTTTGTAGATTTTTAAAGTCTGGGAACTACAAAGTCCGGACTTTTGTGATCTTAAGGAACGTGTTGGAAGACTGGTTAGGTATTTGGGAGCTAAACCATTTAAAGCCTTGTATGTAAGCAATAGTATTTTGTAATTAATTCTAAACTGTCAATGAGCCGGCAGAGGGCGTGATGGATCCACGCACAGATTTTGAGTGCTTGTGTATGACTGAGCAAGAAGAGTGGTGATAGTAAAAGCAAGACTTGAGTTTAGCTCCGCGCTGCGGTGTGAGCAGGAGAAGTATCGCTGGAATGCAGAAGTGCGCTCAGCCGGCGCGAGTGAGGCGTGATCCGATATGTATGCCGGCGTGTGAAACCTGATCCTTGCGGTGAAGTGGGAGCATGCAGAACCGACGTGGGAAGAGAGAGCTGCGTGAGCCAGTTGGAGTAGGCAGCATGAGCTGGGCGCGGAGCGAGGATAAATCGTGGTCGTAAACAGGCGAAGGTCGAAGCCGGGGAGTAGAGAGAAAGTCCGTGATCCAAGCTTGTGGTCGATAACAGGTAAGCAGTCGATAACAGCAAAATCCAAAACTAGAATTCAAAGGGCGAGAGGCAAAGACGTGGTCGGTGAAACAAAACGAGGTCGATAACTAGCCAGACTATGACGAGAAGAAACGCTGGTATATTGGGCTGGTGAGGCACACAATAAACTGGGGACCTGGTGGTGGCAGAGCGTGGTTTATATAGGCATGGCAGGTGATCACTGATAGCATACAGGTGTGTGGAGAGCAGAGAGTGAGGCGGTAGGGTGTAAGAAGTGGTTCAGAGTGTGGAATGGGAGTTCTCAGGTGTTCATGACGGGGCTGTGGCTTGATGTGTCGTGACAGTACCCTCCCCTCTATGGACGCCTCCAGGCGTTCTTGTGGGTGCTTCGGGTTGAAGTCTGTGGAAGTCAGTTATTAGAGAACGGTCTAGGATGAATTTGGAGGGTACCCAGCTTCTCTCTTCTGGACCATAGCCCTCCCAGTCTACTAGGTACTGGAGGCCACGCCCGCGGTGGCGATATTTGAGGAGCATACGAACTGTGAAGGCTTCACATCTATGAGTCGAGGGGGTGGGGTAGGCTGGGGGGTGTAGACAGTGGGCAAGGGATCAGACGGCGAATCTGAGAGACATGGAAGGTGGGGTTAATCCGACGCATGGAGAGGGGTAGAGAGAGTCGTACAGAGCATGGATTAATAATGCGGTTGATTGTGAAGGGGCCGACGAACCTTGGAGAGAGTTTCCTTGAAGTGGTCTTGAGGAGAAGGTCACGTGTGGATAGCATGGCCCTTTGGCCGATGCGATAACAGGGGGCTGATGACCGGTGGCAGTTAGCCTGGCACTGGAAGGTGCTTACTGTGCACAAAAGCTGTTTGTGGGCCCGTTGCCATGTCCTTTTGCAGCGGCGCATGAAGGTTAGGGCTGAGGGACAGCTACCTCCTCTTCCTGGGCCGAAAAAAGGGTTGGTTGATAACCCAGACAGCAGTGGAAGGGAAACATGCCTGTGGAGGAAGTAGGGAGCGAGTTGTGGGCATACTCAACCCAGAGGAGGAAGCAGCTCCAGGAGGATGGGTCCTAAGAGACAGGAAGAGAGTGCGTGTCACCCCAGGGTGGCAGGCCAATCTGGAACCGTGGGCCCAGTCCAACACCTGAGGGCGAACAGAGGCGGGAACGAAGAGCTTGTTGGGGGGAACGACACTTGGGCCTGGTTCTCGCTCGAGAGTCTGTTGGACGAGGTGCTCCACATCGAGACGGGTCGTTGCCACGAGGCAATGAGGGGGGAGAATCATCTCAGGCATGGACATGTCCTGGGGCGTGGAGAACTGTCGGGAAAGGGAATCAGGCTTGACATTTTTAGACCCAGGGCGGTATGATAATTTAAACTGGAACCGAGAGAAGAACAGTGACCATCGTGCCTGACGGGAATTTATCCTCTTCGCTGTCTTCAGGTACTCTAAGTTCCGGTGGTCAGTCCAAATGAGGAAGGTGTGTTTTGCCCCCTCTAACCAATGTCTCCACTCCTCGAGCGCCAGCTTGACCGCCAAGAGTTCACGATCCCCTATGCCATAGTTCCTGGGGGAGTGAGACGGCGGGAGAAAAAGGAGCAAGGGTGAAGTTTGTTATCCTCAGGGGATCTCTGTGACAAGACAGCCCCTACTCCTGTCTCGGATGCATCCACTTCCACGACAAACTGGAGGAGAGGGTCAGGAAAAATGAGGACAGGTGCCGTGGTGAAGCGGTGCTTAAGTTCCTTGAAGGCCTTATCGGCCAGTGAGTTCCATCGGAACACGGTTTTGGATGAGGTGAGTGTTGTGAGTGGGGCCGCCACCATGCTATAGTTTCGAATGAAGCGACGGTAAAAGTTAGCGAACCCCAGGAACCGTTGGAGTTCACGCCTTGAAGACGGTGACTGCCTTGACCTTGGTGGGGTCCATCTGGATGCCTGCAGGGGAAATGGAGTAACCCAAAAAAGAGGTGGAGGTGCAATGGAACTCGCACTTTTCTGCTTTGACGTAAAGTTTATTTTCTAATAGCCGTTGCAAGACCTGACGTACATGACATTTGTGTTCCTTTGCAGAGCGTGAGAATATTAGGATGTCGTCCAGATATGCAAAAACAAAGACGTTGAGGAAATCCCTGAGGACGTCATTAATGAGGGCCTGAAACACGGCCCGGCGCATTGGTCGAGCCAAACGGAACTACGAGATATTCGTAATGGCCGGTGGGGGTGTTAAAGGCAGTCTTCCACTCATCACCTTCCCGTATCCTGACCAGGTGATAGGCGTTCCTTAAGTCTAGCTTGGTGAAGACATGGGCATCCTGGAGCAGTTCGAAGGCGGATGACATTAGCAGAAGAGGGTAGCGGTTCTTTATCGTGATCTCATATAATCCTCTATAATCAATGCAAGGTCTGAGGGACTTGTCTTTCTTTTCAACGAAAAAGAATCCTGCTCCCACTGGTGATGATGATGTACAGATAATGCCTGCTGCAAGTGACTCATTAATGTACTGTTCCATGGCCTCTCTCTCAGGTTGAGAGAGGGAGTAGAGTCGCCCCTTAAGTGGAGAGGTGCCGGAAAGGAGGTCAATTGCGTAGTCATAGGGGCGGTGAGGAGGTAGGGAGATAGCCCGTGACTTACTGAACACTTGTCGTAGGTCGTGATATTCAGTGGGAACCTTGGATAAATCGGGGATATCTTCTCATGGCGAGGTATGGCCCATAAGGGCAGAGTGTAAGCATGAGGAGATGCGGGGCTCCAATCAAGGATGCTCTTTTTAACCCAATCAGTGTGGGGGTTTTGTAGTCTTAGCCAAGGGAGCCCCAACATGATGGGTGCGTGAGCGTTTGAATGGTTAGGAACGTGATGGTTTCAGTGTGATTGCCTGAAAACTGTAAGGTAATGGGGATAAACTAAACTAAACAGGTAAAATAAACATAAACTAAACAGGTAGCCAGTGCAGGGATGATAATATTGGAGTTATATGATCAGATTTTCTGGATCTAGCGAGAACCCTGGCGGCTGCATTTTGGACTAACTGAAGCTTGTTTATTGCAGATGCAGGACAACCACCTAGTAATGCATTACAATAGTCCAGTCTGGAGGTCATGAATGCATAAACCAGCTTTTCTGCATCAGATACGGATAAAATGTTTCTAAGTTTGGCAATATTTCTAAGATGGAAAAAGGCTGTTTTTGTGATATTGGAAATATGATTTTCAAAGGACAAGTTACTGTCTAATATTACGCCCAGGGCTTTCACTGTCGAGCTGGTAGTAACAGTAAATCCTTTTAAATGCAGGCTGAATTGTGAGAGCTGTACAGGTTTTTGGGCCAATAAGTAATATCTCTGTCTTATCTGAATTTAGTAAAAAAAAGTTATTGGTCATCGTTTATGTCCTGGACACAGTCAGTTAGTCTAGACAATTTAGGTATTTCATCTGGTTTAGTTGAGATATATAATTGGGTATCATCAGCATAACAATGGAAACTAATCCCATGTCTTCTAATGATGTTGCCCAAGGGAGGCATGTATATTGAGAACAGCAGAGGTCCTAAAACTGACCCTTGTGGGACCCCATATTTCTCTGGCATTACACCAGACGGTTCGCCCTTTAGATCTACAAAATGGTATCGATCAGACAGGTATTATCTAAACCATTTTAAAGCCTGTACCTGAATACCTATGTGATTTTGTAAGCGATCTATGAGAATGTTATGATCTATAGTGTCGAATGCAGCACTAAGATCAAAGTAGTGGTCCGAAGCTAAAAACAAGTCATTTGCAATTTTAACTAATGCAGTTTCTGTACAATGATGGGGCCTGAAACCTGACTGAAATTCTTCGACGATGTTGTTTTCCTGCAAGAATGTGCATATTTGAGCTGATACTACCTTTTCTAATATTTTTTATATAAACGGAAGGTTTGACATTGGTCTGTAATTTATTATGTAATTCAGGTCTAAATTAGACATTTAGAAGAGGCTTAATAACTGCCAACTTGAAAGATTTAGGGACTTGACCTAGATATAATGAGGAATTAATAATGTTTGGAAGTGGCTCTCCAACACTTCTTTTAAAAATCTGGTTGGGATTGGATCTAACAAGCACGTTGTTGATTTAGCTGAGGTGATTAGTTTCTACAGCTCTTCCTGTCCTATACCTGTAAAGCACTGAAAATCTAAATGTGAGGCTTTAGACTGAACTGGATCATGAGATGCTATTAGAGTTTGAACTTCTGTTATTTTCTTTCTGATACTATCGATTTTTTCATTGAAGAAGTCCATAAAGTCTTCACTTCTAAACTGTAATGGGATACACTCTGCAGGCATTTTAGGTTTTGTTAGTCTAGCCACTGTACTAAATAAGAATCTGGGATTATTTTGGTTTCTTGCTATCAGTTGGCTCCGATGCTCGGCCCTAGCAGCTTTTAGAGCCTGTCTATAGCTGCATATACTGTCTTTATATGCAATTCTAAAAACTTCAAATTTTTTCTCCATTTTTGCTCTAGGTTACGGTTGCACTCTTTAGGGCGCAAGTATGACTTGTACCATGGTGCAAGTGTTTTATTTCTGACTTTTTTTTTAATCTGATGGGAGCAACAGTGTCTAATGTACTGGTAAAAATAGTGCCCATGCTGCTAGTCACTTCATCTAGATCGTCTGCATTTAGACATTGTAAATTATTATGTAAACATGGTAGAAATGCAGCTGGGCAACTTGCTTTCCTGTTCCAATTTGTCTTTGCAGTTATTAGGACTGCCGGACCTGTCCTAATAAGAAATTGGGACAGATCCGGCAGATTACTTGTGAATCTGTCTTTAGTAGTCGGATTCATATTTCTAACAAATCGATGACGGCGGGAGACACAGCTAATCTGTTCTACAGGTAGAGTATACACACGTGGACAAAATTGTTGGTACCCTTCGGTCAATGAAAGAAAAACTCACAATGGTCACATAAATAACTTTAATCTGACAAAAGTAATAATTTAAAAAAATTCTATGAATGTTAACCAATGAAAGTCAGACATTTCTTTTCAAGCATGCTTCAACAGAATTATTTAAAAACATAAACTCATGGAACAGGCCTGGACAAAAATGATGGTACCCCTAGAAAATACTGAAAATAATGTGACCAAAGGGACATGTTAATTCAAGGTGTGTCCACTAATGAGCATTACAGGTGTCTACAATCTTGTACACAGTCAGTGGGCCTATATATAGGGCTCCAGGTAGTCACTGTGTTGTTTGGTGACATGGTATGTACCACACTCAACATGGACCAGAGGAAGCGAAGGAAAGAGTTGTCTCAGGAGATTCGAAAGAAAATTATAGACAAGCATGTTAAAGGTAAAGGCTATAAGACCATTTCCAAGCAGCGAGATGTTCCTGTGACTACAGTTGCACATATTATTCAGATATTTAAGATCCATGGGACTATAGCCAACCTCCCTGGACGTGGCCACAGGAGGAAAATTTATGTCAAATCAAAGAGGCGAATAATCCGAATGGTAACAAAAGAGCCCAGAAAGACTTCTAAAGAGATCCAAGGTGAACTTCATGCTCAAGGAACATCAGTGTCAGATCGCACCATCCGTCGTTGTTTGAGCCAAAGTGGACTACATGGGAGACGACCAAGGAGGACACCATTGTTGAAAAAAAAATCATAAAAAATCCAGACTGGAATATGCCAAACTACATGTTGACTTCTGGGAGAATGTCCTATTTAAAAGATGAGACAAAAATGGAACTTTTTGCCAAGGCACATCAGCTCTATGTTCACAGACGGAAAAATGAAGCATGTCAAGAAAAGAACACTGTCCCTACTGTGAAACATGGAGGAGGCTCTGTTATGTTCTGGGGCTCCTTTGCTGCATCTGGCACAGGGTGTCTTGAGTCTGTGCAGGGCACAATGAAATCTCAAGACTATCAAGGGATTCTAGAGAGAAATGTGCTGGCCAGTGTCAGAAAGCTGGGTCTCAGTCGCAGGTCATGGGTCTTACAACAGGACAATGACCCAAAACACACAGCTAAAAACACCCAAGAATGGCTAAGAGGAAAACATTGGACTATTCTAAAGTGGCCTTCTATGAGCCCTGACCTCAATCCTATTGAGCATCTTTGGAAGAAGCTGAATCATGCTGTCTGGAAAAGGCACCCTTCAAACCGGAAACATCTGGAGCAGCTTGCTCATGAGGAGTGGGCCAAAATACCTGCAGAGAGGTGCAGAAGTCTCATTGACAGTTACAGGAATCGTTTAATTGCAGTGATTGCCTCAAAAGGTTGTGCAACAAACTATTAAGTTAGGGGTACCATCATTTTTGTCCAGGCCTGTTCCATGAGTTCATTTTTTTAAATAATTCCGTTGAAGCATGGTTGAAAAGCAATGTCGAACTTTCATTGGTTAACATTCACAGAATTATTATTTATTATTACTTTTGTCAGATTAAAGTTATTTCTGTGACCATTGTGAGTTTTTCTTTCATTGACCGAAGGGTACCAACAATTTTATCCACGTGTGTATATCAGGAGGTGATGGTCTGTGATATCATCACTTTGAGGTAAGATCTCTATATTAGAGACATCTATACCATGGGATATAATTAAATCTAGTGTATGATCAAAGTGGTGAGTTGCTCCATTTATATTTTGTTTAACCTCAAAGGAATTTAGTAAGTCCATAAAAGTGAGTGCTAAAGTGTCGTTAGCATCATCTACAGTACATGAATGTTAAAGTCTTCTACTATCAGCACTTTGTCAGAATTAACCAATAGGTCTGATAGCAGATGTCCAAACTCTTTAAGAAAATCGGCATATTGCCCCGGAGGTCTGTACACGGTGGCCAGGGCAAAATATAGCAAGGGTTTATCTCTCTGAGTGCAACATTAATAATAAGCACTTTAAATGATTTAAACCTGGGCCTTGTTTTCTGAGTAACAGTGAGTACATCATTGTAGATAGTTGCGACACCACCACCGCGACCAGTTAGACGAGGCTTGTGCATATAGAAATATCCTGAAGGAGTTGATTCATTAAGATTAATATATTCATTTGGTCTGAGCCAGGTTTCGGTAAGGCAGAGTGCGTGGAGACAGTAATCTGAGATCATTTAATCAACATTAAGTGCTTTTGGCGCAAGGGATCTAATGTTCAGAAGTCCGAACTTTAGAGGTAGATTTTGATTACTTATTTGGCCTTTTTCTGGTTTTATGATTAGCAGATTGTTTTGGGCGGATTTAAAGAGTTTATTCTTTTTTCTCACTATTCGGGGAACAGACACAGTTTCTATAGGGCAAGCTATGTGTGCGCATCTATCAGTATGGTGAGTTGTAATGTGGCTATTATGTTTGGAATCTAAGACATGACTTACCGCCAGTCAGATGGTTCGTAGTGTCCTGGAGATGTTGTCTGAGAGGACTGCTGCTCCAGCTCTGTTAGGGTGCAGGCCTAGAACGCTCCCAGAAAACATTCCAGTTATCAACAAAGGGTAATCTCTGTTGTTGACACCAAGATTGTAACCATTCATTAAAAGCAAATAATCTACTGAACCTCTCGATTCCTCGCTGAAATGTGGGAAGCGGTCCAGATACGACGATTCTTGTTGTGGGTGATGTGCTGCGGAGCTTCTCAAGCAGGCTCCTGAAGTCTCTATACTGCTCTATCCAGTCTTCGTGGTATCTTGGCGCCGGGGTGAGGTTGTAGAGGTAGAGGAGTAGAGTAGAGGTTGTAGGATAATTTCACGCCGAGAATTTACCTGGGACAGGTGAGCGTCGGGCCGTTATGATTCCAGCGCGGCTTTCCGCTGTTGTAGCTGGGCCAGCTTCACCTGTAGGTCGCGGATTTGCTTCCTCAAGGTCTCCATCTCCAAATCCATCCAGTGCAGTTCCAGTGTGTCCTCACCTGCACTCAGAGGCAGAGACACAACCGACATGGTGTCAAAAAATGGAGATAATCGGTGTAAAAAAGCGTAGGTAGGTTGTGATATCCGGCCTAACGGGCTAGCGATGCTAATGGGATAGCTAGCTAGAGGCGGTGTGCTGCAAAACAATTCAAACTTAGCGATATAACAGGCGTTTCGAGTGAGTATATTATAAAATACTATAAAATACTTATCTGTTATATGTTCACTCTTTGTAACAGGGCGAAAAAGTTGAAAAATTGGTCAAAAACTGGTCAATCTGGCGGAGCTCGGAAAAAAGCAGCGTCGATATGATATTATATTATAAGAGGCAGAGATGATATGATATGATATGATATGAGGCAAACATGATATGATATGATATGATATGATATGATATGATATGATATGATATGATATGATATGATAAAAGGCATATATGATATATGATATGATATATAATATGATATGATAAGAGGCAGACATGTTATTATATTATATGATATGATAAGAGGCAGATATGATATGATATGATATGATATGATATGATATGATATGATATGATATAAGAGACAGACATGATATTACAGTATATTGTATGATATGGTAAGAGGCAGACATGGTATGATATTATATGATATGATATGATATGATGGGAGGCAGGTATCATTAGAAGCAGACGTGATAAGATTTAATAAGATTTGATAAGATGTAGATTTGATAAGATGCAGATTTTATAAGATTTTATATGATGTAGATTTATTAAGATTTGATAAGTTTTGATAAGATGTAGATATGATAAAAAGAGGATATGATATGATAAGGGGGAGATATGATAAGAGGCAGATATCATATATGATATGATATGATATATGATATGATATGATATGATATGATAAGAGACAGATATCATATATATGATACGATAAATTATGTCAAGAGGCTGATATATGATATGATATGATATGATATGATACGATATGATACGATATGATATGATATGATATGATATGATATGATATGATATGATATGATATGATGAGAGGCAGATATGATATGATATTGTATAATTGTAATCAGTGATAGTGTAGTTCATATTTTCACAGCTGAAATGAAAGCGCTCAAGCACCAACGTGGTACAGTATCAGTGAATTTTACTGTGCTGGAGAAACAAAACTTGATTTTTTAATCTACTTTTTTGATTCATCTGTGTTCTGCCATACAGAAAGACAGCCACACATGTATGTGGGATTCAATCTGAGATAATATTATCACAGATAACAATTAAGGTCATCATCTGTAACCTTTTAACTATTTCTACAAACTCTTTACCCATTATCGACAGGTATTAACGCTAGTATCTATAGTATATATCAGTTTAAGAGTTTATTTACATACATTTATTTTAATATTGGTTATGTTTTTTTGTATTTCTATGTGTGTCTGCAGAGATGAGTGGATTTGTAAGTTCTGTGTGTTAAAAGCTAACCAGAGATCATGGATTCACATGAGCTACAAGGGCGCTTTGAGCTGTCCTGTTTCCGGAAAAACACGTCAGGTAAGTATTTACTCTTGTATCAGGGTGATCAAACTGTATTTTATTTGAAGTGGAGTTAGTGAGTGCTTGTCGATGACTGAGTCGGCCGAGTGGTGATTTTGAGACCTGGCGAGGTATAGATAGATGATATGGCAAGGGACCAGGTGGCGAAACAGGGAGACGTGGAAAGTGGGGTTGATTTAGCGTATGGAGAGGGGTAGCGAAAGTCAAACAGAGCATGGGATAATAATGCGGTTGATTGTGAAGAGGCTGACAAACCTTGGAGAGAGATTCGTCAAAGTGGTCTTGAGGAGAGGGTCACATGTGGATAGCATGATCCTTTGGCCGATGTGATACCTAGGGGCTGGCGACCAGTGATAGTTAGCCTGATGCTGGAAGGTGCTTACGGTGCATGAAAGCTGATTGCGAGCTCGCTGCCATGTCCTTTTGCAGCAGTGGACGAAGGTTAGGGCTGAGGGTACTGCCACGTCCTCTTCCTGTGCAGAAAAGAGGGGTGGTTAATAACCCAGGCAGCAGTGAAAGTGAAACATGCCTGTGAAAGAAGTAGGGAGCGAGTTGTGGGCATACTCAACCCAGCGGAGGAAACGACTCCAGGAAGATTGGTCACGAGAGGCCATGCACATTAGGGATTTCTCAAGTCCCTGGTTCATTCTTCCTGTTTGGCTGTTAGTTTGAGGGTGAAACTCGGATTAGAGACTGGAGCTGCCTTAGAGAAACAATCCACAAAGGTTAAGATGCACGTGTTATTTTTTGATGGTGGTAGTCCGCCAACTAAAGTCCAAAGTCAATGGAGATGTGGGACCAGGGCGGTGAGGGATGGGGAGGGGTCTAAGCAAACCTTCAGGAGGTCAATTTGTATTTTTGTTCCTGGAATAGATATCACAGGAAGCCACAACGTCCTCCTTTATGGTGGGCCACCAAAGGCTTTGGTGCAGGAGGAAAAGAGTGTGTGCTACTCCACGAGGACAAGCCAGTCTGGAACTGTGGTCCCAGTCCAATACTTGAGGGACGATACTTAGGCCTGGTTCTTGTTCAACGGTCTGCTTGGCAAGGTGCTCCACATCAAATTGCGTCGTTGCCATGAGGCAATGCAGGGGAAGGATCATCTCTGGCGTCTGACGTGTCCTGAGGGGTGGAGAACTGTCGGGAGAGGGCGTCAAGCTTGACATTCTTGGAACCAGGGTGGTATGACAGCGTAAACTGAAAGCGAGAGAAGAATAGCGAACATCATGCCTGGCGTGAGCTTAGTCTCTTTGACATCTTTAGGTACTCAAAAGACGTTTTTGTGGACCGTCCAAACAAGGAAGGGATGTTCTTTTCGAATGCCAACTTGACTGCCAAGAGTTCATGGTACCCAATGCCGGAGTTGGATCTTGGTTAAGTCGGGGATCTCCTTTCGTGATGCTGGCAAGGTCTACGGAGTGTAGACATGAGGAGAGGTAGGTGGGCCTCCAATTGAGGATGCTCCTTTTAACCCAATCAGTGTGAGGGTTGTGTAGTTTTAGCCAAGGGAGCCCCAGAACAATGGGTGCATGAGCATTTTGAACAGTTAGAAAAGTGAAGGTTTTGATGTGGTTGCCGGAAAACTGTAGAGTATTGGGGATGGTTCTATGTGTAGTGGGAGTGAGTTTGCTACCATCAAGGGCCTGAACAGTAAAAGGTTGGCGCAGGGGTGTGAGTGGAATTTGGAAATCGAAGACTGTAGATGAGGAAATTAAGTTCTGGTCAGCCCTGGAGTCCACTAAGGCGTGAGTGGCCTAGGATCGATTCCCATGGGTCAGGGCCACTGAAAAACATGATCGCTGGTCCTGAGAAGAACCAGAAGCTGGACCCCCTGCATCCCCAGAACTACGGAGGGCCAGACTTTTTACTGGGCAGGATTGCACGACGTGGCCAGTCTGACCGCAGTAGAAGCAGGAGCCGTCGTCTCTGTGGCACTGATGCTCCTTTGGCAAAATGCACATGCGGCCTATCTGCATCGGTTCAGGAGGTGCATCGGGAGTGGCCAAGGTGGCTGCCAAGGTGCGTGATACGAGAGGCTGCCGATCCCATAATGCCGTTCCCCACTCTCTCGCCTTCCCATTAACTAGGTTGATGATACAAGCGACCTTGGAATGCTCTATGGGAAATGACTTGGCATGTAGTTCCAGAACAAGGGAGCATTGAGACAGAAAAGAATGACATGTGGCTGGATCCCCATCATAGGTGGGTGAAGCAGGGAGGCGTGGCTCCTGGATGGGGGAAAGCATCGGGAGGTTTTGGTGGTGAGGAGTGGGTCCAGGAGGTGGTTGTTTCCGAATCTGTGTGGAGAGAGACTGCAGAGTTTCTGTGATGGTTTGAATTTGTCATGATTCATGAACTTTTTCCCACGCTGTCACCGCGGACATGTGCCTTTGTTTTTCTTTTTTTCCCCCACGGTCCCGTTTCCGCCCCTCCTGCGCACCTGTCTCTTATCCTCCACTGATTACTCCAGCGATTTAAGCACGCTCCGCACGCTGCTTAAATCGCTGGATTATCTTGTGTGTCACGTACCTTGATTTTCTCGCGTTTTCTTTTTTCTCGTATTCACGTTGCCAAGTCGCTTTGTTTTTCGGTTCTCGATTTTTGTCTCTCGCCTCGGATTTGTTCGCCTCGTTCTTTTGATCTCCCGGTTTTGATGTCTCGCTTCCTTTCTTTTGACCACGGCTTTAGTCTAGGTGTGTTGGATTGTCGCTCCGCTGCTTGATTCTCCGGTTACCGATTTAAAGCTCCCTTTTTTGACTATGGCACTTGCTTTTTTACGATTTGGCTTCGACGCTACGTTGATTGATCTCCCGGTATTTGACCTCCGCTTCCGCATTCCGAACGCTCTCCTGGTTAACGCTGCTGTCACTCATCTGCACTTGGATTCACCTCGTTCCGCCCCGCCCCCGTGACAGAATAATCCAGCCAGCGATATGAATTCAGCAGATGTGGACCGCATGAAATCAGCGCTGGAGAGTCAAGGTGCACTTCTTGGAGCTCACCAGCAGGAGCTGCTCAACACAAAGCTAACCCTCGCTGACGTCACGTCCCAGCTCCAACGGCTCCAACTCTCTCCAGTGCAAAGTGGGGGCTCCTGCATGCAACGAGAACCACAGCTCCCCGCCCCTCCCACCTATGAAGGAGATCCAGGCACCTGTCGATCCTTCCTCTCTCAGTGCACGCTGATATTTGAGCTCCAGCCTTCCACATTTTCCACTGAACGCTCAAAGGTCACGTACATGATAACTCTCCTCTCAGGACGAGCTCGGGAATGGAGCACTGCACTCTGGGATGCTCACGACCCCTGCTGCTCCAACTACAAAGACTTTGCTAAAGAGATAAGGAGAGTGTTCGATCGCTCATGTCACGGCAGGGAGGCAGGTCACAAGTTGTTAAAGCTCCACCAAGGCTCACACTCAGCCTATGACTACGCCATTGAGTTCCAGACCCTAGCTCTCTCCAGTGGGTGGAATGGTCGGGCCCTGAGTGACACCTTTTTCGAAGGACTGACTGAGACACTCCAGGATGTGTTAATCTCCCACGAACTTCCCTCGTCACTCCAAGAGCTCATGGATCTAGCTGGCCGAGTGGATTCAAGTCTCCGCCTTCGAAGTTCAGCCATACTCTCACCACCCAGAGACCTCCCACGACCCCCCTCTCCACGAACTAACCTTCAGGAGGGACCCATGCGACTGGACAGAACCCGTATTTCCCCTGAAGAACGCCGCCGCCGCCGAGTGGAGGGAGCCTGCTTCTACTGTGGGAGATCTTGTCATCAACTCAAGACCTGTCCTGTAAAGAGGAGGCGTCCTCTAGTCCAGCTTGGAGGACTGGAAGGTGTGACTCCAGGAAAATTCCCAGAAGGACGCCGTCTGCTCCCCGTCTTCCTAACCTATGAGCAACAAACCCACCTGTCACGATCCGAACAGGCGTAGTGGATCCAAGCGCAGAGCGCGTGTGGAATATAGCGCCGATTATCCTGTGATGAACGCGCTGTTTGTTTTGTGAATGAAAGCTCCCGCTGTGCGGAGATGCGGCGGCACGGCGCGAGCCTCGCGTAGAGAATGTGAAAGTGAAGAGCCGGTGCGCGCTGAACGCAACTCAGGTCCGCGGGGAATAATCGTGGTTGTGAACGTGCTTGCTTCGAGGTCATGAAATCCAATACAGTCCGTAATCCTGATTCGTGGTCATGAAACGTGAGCGATGGTCGATATCCAGAAATCCAAAAAAGCAGTAATCCAAAACGTGAAACGAGAGCAAGGTCCGTGAAACAGAGCGTGGGTCGAGATCCAAAAGTCAAGGCAGTGAAAAACGCTGGAAAATTGGGCATGAGGGCACACAATAATCTGGCAAGAGGTGGTGGTTTGTGAAAGAGTTTTATAGAGCGGAGTAATGAATGAAATGAAGAACAGGTGTGCTGAGCCAGTGAATGAGGCGGCAAAATGAAAGCAGCGGACTGGAGTGTGGAGAGGAGTCACAGGTGATCACTTGGCTTGAGGTGTGGATGTGACATGGTGTACCGTGACAGTACCCCTCCCCCTACGGACGCCACCTGGCGTTCTAGAAGGTGCCCCCGGGTGAAGTTTATGGAAATCTGTGATGAGGGAATGGTCCAAGATGAATCTGGCAGGAACCCAACTTCTCTCCTCAGGGCCGTAGCCTTCCCAATCCACGAGGTACTGAAGGCCGCGGCCTCTACGGCGAGACTTAAGAAGTCTTCGGACAGTAAAGGCTTCGCCACCATCAATGAGCCGAGGTGGTGGGGGAGGACGGGGGGAAGGTGCCAGAGGGCAAGGTGCCAATCTGCGGATCTGGGATACATGGAAAGTGGGGTTAACTCGACGCATGGACAAAGGAAGGGCCAGTCTGACAGAACACGGGTTGATAATGCGTGAGATGGTGAAAGGGCCAACGAACCTTGGCGAGAGTTTTCTGGACGTTGTCTTGAGAGGCAGATCACGTGTGGACAGCATGACCCTTTGGCCAATCCGGTACTTGGGGGCCGCAGAACGATGGCGGTTAGCCTTACGCTGGAATGTACTCACTGTGCGTTTCAGCTGAGCACGAGCCCGTCGCCATGTTCTCTTACAGCGGCGGACGAAGGCTTGGGCTGACGGGACAGCAGTTTCCTCCTCCTGGGTGGGGAACAGTGGTGGTTGGTAACCAAGGCAGCATTGGAAAGGGGACATTCCGGTGGAGGAAGTGAGGAGTGTATTATGGGCATATTCCACCCAAGGAAGATAACAGCTCCATGAGGCTGCATCACGTGAGGCCATGCATCTCAAGGATTTCTCAAGCTCTTGGTTGATGCGTTCTGTCTGACCGTTACTCTGGGGGTGGAAACCTGAAGAGAGGCTGGGCGTGGCGCCGATGAGGCAGCAAAAGGCCTTCCAGAATTGCGCTGAGAATTGGGGTCCCCTGTCTGAAACTATGTCTACGGGCAATCCATGGAGCCGAAACACGTGGTCAATCATGAGTTCAGCTGTTTCTTTAGCCGATGGGAGTTTGGGTAAGGGAATGAAGTGAGCTGATTTAGAGAAGCGGTCGACCACAGTGAGTATGCAGGTGTTATTGTTTGAGGGGGGTAATCCAGTGACGAAATCGAGAGCGATGTGAGACCAGGGGCGGTGGGGGATGGGGAGGGGTTTTAGGAAACCCTCAGGAGGACGGTTGAGAGTCTTGTTTCTGGTACATGTGTCGCATGAGGCCACGAACTTCCTGACATCTTCCATGATGGATGGCCACCAGAAACGTTGCTGTAGTAGGGATAGGGTGCGGGTTGCTCCTGGGTGGCAGGCTAATCTTGAGCTGTGGCCCCAGTCCAGTACTTGGGGTCGGACGGCAGCTGGGACAAAGAGTCGTCCTGAAGGAACATTACTAGGGCCTGGCTCCTGTTCGAGGGACTGCAAGACCTGGTTCTCCACTTCCAGACGTGTCATGGCCACGAGACATTGTGGTGGTAGGATGGTGTCCAGGATTGGTGTGTCCCGAGTGGTGGAGAACTGTCGAGAGAGGGCGTCGGGTTTAGCGTTCTTGGAACCTGGGCGATAGGACAATGTGAAGTTGAATCTAGAGAAGAATAGGGACCAGCGTGCCTGACGTGAATTGAGCCTCTTGGCTGACCTGAGATACTCTAGGTTTCTGTGGTCTGTCCATACGAGGAATGGGAGGTCAGCTCCCTCCAGCCAGTGTCTCCATTCCTCGAGGGCGAGTTTGACTGCAAGAAGTTCACGGTCCCCGATGTCGTAGTTGCGCTCAGGGGATGAGAGTCGACGGGAAAAGAATGCACATGGGTGAAGCTTATTATCTTTGAGGGACCGCTGAGAGAGAACAGCTCCGACTCCGGTTTCGGAAGCGTCTACCTCCACAATGAATTGAAGAGAGGAGTCTGGAAAGACAAGAATGGGTGCCGTGGTGAAACGATGCTTGAGATCGTGAATGCTTTCTCAGCTTCAGTGCTCCACCGGAAGGGGGTCTTTGTGGACGTGAGTGATGTGAGAGGAGTTGCCACCATGCTATAACTTCTAATAAATCGCCTGTAGAAGTTAGCGAAGCCCAGAAAGCGTTGGAGCTCTCTTCTAGATGATGGTGGCGGCCAGTCAGTGACCGCTTTTACTTTAGTTGGATCCATCTGAATGCCTGATGGAGAGATGAGGTACCCTAAAAATGACGTGGATTCTTGGTGAAATTCACATTTTTCGGCTTTGACGTATAGTTTGTTCTCCATCAGGCGTTGCAGGACTTGACGTACGTGTGTTCTGTGTTCCTTTAGTGAACGGGAGAAAATCAGGATGTCGTCAAGGTATGCGAAAACAAAGATGTTTAAAAAGTCTCGAAGGACATCGTTGATCAGATTTTGAAAAACTGCTGGGGCATTGGTTAGGCCAAAAGGAACTACCAGATACTCGTAATGGCCAGTGGGGGTGTTGAAGGCTGTCTTCCATTCGTCACCTTCCCTGATCCGGACTAAATGGTAAGCGTTCCTCAGGTCCAGTTTAGTGAAGAGGCAGGCATCTTGCAGTAGCTCGAAGGCTGTAGACATCAAGGGGAGCGGATATCGATTCTTAACTGTGATTTCATTGAGTCCTCTGTAATCTATGCAGGGACGAAGGGACTTGTCTTTTTTCTCTACGAAAAAGAATCCAGCGCCGGCCGGGGAAGAGGAGGGGCGAATGATGCCTGCGGCTAGGGATTCAGAGATGTAGAGTTCCATTGCCTCTCTTTCGGGGCGCGATAGGGCATAGAGGCGTCCCTTTGGGGGCGAGGTACCAGGGAAGAGGTCAATGGCGCAATCGTAGGGGCGGTGGGGAGGGAGCGAGACGGCGCGTGATTTACTAAAGACCTGTTTCAGATCATGATATTCAGCAGGAACTTTGAACAAGCTGGGGATTTCTTCTTGAGACGTGATTAATTCATTTTTGGGAGAAGCAGAACGAAGACAGGAAGACAAGCAGGCAGGGCTCCATTCAAGGACATTTCTCCTTGTCCAGTCAATGTGGGGGTTATGTTGCTTTAACCATGGGAGGCCAAGGACGACTGGTGCATGGGGGCTCTTGATAATTAGGAGAGAGATACTTTCGGCATGGTTACCTGAGAATTGAAGGGTGAGAGGGACTGAGCGGTGTGTAATCGGAGGGAGTCTGCTGCCATCTAGTGCCTGGACATGGAAGGGTCGACTAAGTGGAACAGAAGGAATCTTGAGCTTGGTGATCGTGGAGACAGCTATCAGGTTTTGATCTGCCCCGGAGTCTACGAGGGCGTTCAGGACGTGGGACTTATTATCGTAGGTCAGGGTTATGGAAAACACTGGTCGTGGATCTGGGAATGAGCTGAGTGTGGGGGCCCCCTGTACTCCCAGAATTACCGGGGGCCCAGGGCTTTTAAAGGACAGGTTCGTACTAGGTGACCCGCTTGACCACAGTAGAAGCAGGAGCCCTCGTTGCGGCGTCGCTGACGTTCCTTTAACGAGATATGAGTACGACCAATGTGCATGCGCTCATGTGAGGTTTTGAGGGTAGGCATGGTGATGGTTGAGACTGGTGGTTGAATAAGAGCTGGGCTTCTGGACCACTGATGGTCCATCTGATAGTGGACACGCTTGCGAACGTCGATACGTGTTGCAAGGTCCATGAGCTCTTGGATCGTGGAGGGAAGCTCTCGAGCTGCTAGTTCATCCTTAATCGGATCAGAAAGTCCATGGAGGAAAGCGTCGAAGAGCGCTTGATCATCCCAGCCACAAGAGGGGGCTAGGGTTCTGAAGTCAATGGTGTAATCATGTACAGAACAGGTTCCTTGGCTTAGCTTGAGTAATTGGCCTGCTGCCTGGCGACCTGAAAATGAGCGGTCAAATACCCTCCTCATTTCGGAGGTGAATGTCCCATAGGTGGCACAGCAGGGGACCTGGGCATCCCATAATGATGTTCCCCACTCTCTTGCTTTTCCAGTAAGGAGGGTTATAATGTACGCTACCTTAGACCGTTCCGTGGGGAAGGACGACGCTTGTAACTCCAGTACAAGAGAGCATTGAGACAGAAAGGAACGGCAGGTAAGTGGATCGCCATCATATGTGGGCGGTGCAGGGAGCCGTGGCTCATGGCGTGTGGTGGGTGTTGGTGGTGCCTGAGGAGCAGGAGATGAAATACAGTGCAGCCGTTTAATCTGATCAGCGAGAGATGTCAGCGTTTGCGTGACAGTGCTAAGTGTAGTCATGATGTGTTGAATATCCTGCTGATGAGAGCCTAAAAGCGCACCTTGGTTCTGTAGCGCCGCCTCCAGCTGCGCGATATCTGCTAGATCCATAATTGGCCAGATTATACTGTCACGATCCGAACAGGCGTAGTGGATCCAAGCGCAGAGCGCGTGTGGAATATAGCGCCGATTATCCTGTGATGAACGCGCTGTTTGTTTTGTGAATGAAAGCTCCCGCTGTGCGGAGATGCGGCGGCACGGCGCGAGCCTCGCGTAGAGAATGTGAAAGTGAAGAGCCGGTGCGCGCTGAACGCAACTCAGGTCCGCGGGGAATAATCGTGGTTGTGAACGTGCTTGCTTCGAGGTCATGAAATCCAATACAGTCCGTAATCCTGATTCGTGGTCATGAAACGTGAGCGATGGTCGATATCCAGAAATCCAAAAAAAGCAGTAATCCAAAACGTGAAACGAGAGCAAGGTCCGTGAAACAGAGCGTGGGTCGAGATCCAAAAGTCAAGGCAGTGAAAAACGCTGGAAAATTGGGCATGAGGGCACACAATAATCTGGCAAGAGGTGGTGGTTTGTGAAAGAGTTTTATAGAGCGGAGTAATGAATGAAATGAAGAACAGGTGTGCTGAGCCGGTGAATGAGGCGGCAAAATGAAAGCAGCGGACTGGAGTGTGGAGAGGAGTCACAGGTGATCACTTGGCTTGAGGTGTGGATGTGACATGGTGTACCGTGACACCACCTGGTTCAAGCATTGATTGATTCAGGTTCAGACCGCAATCTGATGGACACGGCTTCAGCCAAGGCCCTAGGAATCCTCGCTCTCCCCTTGGAGACCCACCTTAAGGTTCAGGCACTCACTGGTAGCCCGCTCCCATCTATCACCCACAGAACTCCCCTCGTTGGCCTAAGAGTCTCGGGCAATCATTTAGAGCAGACTTCACTGTTCATGATGGAGGGATCACATGCCACTGTTGTCCTAGGTCTGCCCTGGCTAACCCGTCACAACCCACAAATCGATTGGATCAGGATCACAATCGTAGCTTGGAACCCATCATGTGCTAAGACCTGCTTGCGGGCTGCAGCCACGTCTTGTCTCAGTTCTGCATCTGTGAAGGAACCACCAGATCTCGCCAATGTCCCTTCAGATTACCATGATCTCAAGGAGGTCTTCAGTAAATCTCGTGCTGTCTCTCTGCCCCCTCACCGACCATATGACTGTGCCATCAACCTGCTCCCAGGCACCACGCCTCCCAAGGGTCATTTATACTCTGTCACCCAGGGAACGGGAGGCAATAAATCACTACATCTCGGAATCCCTTGCGGCGGGAATCATTCGCCCTTCCTCCTCCCCGGCGGGGGCTGGCTTCTTTTTTGTGGGTAAAAAAGATGGTTCCCTTCATCCGTGCATCGATTATAGAGGCCTTAATGAGATCACGGTGAAGAATCGATATCCCCTTCCATTAATGGCGACCGCCTTTGAACTCCTCCAGGGAGCTAAGATTTATACTAAACTAGACCTACGTAATGCATACCATCTCGTACGAATCCGGGAGGGTGACAAATGGAATGGAAGATTACTTTTAACACCCCAACAGGACACTATGAATACTTGGTGGTGCCGTTCGGCCTGACCAACGCCCCGGCCGTCTTTCAGGCCCTCATCAACGATGTACTCCGGGATTTCTTAAATTCATCTGTGTTCGTCTATCTGGACGACATTCTGATCTTCTCTCGAAACCTAGTGGAGCACCAGCTTCATGTTCGACAGGTGCTGCAAAGACTCTTAGAGAACAATCTGTTTGTCAAAGCGGAGAAGTGCGAATTTCACACAACGACCACCACATTCCTAGGGTTCGTCATTGGTCCCTCAGGCATCAAAATGGAGCCTGCTAAGCTCCAGGCAGTCACAAATTGGCCCACACCCTCTACAAGACAGGAGCTTCAGAGATTCTTGGGATTCGCCAACTTTTACCGTCGCTTCATCCGGGGCTACAGCTCTATTGCTGCCCCCTTAACAGGCCTGACTTCTCCCAAAACGCGTTTCCATTGGGACATGAACACTGAAAAAGCCTTCTCCGAACTCAAGAAGCGGTTCACGTCTGCCCCAATCTTGACCATTCCAGATCCGTCACGTCAGTTTGTCGTGGAAGTCGACGCCTCCAGCACAGGGGTAGGAGGTGTACTTTCCCAGAGAGCTGCGCATGACAACAAGCTACACCCCTGCTCTTTCTTCTCTCATTGCCTAACCCCTGCTGAGGCGAACTATGGCATCGGCGATCGGGAACTACTGGCCATCAAGCTGGCCCTCGAAGAATGGAGACACTGGTTAGAGGGGACGGAGATCCCATTTCTGGTCTGGACCGACCACAAAAACCTGGAGTACCTACAGAACGTCAAGAGGCTAAACTCTCGCCAGGCTCGGTGGTCACTGTTTTTCGCCAGGTTCAACTTCGTCCTCTCCTATCGCCCTGGGTCCAAGAACTCCAAGCCAGATGCGCTCTCCAGGCAGTTTTTCCCTACTCACGACTCTGCTGCCAATGAGACCATCATTCCCCCATCATGCTTGCTCGCAGCAGCCGAGCTTGATATCAAAACTAAGGTCCAGCAAGCCCTGTCTCATGAACCCGGGCCAAGTAACGTGCCACCTAACCGCCTATTTGTGCCGCTTTCTCTACGCTCTCAGGTCCTGGAATGGGCACACAGCTCCAAGCTCTCCTGCCATCCTGGTTCAGCTCGAACCCTGGCTCAAGTCCAGCAGCGCTTCTGGTGGCCCATGATAAAAGAGGACACGTCCAGCTTCGTGGCAGCATGTGACATCTGTGCTAGGTGCAAACACACTAACACCGCACCAGCAGGTCTTCTCAGACCACTACCAATCCCATCCCGTCCATGGTCAAACATTGCCCTGGATTTTGTCACAGGGCTACCCTCCTCTGACGGCCACTTGTGCATCATGACCGTGGTGGATCGGTTCTCTAAGGCCGCACACTTCGTTCCACTACCCAAACTCCCAACTGCTAAGGAAACTGCTGACCTCTTGATTATGCACGTTTTCAGGCTGCACGGGCTCCCCAAAGACATCGTTTCTGACCGCGGGCCACAGTTCACCTCTCAATTTTGGAAAGCATTTTGCAGACTCATTGGAGCCACGCCCAGTCTGTCCTCAGGTTTTCACCCCCAGTCCAATGGTCAGACTGAAAGAAAGAACCAGTCCCTCGAGGTAGCCCTAAGGTGCATGGCTTCCAGAGATGTCACCTCTTGGAGCAAGTTTTTGCCTTGGGTGGAGTATGCCCACAACTCCCAGGTATCGTCATCTACTGGTTTGTCCCCCTTCCAGTGCTGCCTGGGCTATCAACCACCATTGTTCCCATCGCAGGAGGAGGAGGTCAGTGTCCCATCTGCCCAGGCTTTTATCCGACGCTGCAGAAGGACCTGGCTACAAGCAAGGAGAACGCTGTTACGGGTAGGCAGAAGATACAAGAGACAGGCCGACCGCAAACGCTCCCAGGCTCCCAAGTACAGGGTGGGGCAGAGAGTCATGCTCGCCGCCAGAGACATCCCCCTAAAGACCACCTGCCGCAAACTCTCCCCTCGGTACCTCGGTCCCTTCACTATCACTAAAATAGTCAATCCCTGCGCGGTTAAACTCTTGCTCCCCTCAACTATGCGGCGGATCAACCCTACGTTCCACGTGTCCCAGCTACGCCGTCTCACCGCATGCCCATTAAACGCTTTACGATTTGGCTTCGACGCTACGTTGATTGATCTCCCGGTATTTGACCTCCGCTTCCGCATTCCGAACACTCTCCTGGTTAACGCTGCTGTCACTCATCTGCGCTTGGATTCACCTCGTTCCGCCCCGCCCCCGTGACAGAATTGTGTTACTGATCTGTGTGATTTCCTGCTGGTGGATGCCTAAAAAGACTCCTTGGCTCTCTAATGCCCCCTGCAGGTGAGCTGCCTCTGCTGGATCCATTTCTTGGTCAGTTTATTCTGTCAGGCTTGCAAAGCGGAGGCATGCAGAGCCGGCATGGGAATAGAGAGAGCTCCCATTGGCTGGTGAAAGCAGCGTGAACTCGGCGAGGCATGAGTGTAAATCGTGGTCATCGAATAGGTGAGGGTCGAAGCCGGAGAGATGAGAGAAAGTCAGTGATCCAAGCTCAAATGCGTAGTCAATGAAACAAAAAATGTTCGATATCGGGCAGGCTGAGATGAGAAAAAATGTTGGAATATTGGGCTAGTGTGGCACGCAATAAATTGGCAGAGCATGTCAGAGCGTGGTTTACAGTATGTAGGCAGGAGAGGTAATCAGTGATAGCGTATATGTGTGTGGAGAGCGAAGAGTGAGGCGGTGAAATGAAAGGAGTGCTTGTGAACATGGAATGGGAGTGCACAGGCGGGGCTGTGGCTTGACATGGCGTGACACATCCAGTAGAATTTTGCTGCTCACCACACAGAAAGTCTGGTAAATTTTTATAAGCTGTGAGTAACTCTGTCATTTGTGCTAGACCATTGTATTTTTTTCCTGCTTTTCAGAATTTCCTCCCATAATAACTATTGGTCTGTCCCACTTTTTTAAAATTTTATTTACTACCTTTACTTTTAAGTGGAAGTCACATTGCAAAAAATAATAGTCATAGTAAGTAAAATAAAAGCTTAGTTTTAGTCTTAGTTCCTTTTGTGTAGTTGAGAATATTTGGCAACAAGCACACTCCAATGATTTTTATCAGCTGCCAGGTCTGGTGCTTCTTCCAAAGGAATGTGTACAATTTGCAGGTCTTCTTTGAATGTTGTTAACCATGTTTTCATCTTTGTCGAAACCAATTAATTTCTATTCTTGGGTAATGATGTTCTGGTAGTCACAATGTACCCGCTTAACTGCATCCTTTGCGGTCATGAACAATAATTTCTGTTTTTGTTCAGCAAATGACACATCACTTTTAATTTCTCACTGGTGATACTCAATCCAACTCTCACATTTTTAGCTTTGGCTTCCAAGTTAATCGTCATTTCATTAAGACTAGGTCATACACAAAGTCAGGATCAGTCAGCTGGCCTGCTACAAGACACAATTAACAAGATCCCCAATGATTATAAAACGTTTACAAGAATATAATAATCAGTTTTATTAGAGGTAGCATTTACTTACACGTGGTTAACAGTTTCTAACACATTGATTTTTACATTGTATCCTAATCTCTATGGTTTTATGATAGGTAGCAGTTTCTGAAATGTTTTTACATTATCAGAATGTAAAACCTATAGTTTGAACATGGGTGCCAGTTTCTGGATATCAGTTTTTTACATTGCAAGTGTATGAGTATACAGTATTATTAACAGTTCATCTTTAAAAAAGAAAGGCTCACATTTTTTTTTTACTAAAATAAGCATAATTAAAAAAAATTTAACATAAAAAAGCAGTGCAAACCACTGCAGACACAAACACAAGTCAACTGTTAAGAATAGCCAGGAAAATATGATGTCCCATAAAACCACACAAATGATAAAAACCTCTGCCAACCCACCAGTCACAGGCACACACCCAACCCAAGTTACTGGCAGTCATACAGTCCATGGATTTATGGGCAGGGTACTAAAACAGCTAAACATGACATATGCTTTACCTGCAATTGGATAGCACAGAATGATGAGTAGGGTGAATTTATGGAACACCTGCAGGATAAAAAAAAAGATGTCAATAATTATGTTACTGGCGCAACCCCTACACACAAATAGACAAATGTACATGTATACACACAGATGTCACAGTTATGGTTCTGATTATTTCTGATTTTTCCTTCATCAGCACTGTGAGTATTTGCTGTTACGCTTGTATAAGGCAGATACAGAGTGTGTGTTTACTGATGACCCTGCAAAAATGGTAAGAATTACTTCTTAATGCACCACATTAAGATTTTAACCCACTTTATATTATTCATTTATGCATTTTACCTCTCATAGGAAGTGCTACATTATCACCACATTTATACACATGTGGCAAATTATAACAGTGGCAAAATCATTCAAAGCAAAATAGCATGTTTAATTACATGAGCTGATTAAAAGCTTGTTACAAACAAAATTATAATAATTTTTCTGCATTGCAATTTTGTTTATAATGCTTGAAATATTTGCCATTATTGTGGTTGTATACTGTAAATAAAAATTGAATTCAAGTAATTCAATACAAAAATATTTACCGTGCTAAGTTGCTATTCAAACATAGCTATTTTTCAACCTCACAAATTCAGACTGCCAAAAGTCAGGAATTAAAACTCAGGTAGGAAAATCATGGTCTTCACATCCCAGATATCACAGGATGAGAAATGGATTGCACTGTAAAGTCATGTTCAGTAACCAGATAGGATAAATTTTCTCAACAGCATCAACAACAAACATGCTGTTTACACTTTGTTGAATTTATATCACTTAAAAATAAAGATAACCGTAACATCTTTTTAACACAGAAAAGCAAGTGTATATAGTACAATGTTTTTTTTTCTTTTTTTTTATACTGACAAACAAGATACTAATTTTCTACTAAAAGAGATGTCCACAGTACACTCTCAATCCATCACTCGCTCAATCCATGTTGCTTGATTGTTTCCTGAAGAAATTAATCCCATCTTGTGGCTGAAACATGACTGTAAAAACCATAGTTCTTGCATTTAACCCTTGTGCAGTATTCAGGTCTGTGGGACCCGTTTTCATGTTTTCTCAAAATAAAAATTATACAATCAATTAATTATTAATTGGCTCATTTTCTGTGAAAAGCATATATCAGAAAACATTTTCAATGACCACACCCTGTACACCCACTTACACATTTATATTACATAGAGGATGTTCAGGTCTACGAAACCTGGGGCTAATAAAAGTGTGAAAATTGTAGGTACTGTGTACCTTCACTCTGTCCTGCTCCTGTCTGGGACTGCTGTAAATATGTGTGTTTGTGTATGTGTGTGTGAGAGAGTGTTTTGGCCCTGTTGTTCCGCCCTGTTGTTCCGCACAATTTTGCAAACATTGTCATATAACATTGTGGCAAAGTTCAAGCACCAGCACCTGTCTGCTCTCATATTACCGCACAATCACCCTCTGTCTTGTGGGAACCAATCATTATTTGTTTATTATTCTTTTATTCAGTGGTTAAAACAGCGGATTTATTTCACTTTATGTATTTCTAAAAGGCAATCTTTGGTTTAATACGGTTATGGTGTAATATATCGCAGCTGTGTGATGCATGCTGTACACTGCATTCCATTTACAATATACCCGGTGTCCTCAAACCCTCGAGTGTGCACTTTCAAGTCAAATATGTTCTTTGCGTTCTTGAAATTGAGACACGGCATGAAGAACTTTCTGGATTCTTCACTTGTGAAGCGAAGGGCATACCACTTAAGGCTGGCAGGATTTTATGGTAAGTTATAATTAATTTTTACCTAAATTTTAAATGTTGTAGTTGTGGTAGGAGCAAGCTCATTGTTATGTTCATTCACTTGTCCACATTTTAAGTTGCACGTGGATATGAGGGTGAGGGGACTTTATGTTTATGCTAATAGTCGGCTATACTGTATTTTATGAGAAAAGTGTGTTTGTAGCACACACAAATAATGTGTGTACACATACACAGAAAATGTACTGTGTATGACTGTGTATGTGACAGATAAAATTTGAATTTGAAGTAAAAAAAACTAAATTTACTAAATGTAATCTTAAATTTAGGTAAATTACTAGTAATCTTCACTAAAGCTGTGTGTGGAAAGTCTGTTATTTTATAAGTCTGGCATATTTTATAATATTTTAAATTTTTGTCAGAAGTAGCAGTTGGGGTATGTTTAATGACAGTCTTAATATGTCTTCTGTTAAAAGAAAAAAAAACTGGTTGTGTTATTTCCACCCAGCAGTTGGTTTATTCTTTGGCGAACTTTCTGGATTCTTGACTTTTGACTGGATCATACTCAGAGCACTCAGTATTTTAAGTTAATGTAAAATTTTACTTATTCTTTTTAGTAAGATGTGGTAGGAGCAGGCATATTTTATTGTTCAAATGAAATGTTTTGATGTGGTGGTGTGGGGTTATATAATAATTTTTTTCATTCTGTTTTTTATTTTAAAAATGAGAATGCGTCATCATTTAAAACGAGCTTTTTCTTAATCCTTATGAAATATTTATTATAAGTTGTAAATTCATAAATATCGTATTCATCTAGGGTTTGTTGAGAATTTGAAAAGGGGTGAATATTTTGTATTAAATCCAGATGGAGCCCTGTGTCCTGTTATCCCTCACACGTCAAGTAGTGAGGTAAATTAGTCAGAAATATACACTAAATTCATGTTCACATGATTTTTTTTTGTGTGTATTTTTGTGTATTGACAAGAGAAAAAACGTTTTGCATTAAATACATATGTAGCTTTACCTCCTTAACAAAAATGCTTGATGTAAATGTTAGTTATATTGCAACACTAAGTGATGGCGTGTAATCCACAGGTGGGGACCAACATGGTGGGAATATTATCTGCAAAGTATGGAGATGTCTGGAGCATTGTTACACATTTTGTGCCTTGGGAATGAGAAAAGAGGGACCTGACAGACCTTTCCCATTCTTGGAGGCAATGCTCTTGATACAGACTCTTTGGTGGAGGCCATTGATGTTTGTTTTAAAGTTTTTTCTTTTGTCTTTGATGGTAATTACACAAAGCAGTGTCTTCTCACCTGCGAGTTTTTCCAGCATACTGTAAATCAAATTGATGGACACGAGTACTCATTTGTTAAATTTTTGAGGAGGTGATGCCTTATCACAACTTATCAAGATGGCCAAAAATTCTCTGTCCAGAAGACATTGAATTGAATTTGAAAGTGAGAGATTCTGGCCGGGTTCGAATCCTAGTTCGAATCCCGGGTGGTGCTGTAACCTCTCGCAGCTGGAGGTCTAGAGAGAGCTGATTGGCCGAACTCTCTCAGAGGGGAGGGATGAGAGGGACATAGTGCTCCCACATTAATCACGGCTCTACAGCCAATCAGGGGCGTCTGTGAGCTCGCGCAGCGGAGGGAGAGGGATAGTGCTGTCCTCCGAGTGTGTTACGCCGTCCCCAACGGTGCGCGAGCGAGCAGTTCGAAAAGATGCGGTCGGCTGGCGTCACGTGGTTCGGAGGAAACGCGTGATAGTCTTCGGCCCTCCCGGCTGAGTGGTAGTAGTAGCCTTAATGTGGCTAAATGTAATCCAAAAAAAAAAAAAAAGAAAGAAAGTGAGAGATTCTTTTGATGATGACAGAGGAAAGGGATCACATTTCAGAAAAGAGTCTGACGGTGTTGAAGAAAAGGTTGAGACTGAGCATCAGCTAGTTCCAAAACGAAGACAAGACACAGAACCAGTCCGTCAGCAGCCAGTTCCAGAAATGGAAGCTCGTCAGCAGCTAGCAAGTAAAGGAAATATGGATGTCTGCTTGCCAAAGAATGAGCCAACCTGCATGGTTGCCAATGTGATAAGAATGCAACCAGGGCTAACTTGGATGGCAGTTACTCATGTGCAGGAGATCAAGTCTTCTTTTATGCTTTTCATCCCAGGTTCCATCCAGAAAATTATTCTAGATTGCAATAATAAAAATCATGTGTTCAGTGGGGCTGATGTGTTGCCTAGATTGACATGGTTCAGCTTGTGTTGTGTGAAATGAGCTGAAAGGCTTAAACTTCTAATTAAGTTCCTATAAATCAAAATCAATAGTTGCTTAATTTGTAAATCTGTTGATTTTTTTCACTCATATTGATAATTGATCTTTTTTATTAAATTGTATTAAAAAAGGAAAGAAAAAGCGAGTAGCACTTTAATTCATAAATGTCATCTAACAAAGGTAAAGGGCAAATATTAACCAATATATCCTGTGTATATTGCCTGTAATCAGGGTGAAGTAAACATCTGTTGAGTACTTTAACATAAAATTGATTGATTGAATTAATGTTGAATTAAAAGCTACAAAATGCAGCGGGGTCCACCAGACCCGGAAGACTGGCTGAATAACAAAAATATAAACACCACACAAGGGTTAAATGAAAAAGCATTTTGGCAGTTATATAATGATTACAACAGAGCACATAACGTCATTTTTTTTCTGTTGCTCTACTGGCAACCAATTCGTAGTTATACGTGCTGCATTCTGATCAGCAAGTAGTTCCCAAGTGGTCAATATTTTTTCAATCAGATCAAATTGCAGTGCAGAAAAATTCAAGTATTATTATTGCTTAAGTTTTTGTTCAGTTCATTTATTCCAACATGCTATTTTGCTTTGAGCAATTTTGCAACTCTTATACTTCCATACTCAGTCTGCATTGTCATTGTACGACAGTAACACCAAAAACTGTACAGAATTCAAATGTTATGTTCAGCATTAATTTAATATCTTATCCTATAGTCAGTTCTGTGCATAACATAAAAAAGACTACTGTTTATTGAACATGCTTATTTGTCAATAGTGAACTGAACAGATCAGTTTATAACTAATAAATGCAAATACATTGAGTGTTCTCAACAAGCATTATGGTGAATATGAGCAGCAATGCACTATTTATTATTCTTTGTCCATGATTTCTAATACAGCTTATATTCTGTTAGATGAAGAAAAAAGTAGTGAATCATGAGAATCAGGATGCTTGGTGGTTTACTGCCTTACCTGATCTATATTTATGTTTATTGCATGGATTAAAAATGGTTTGGGTAGATGAACAAATTTTGCACTAGATTAGGATCAGTTTGGCATTTTTTCAACATACAGTACATATTTTTTTTCACATATATAGTATTATATGAAACCAGCTTTAAGTTGTTGGTCTTTTTAGCTGTGGTAATGACAGATGTTGTGTTACTACTGTTGTTTATGGCCATATAAATGTTTATGCAATGTATTTAAATGAAAAATAACCATCCCAGGTGAAAAAAAGATGCTAAGTATATTAAATTCTAGCATGCCAAAGCATACTTAAGTGTACTTGCAGCCAGAGTAATGTCTAATATACTTTGCTATTTTATTTGCTATCTACTTTGCTATATTAATAGTTTACTATTTTGGAACAACTAATTTTGTACTAAGTGCATTTAAGTTGTAATTATACAACTTGTACTAATTTATACTACCAGAGGTCTTCTGATCTCAGACTGAGAAGAATTCATTTTGAGAATGTACCTATGGTAGCTCTAGGTTTGACCTCATTATTTCATCAGTATTGCATTAGATTGTCTCTGTCCATACAAAATAGCATGACAGACATGCTACAGCTTCAGAGTCTTTGTTAAACCTTGTCCTTGTGCAGGTGCCAGAATACAGCAGTGTAATCTCCAAGCCCATGTGGCTGGGCAAAGTGAAGAAAAAACTGCAGGAGAATAAGTACAGAACAGTGGAGGAGTTTGTAGGTGACATCAAGCTCATCATCAACAACTGCAAGTGTTTTAACAGGGTATGACGCAAAGATTAAATTATAGATTATTCTTATACTATATCCATTTTTATATGGTATGTGTTGACAAGAACAAGTTTATTTTACAGTAAATTAAGTGAAGCAAATTTGTTAAGAAAAAAGATAATTTATGATAACATAAATATAATATTTATTAAAAATAAAAAAGTAAATGGCTTTATGGCAATGATTAAGTGTTCATTTGATGCATGCCCTTGTGGAAAAATAATGCTTTCTTTTATACATGTACTTGTAAAACATGTAACTCAAATTCTCTCTCTCTCTCTCTGTGTGTGTGTGTGTGTGTGTGTGTGTGTGTGTGTGTGTGTGTGTGTGTGTGTGTGTGTGTGTGTGTGTGTGTGCACGCGTGTGTGTGTGTGCGCGCGCAGGATAATACGTATGGCTATAACAAGATTGGAGATAAAATGGAAAAGATGTTTGATGAGGAGTTTAACACCATATTTAAAATCCAGTAGCTTTTCTACATGGAGAAAAATGATGTCATTAACTTATAAAACAATAACATTGAAGTAATTTCATACATGAATTCATCTTCTGAAATTCTACATGTTTGTTATTGTTTTACGATACAGATTCTTGTTTAAAAAAAAATAACTGTAAAATCCAGGCTAAAATGTTTATATTGCTAGAACACAATATTAAACAGAGCTTATAATTTTATATACATTTTATAATGAAAAGAATTGTTTTACATTAATATCCTAAAATCCTATATTTCTTATTCTTGGGTTTCAGTTATTAGATCTTTTGCTTCTATTTATTTGTATTTTTAGTACATACATTTAGAACAATACACTCTAATTTTTTATTTTTATTTTGGAGCACATGTTTCATTGAATTTACTTTGTAATGTAAGAAATAAAATTAAACTTGTAGGTGGTGTTTGTCTCACTATAAATTTGGTTGCATCAGAATCTCCTCTTTCTCTGTCATTAATCTATTAAAAAAAACATTAGGGATATGGAATTTTGCATTATAATACACTGTTTTCCACTAGTGTGAAATATAGTGCCTGCTAGTGCAAAAATGTCAAATAGATATGTAGCAGACTTCACTCATGAAAATGTTTGTTTTATGAAAATATGTGCACAGGTAATGTACATAAATTGTGTACATAAATATACACACTTACTGTATATAATATCACACATTGTGCATTCATTTTCACTTTCTCTCTCTCTCGCTGTCTCTCTCTCTCTCTCTCACACTCTCTCTCTCTCTCACTGTAGAAGGTAATAAAATGAAAAATAAGGAGAGAGAGCAAAAAGGTGTCTATAAGATTTTGGACTGGATGGAGAATAATCGAGAGCAGTGTATGAAATTGTATCATAAAGTACTTTCGTTTTTAGGTTCCTTTAGGATTCATGAAAATTTTCAAAATGCAGAGGAAAAAAAACAGGAATAAGGATGCTGAGGGAGAAGAAAAGAAACAGGAAGAGCACAAGACGTGCAACAAAGAGAAAGAGAGGTGCTGAAGAGACAGATGATGAGGAAACTGGACTTACTCTGTGTCCAGCCAGAAAAAAAAAACAGCTATAAAGCCTGAATTCTGTGAGTTAGTGGAAATGTGATATCTAATTTATGCTTTAAAGTTTCTTAATCTCATTGGTAAGAAAATAATTTAAGTTTAATTAAAAAGGAATTATTAAATGTTGACCTGCATTTATGATAGTCGCTGAATTAAGATTGCAATATGTATATATATATATATATATATATATATATATATATATATATATATATATATTATTATTATTATTATTATTATTATTATTATTATTATATTGAGACCATTTGTATTTCAAATGAAAAGCATACGTAAATGACATTTTGCTTTTGGAAAATGAGCCTACCTGTTTTCCTGAATGGGAAGCATAATCAAGACTGAATTAACAAATTAACTATTAAAATCAATTTGGATGAACAAGAATTGAAATGAAGACAACACACTACTTTTGTCATTGTAACTTACAGCATATAACACAGACAGTGAAGTAAATAGAGTAGAAATAGTGTAACAGGTAACTAGAGCTGGTTATGTATGGTGCTGTGTGGGGCATTCTGGGAAATGGAGTTTGGGAAAAGGCAGAACCAAGTGCTGATGTGACATTTTCCCTCTCAGCACCACTGTTAGAGTGGAACACTTCCAGTTATCTGTGGAGATAAAAAAGGAACACTGTATCCAGACAAACTTGCCAAAGGTACATTTTAATTTACAATTCACCAAAAATGATAGCAATAGGTATGATTTTACATGTTCTGTAATTTCTCTAAAACCTCTCCAGTAAATACTGCATTTCAGTTATGTTATAATACACAATGTAATATTTGATCTAATGTTTCTTTAATTGCTCTACAAAAGGTTTTTAAAATTCAGCTCAAAATACCACTAGAAACCATTTTGTTTTTGTCTGCCTTGTTGAATGCTGAAAAGAATAATTATATAAAAAAACAATAATGCTGTTAGTGAGTATATAGATGTAAAACCAATATATTTTTGACACCATGGTGGTTGTCAAGAAAATAATTATTACTACAAAATGTGAGCTAAATAAATCCAGACCAAACAAGAAATTGTAAATTTTACAGTGATTTAATGCCAACCTGGATTGCTGATGAAATAGTATAAATCATATAGTAAACATATTTACAGAAAGTACTGTACAGTACACACTAAAAAATGCTGGGTTGTTTTTACTACCCAAACGCTGGGTTGGAGTTGGGTTAGCAAGTGACAGCTAACATCACAGAAACCCAAAGTTCACCGGTGTATTCAGTGGCTGTGTCAACTTCGTGTCTTTAATTTTTTGGTCTTCCTCCTCACACATATAAGAGGAAATGTAAACGTTAAATATACACACTAAAAAATGCTGGATTAAAAATTTTAACCCAGCTGCTGAATAAATATTGCACCAACTACACACGTGGACAAAATTGTTGGTACCCTTAGGTCAATGAAAGGAAAACTCACAATGGTCACATAAATAACTTTAATCTGACAAAAGTAATAATTAAAAAAAAATCTATGAATGTTAACCAATGAAAGTCAGACATTGCTTTTCAACAGAATTATTTCAAAAAATAAACTCATGGACCAGGCCTGGACAAAAATGATGGTACCCCTAGAAAATACTGAAAATAATGTGAGCAAAGGGACATGTTAATTCAAGGTGTGTCCATTAATTAGCATCACAGGTGTCTACAATCTTGTAATCAGTCAGTGGGCCTATATATAGGGCTCCAGGTAGTCACTGTGTTGTTTGGTGACATGGTATGTACCACACTCAACATGGACCAGAGGAAGCGAAGGATAGAGTTGTCTCAGGAGATTCGAAAGAAAATTATAGACAAGCATGTTAAAGGTAAAGGCTATAAGACCATTTCCAAGCAGGTAGATGTTCCTGTGACTACAGTTGCACATATTATTCAGAAATTTCAGATCCATGGGACTGTAGCCAACCTCCCTGGACGTGGCCGCAGGAGGGAAACTGATGACAAATCAAAGAATTTGTTACCATTCAGGATAATCTCAATGGTAACAAAAGAGCCCAGAAAGACTTCTAAAGAGATCCAAGGTCAACTTCATGCTCAAGGAACATCAGTGTCAGATCGCACCATCCGTCGTTGTTTCAGCCAAAGTGGACTACATGGGAGACGACCAAGGAGGACACCATTGTTGAAAAAAAATCATAGGAATATGCCAAACTACACGTTGACAAGCCACAAAGCTTCTGGGAGAATGTCCTATGGACAGATGAGACAAAAATTGAACTTTTTGCCAAGGCACATCAGCTCTATGTTCACAGACGGAAAAATGAAGCATATGAAGAAAAGAACACTGTCCCTACTGTGAAACATGGAGGAGGCTCTGTTATGTTCTGGGGCTGCTTTGCTGCATCTGGCACAGGGTGTCTTGAATCTGTGCAGGGTACAATGAAATCTCAAGACTATCAAGGGATTCTAAAGAGAAATGTGCTGGCCAGTGTCAGAAAGCTGGGTCTCAGTCGCAGGTCATGGGTCTTGCAACAGGACAATGACCCAAAACACACAGCTAAAAACACCCAAGAATGGCTAAGAGGAAAACATTGGACTATTCTAAAGTGGCCTTCTATGAGCCCTGACCTCAATCCTATTGAGCATCTTTGGAAGGAGCTGAAACATGCTGTCTGGAAAAGGCACCCTTCAAACCGGCAACAAGCTTGCTCATGAGGAGTGGGCCAAAATACCTGCAGAGAGGTGCAGAAGTCTCATTGACAGTTACAGGAATCGTTTGATTGCAGTGATTGCCTCAAAAGGTTGTGAGACAAACTATTAAGTTAGGGGTACCATCATTTTTGTCCAGGCCTGTTCCATGAGTTCATTTTTTTTTATAATTCCGTTGAAGCATGGTTAAAAAGCAATGTCTGACTTTCATTGGTTAACATTCATATAATTCTTATTTATTATTACTTTTGTCAGATTAAAGTTATTTCTGTGACCATTGTGAGTTTTTCTTTCATTGACCGAAGGGTACCAACAATTTTGTCCACGTGTGTACATGCTGGGTTAATTTAACCCAGCAAAATGGGTTATTCATTTGACCCAGCAAGATGGGTAAAATATTCAATCCAAATGCTAGGTCATATTAAACTATAATTCTGAGTTAATTTTACCTCACAAATAAGTTATTATTTTTATGTTTTACATGTCTATGGGTTAAACAGTTTAAACGGTTTAATTACTTTGATATACTGGTCTATTACCAAAAAAAATGTACAAATCATAGAAAAAATATTTATATTCATTTTTAAAAAGCACAAAATCAGATAATATAAAACACGTTCAACAGCGACATCATTACTTTACATTACTCAGAAGCTCTAATGCCAACACTTCATCCTGCTGGAGATATTCCACGGTTTTGGTTCCAACCTTAGAAAGAAAGAAATTAAAGCAAGTAAAACTTTATGGAAAAATCGAGAGGGTTGGCTAGTATGCATATTTGTAAGAAGATTAGTGTTTTGTAACACCTCAGCTTTTTATATGTAGTTGCTAACGCTAGCAACCTAGCTAAATGCTAGCGTCATGCTGGCACTACAGTTAACAGTTTAGCTTTCATTCATAACTTCATCTTTATACACCCTGCAAGCATTCTACTAAGAAAGCTAAAAAGCTTTTAAATGAAAGCTAAATTAAAGTTTTTAGTAACTTGTGGTAGGAGCAAGCATATTTTATTGTTTAAAATAAATGCTTTGATATTAATATTGTGTGGGATTAATATTGTTTTCCCATTCTGTTTTGTTATTGAAAAAATGAGAACGCGTCATGGTTAAGTCGTAGTTTAAAACAAGCTTTTTCTTTATCCTTATGAAATATTTATTATAAGTTGTAAATTCACCATTAAATATCATATTCATCTAGTGTTTGTTGAGAATTTGAAAAGTGGTGAATGTTTTGTATTAAATCCAAATGGAGCGCCGTATCCTGCTATCCCTCACACGTTCAATAGTGAGGTATATTAGTCAGAAATATACACTAAATTCATGTTCACGTTATGTATTTTTGTGTATCTACAAGTGAAAAAATGTTTTGCATTAAATGCATATGTTAACAAAAATGCTCAACGTAAATGTTAGTTATATTGCAACACAGTGATGCTGTATAATCCATAGGTGGACCAACATGATGAGGATATCTGCAAAATATGGAGATGACTGGAGCATTGTTCCATGTTTTGTTCCTTGGGGATGAAACAAGAGGGACCTGACAGACCTTTTCCATTGTTGGAGGCAATGCTGTTGATACAGACTCTTTGGTGAAGGCTGTTTTTTTGTCATTGATGTTAAAAAGTATCTTCTCACCTGGGAGTTTCTCCAGCATACTGTAGATCAGATTGATGGACACGAGTACTCATCTCGTGTCATTAAATATCTGGGGACAACATTTTTTTCAGCCAACATTTAATCAATAATATTTTTTTAAAGTTCTATCATTTTTGTTTTTAATATCATTTTTGAAGGAATTTAAATAGGAATAGTTACAGATTTAACAGATAGTTAAAATATTAAGATGGGAAATATTTGTTATAATATATGTATGGAAAACTTCTATATAAAAAGTTTTAAAACATTGTATTAAATGAAAAAAAGTTGCAATTCAAATCAGACTTACAGGCATCTCATGTTTTTGTTTTACAGAGTGTTTTTTACAGTACATTTATTTTATATTTAACAAGTGGTCAGCTTAAGATTATATGGTTTTGTCTGACATTTTGGTAAAAAATTAAGTTATTCACATTTTCTTATTCTGTGACTATCTACAGTATTTACATTATGTGAATTGTGTGTCTTTTTTGGAAAAAAAAAAAAAATCAAATGGAATGTGTCAACCCAGCAAGAGTGTCAATTTAACCCACTGGTTGGGTCAGATAAACCACCCAAAAATCTGGATTAAATGGTACAACCCAGCGCGTGTGTCAGGGGTCTAGCTGGTTGTAGTTGCTAGACCGGCTGATGTTGTTGCCGTGGGCATAAAGGTAGGCATGAAGGCAGAGGGGTGTGCAAACAGAAAGAGTCTTTTATTTGAAACACAATAAACAAACACAAAGGAACCAAAACAAACTCAAACTAAAACTAGGGCTCAGGAAAAACACAGGAACTGAACAGAGGGAACCAGGAGCTGACACAGGGAACCAGGAGCTGACACAGGGAATCGACAGAGAACTAGGGATGAGGAAACATGGAGCCGGAGCTAACTAAGACACAGAGGGAAACTAAAGACAGGGACTGGAGACTGGAGGCACAGAGACTGGAGAGACCGGACTAGTGGCACAGAGACTGGAGAGACAGGGCTAGACAGGAGACAGGGCTAGACAAGAACTAGACTGGCTGGGTTAGTGAGGTTAGTAGCTACATGTTGAACTGGAGACACTGGAGGCTGACCTAACCGGGTTAGTGGCTAATGGGGTTCGTATTGACCTAGGGGACCGAAAGACAAAAGGCAGGGCACACATGTGGCTATACCAAACTAGCGGCTAACCTACTAGTGACCAGAACCACTAGCAGTCACTCGCACTAGAGATTAGCCTACTGGAGGCTAACCCTACTAGCCATCAAGGCCTACTAGTGTCGTGGAAATTAATTGAAGACTCAGGCTTTGATTTCAGAAGGTTACAACTTTATTGGTTGATCAATAAAGTCGGGAGGTCTGCAGAACACACCCCGACTCCTGGCGGCTTCTTGCTTAAATACTGATCCCAAACAAAGGCGGCCAGTTTTCCCGCGCTGATTTTACATACAACATCTGGGTTTCATTAAATGTCACAGTTCTAGGTGCCTCAATGTATAGATCGGATTTCTTACACAGGCACATTCCAAGAGGCCTATATGCTCGGCTTCTCACGCCAGCCTCCCATTATTTCAAGCTGGGGTATCTTTTATTCCTTAAAAGTAGGGTATATCACATAAAATAAGATAAAAATTTCTTCTACACCTCCCCCCTCTGGTACTTATAAGTCCCACAATAACCGTTTTATTTAGAGTGCAAATTCATGTGTTAGTCTTCCTTACGCTAACTGGTGATTAAATTAAATCACTGGACTTCTACCAAGGACCAACCTATGTATTTGAACTCTAGTGGAGAATCGGCCAAATCTCTCCTTCCGCTCTTGACTAGAAAGGAGTAAAAGACTCGACCTCCATGATCTTATACTTTTCATAACACCGTAACAATAACACGACATGAATATGTAATTAACACAGTGATTTTTTTTTTTTTATGTTTACACTAACTGGGTGAATGATACAACCTAAAAATGAGACATGCATAACACATTACAATTTTAAAAGTGGGTACAAATTTAAACAGCCTTGTTGTAATGTAAGAATCTTCAACCCAGATACTTTGCGCATCGTAGAGAGTCAGTTGGAGCCCACAAGAGAGGTTACTAGCACTTCATTATGGGCCCGTGTCTTCCCTCCTTTGCTATGGAAGATGTGCATCCGAAGACTTGTCCTTGTCTGTTGTTGCTAAGGAATGCTGTTACTTTTAGAAAGCCTTTGGTTAGATATAGATATACACAACATAAATTTCATTAGACACGGTAAAGTCACCCATCAGCTGCTCCAATTAAATTTCTATACCTGTAATAAAAGAGAACTTTGTTTAGTGGCATTACACATTGGCATAATTTGTTTACGGCTTGCTCCTTCCAGTGCACTTTTCCTGTTGAGGAAATTAGGATAAATTGTTGCCACTGCTGTTTTATCTGTGAAAGTAATATAGTTTTAATTATACAGAAATACATTATACAACATGAATTGTAGTCACATACAATATGTACAAAAGTTTGTCATGTCAGTTGTGTCAAGGGGAAACTGGTCAAAGTCAGTCAGTCGGTCGCGTCTGTATCAGAAATGGGATGCTGCTCTCAAGCAGATTCTCATACTTAATTTGGGGCAGCGAAGTGTTCATCGCTGTGCAATTTAGTATCCAACTTGTGCCAATAGTTGGTTATTTCCCAATAAGGTTTAAATTTGTTCACTTTGCTACTATTGGATGTTGGCCATTCTTTCTTCCTTCCGCCCTATCAGTCAGCGGTTTCTCTCCTTTCTCTGTACCTATTTCTGGAGGTTTTGTGTAACGGTTCAAGTGATACCCCGTGGTTCAGTCTTCCACCTGAACTGCTGACGGAATAGCTGCTAGGATTCCCTCCTGAATTTGTGTTACTTCCTTCTACCATTTGTAGATACATCTGGTCTTCTGGAACAACTGGGCATGGTGTGTCTTTCTCCACTTGGACTCTTTTCCCTGCACATAGATTACTTTATATATTGCAGTTAGTTTCCTCATTTGCAATTGAGAGGTCTATACAATATAACACAGTCATGGGTCGACCCGTAATGGATTCATGCGGGTTAGGTGTGTATTTCTGTTAGTTTGCATGCGATAGTTTATTAGTGCAAGGGGTAAAGCATCAACCCAGTTAAGTTTATTCTTTCTAATATCCCACTGCGGATGATGAGCTATTATCCGAACTCATCTCTGGAATTCCAAATCTAGGAATCATTTCGCTTGTAAGGACTTGATAACTGTTCCTGCTTCTTCATCTGCAGATGGCATTGCTTCTACCCATCTACTCAACCTCTCAATTATTACAACCATGTACCTTTTTCCTCGAGCATCCTTCACCCTGTCCACACAGTTCACCATTAAGTACTTAAAAGGTCTAGTACCGGTATATGGCTAATAGGTGTCGCTGTTCCTTTTCTGACATTATGCTTAGCACATGTATCTCACATGAAGCTAAGAACTCATCAACCATATCATGCAGATATGGGACCAATACCCTTGGTTTTTAATTTTCCTCACAACCTCTCCTCTGGCACAAAAATCAAATCCATGAGCATGAATCAAAATGTTTAACAGCACTGTGGATGCAATGATTAAACCTACATGTGCACACACCTGGTGCATCCTTTTGAGCTCCCCTCTGGAGCCACATCGAGTGCTCGTATGGACCTGCTTGATGTTGAATTCGAATAATATCCTCCAATTGAGGCTGTGGTTCTATAAGGACTACTGGTACTATCAATGCCACTTTACACCTCGATGCATGCTTTGTTTCTAAGCCGGCTGTGTTGTTGCCCTTAGTGACATAGTCATTTCCTTTTTTGTGAGCTTGACATCTAATGACAGCCAATCATTTTGATAGCATCATAGCAACCATTAACTTATCTGTTCAGCATGATGGATAGGTGTTCCTTCACTCTTTTTAAACCTTCACTGCTTCCATACTGCTCCAAACATATGACACCCACCATGTGAATAGGCAGAATCTGTAAGAAAATACTTTCTACTAGCCCTTTGGCTTGTTGACATACGGCTGTGAGAGCTTTGAGCTCGGCTAATTTGAGCAAAACCCGGTTGCGAACAACTCTGAGATAAGACAGGTTTGAAGTCTTCTCCATCCTTTATTATTACTGTATACTCAGTGTAACTTCCTAAATGGCCTATAAACTAGACTCCTCAACAAAATAAGTAACTTCTGCTTCAGATATTGATTTAGAGTCAAGATCAGGATGTAACCTAGTAAATGCCAATCAATTCGCCAGACAAGCATGAGACACACCTTCATATGCTAAAGGACTTAATCCAGCCGGACAACCGTGTCACATCTTTTGATTGTAATGTCAGGATATGTGAGCAGTGAAGAATATGCTAGAAGGCGAGCTTGAGCTAGAACAAATTTCCCTTGTTCTATCAATTCCACAACCTTATGATGTGTATAAATGGTTACTGGGTAACCCAGAGTCAATGTAGATGCTTTTCCATATGCATAATGTACTGCTGTAAGACCCTGTTAATAACATGGCGGGTAACCTTGTACTACATTATCTAGCTAGTGCTATAGTAAGCTAGAGACTGTTTTTCCCTCCCACTGCAGGTTTCCTGCATCAATACAGCTGAGGCATATCCATCAGCTCGGTTAGCCACCTACAAGTAGAATGGTTTGATGTACCCTGGTATACCTAAGGTGGGCGCTCTTTGCATCTCTTTTTTGATGGATTCGAATGCTAACAGGGCATTTGTGTTCCATTTTAATGGAGCACTTAGATTTTGCAGACCTTCTCCTCTCATTACCTCCCTCCGTGGAGCTGTTTTACTGTACACTCCTCAATCCAGTCAGTGCTGAAGCCTGTTAAACCTAAAAAGGTGATCAACTGTTTAACTCTTTGTGGCAAAGGTGCTTTACTTATGCCTTCTAATTGGGTAGGTGCTATGGCTATTGTACCATGTGGAATTAACCGTCCTAAATATTCAACTTGAGGCTTGCAATATTGCCGTTTAGCTTTGGATACTTTGTGACCTCCCTGTGCCAGCTTACCGAGTACCTTAAGGGAATCCCTATGGCTTGCTTCTAACGATGTCAAGCATATCACACAATCTTCCATAAACTGAAGAAGGCTACTTCCTTTCATTAAATCTTCTACAGTAAATCAGCTTCCAAACCTGATTGAATATGTGCAGTGAGTGTCGGACCGACTGTGGCATTCGCCGGTAGTACATTGTTGTCCAGCATAAGTAAACGCAAACAAATATCTACTCTCCTCCGCTACTAGAATACTGGAGAAGGCTGAACAAAGATCAATTACAGTGAAGTATTTGGCTTCAGGAAGGACATTGGTTAGCAGTGTGTGTGGATTTGGAACATCTACTGGATAATCTTCTGTAATACTATTAATTGCCCGTAAATCATGCACGAGACACGATTTATTTTTATCTGGCTTGATCACGGAGAAAATTGGAGTACTACAGCAACTGGTTGTCTTCTTTTACCAGGCCTTCAATAGTGTTCTATATGCCAGCTTCTGCCTCAGGTCACAGAGGATATTGTCTTAGTCTGGGCAGTTTTACATTTGTTTTGAGTTTTACTTGGATTGGGTTGGCTGATTCAATTAGGCCTATATCTACACCATGCTGAGACCATAATTCAGGTGGGACCTGACTCTCTATTTCCCTATATAGCTTACGCTCAACAGTCTCAACTACTTCAGTTGCTGATGCCATTTGCGTCTGTGACTTGTGGCTAATAACAACTTCCTGAGGAACACCAATCAAGTTATTACCACACAATACTTTGATAGAGTTTTTATCTGCAAAATGAAAATCAACGGGTTTATGGTAGACTCCCACTGGACTTCTGTAGCTCTCTTCATCATTAGTCCTAAGTCCTTTGATCTGCAATTTCTTCCACCATACACTGTCACATGGGGAACAGAATCAGTTACATTGAACCGCCTTTTCACAAAATCACACTCATCTATGCTGATAGCTGCTCCTTGCCGACATATGACGATGTACTTGTGTAATTAGTTCCACCTTGTGCTCTTTAGTTTCTTCCTGCCATGTTTGTTCTAAACCAGCATCCTTAGTTGGATCATACACCATTGTACAGTGAAAGTCTGAAGTAGGTAATTGTGCTTCAGGAATCTGTGCTTGAATGAACTTTCCCCACTTATGAATTACTTTACTTACATCCCTTTCTAGCTGTCCTATCCAAAACACATTTGCTTGTGGCTCAGTCATTACCATTTGATTTTTTCACCATTCATGTCAACATACACCCCTTCTGGGGAACACCATATTTTCAATCCTAATTTATACAATGCATCTCTGCCCAACAAATTAACCGGGGTCTGACTTGAAACTAATGCAGGCATAGTCACACTTGTGTCGTTAGTTTGTAGACGGACTGGAGCGATCATAGGAATTAACTGCTAGTGTCCCAATAATCCTACTGCCTTTGCAACTTTTCCAGGCATGGGGAGATGACTTAAATTTAGGCATGACTTAAATATACGAATTGCTCCTGTATCTACTGACAAGGGTTCCTGTTCAGCATTAGTTTTAAAATAGGCAACTGAATCTCCCCTGTTTTGGACCCCCCATGGGTTTACTGGGCCTTAAGCTTGATCTCGAGGAGACTGTTGCCACTCCCCTCCCATTGCACCCCTCGGGAGCTGGGGCCATGGATGTGTGGGGCAACTTGATCGGTTATGTCCAGTCAGTCCACACCCCCAGCATACGCCTGGTGGAAAGTTAGCATAAGTGGCTCTTTGTCCCCTCTGGCGCTGATTAGTTCTCCACTCTTTCTGCCTTTGTGGATAAACATTGCAGACATCTGGTGTGAGATTGGGGGTAGTGCTGCTGGTGCGGCCATCGCTGTGACTGCAGCTGGCTGGATCATGGGTGAAGGATTGCCTGGGGCCCCCCCAGACACTTGCTCTGCTGTAATTAGGGTCTCTTGGACCCTTTTCTTGTTTTTCTTAGTCAGTTCTTCAAGATGTAACTGAGCTAGTTTTCGTTGTAGCTCTTTCTCTTGAGCTTTCAACTTCTGCTCATTTCCCTGTCCAGTTCAGCAGCATGTGAGATGTGATCACAGAACTCTTTGTGTGATCTTGAGTTTAAACCGACCACATCTCCAACTGATCACCCTTTAATGTCTTTGGGTCAACTCTGGCTGTGTACTCTGCATACAAGGCCTTCC